>OZ020614.1:39947904-40139144 GCA_963971575.1 Liopterus haemorrhoidalis | reverse complement strand
AGTATAAAGACAAAACTACCCAAAATGCTCATAGTTGTGAGGGATACCCTTCCAACTATTAACAGGGTAGTTATACCACGAAGACTGAAAATTCAGTAAGTGTGTGGTTTTCAATAATTTATTTTTATTTTTATTTGAATATTGTCCTAGTGAAGATAGCACAACATGTTATATCTTCATTACATAACGGACGTGATAATAAGTAGGTGTGTATAAAATATATATATTATATATATTTTTTTAAGAGATACATTGAAGAATTTTGGAGACGTCTACATGTTTCAACCATTCTATGGAATATTTCTTGAAATTTCCTTTGTTTATCGTTATATCATTATTTGTTATAAATTTATTAAAACTATTGTACACTTTAGGCAAAATATTTAAGAAGTGTTGTTTTGCTAAGCTTTTATTAGCTTTAAAATATTTCATATTGTTTTTATATCGAGTACTATAATTATGATTCATGGTTTAAATTTTAGAGTTATTTTTGTTAATGTATTTTAATAGATGTAGTAAATATATTTGTTTCAAGTTAAACAAATTACTTGTCTGAAACAATTTAGAAGTCGAGAAAAAATTACCTAACATTGATTTAATTATCATTCTTTGCATAACTTCTAGTTTATTAATATGTTTTTTTCTAGCTCCACCGCAACCAATAATACCATATGACAAAATAGACTGCACTAAGGCATAGTAAAATGTTTTTAATTCACGCATCGAATAAATATTTTTAATTTTCTTGAAAATATAAATATATTTCCTAAGTCTTTTAACTAATGAGTTTATTTGCTGATCCCATTTAAGGAAACTATCAAAAATTACTCCAAGATATTTACATTTATCTGTTTTCTTAATTATCATTTTACATTTACAAGATATACTATTACAGCGTTGATCATGTACTATTAATTGTATAAATGGTGATTGTTTGTTGTTGTGTATTGAAAAGGATACAAAATGTGATTTATCAGAATTCAATGATAAAACATTGTTATCCAACCATGTTCTTATAAGATCCAGATCCCTCATCGCTGCATCTCCGAGCTCCGACCAATTGGAACCTTCTATAAATAATGCTGTGTCGTCAGCATAAGATAATATTTGACCCTTTAATTTCAGGTTAAGCATGTCATTTATGTATATTATGAAAAGTAAAGGCCCCAGAATAGTGCCTTGCGGAACCCCGTAGACGATAGTTCCTTCCTGACTTCTACAATTGTTTATTTTAACTTCTTGTTTTCTGTTTGATAAATAACATTTCAAAAGTTCCAAAGGAATGCCTCTAATTCCATATCTCTCTAGTTTTTCCAGCAATAATTTATGGTTCACAGTATCGAAGGCCTTGGTCAGGTCCAGAAATACAGCGAGACAGGCCCTCGACCTATCCAGGCTAGAGTAGATGCGTTCAGTTAGGGTAGCGATAGCATCACTTGTCGAATTCCCTTTACGAAAGCCAAATTGCAGATTACTTAGTATATTATTTTTGTCAAAAAAGGGGTACAATCTCTTATAAATCAATTTTTCAAAAGTTTTTGCTAGGGAAGATATCAGAGCAATTGGACGGTAATTATTAAGTTCATTTGGTAGTCCTGCTTTAAAAATTGGTACAACAATATTTTTTTTGAAACTTTTGGGAAAATAACCTTTCTGAAAACATTTATTAAATATTTCAGAGATAGGTTTTACTATACGAGGACAGATGGACTGTAAAATATTGGCTGTGATATGATCATAACCAGGGGACTTGTTTTTAGCTAACGACAAAATGGTTTCTTTTATTTCGGCTGGATCTGTTGGAGATAAATAAAAGGTTTTTTCATTGATGGGAATATTAGATATCATTTGGGTTTGCTTGATTTTATCTGTTTGAATATTATTCGCTAATTTTCCCCCAATGCTTAAAAAATAGTCATTGAATTTATCTGTTATTTGTTGTGTACATGTTATTTTAATATTATCATTAGTAATTTCATTTATTTGTTTATGGACTTTTTCTTGTTTGCCATTATAGACCGATTCTTTTAAGATACTCCAGAGTTTAGCAGGATTTTCACCACATTTTTCTAATTTACTTTTAAAGAAATTAGTTTTGAGTTTAGTGATCAAGTGTGCTACAGTTTTTTTGTAATAAATGTATGTGTTTTTAATTGAAATATTATCAGGGTTAAGAGAATGTTGCTTAAAAAGTTTGTCCCTAATTTGGATAGATTTTATAATTCCCTTAGTTACCCAAGGTTTTCTTTTAACATTTTTATTATTTATCCTTTTATTGAAAGTCGATTTCTCTATAGCCCCTTTAGTTTAGTAATAATACTTTCAATTTCAAAATCTATATCTTCATAAGTTGTATTAAATTTTGTATTATTTATTATTTCAGTAAATTTATCGTGGTTAAAGTATTTAAAATATTTATTTTTTTAACATTTTTTTTTCACGCGGTTTTTTTGAAAATTTAATTCTTAGCATTGTTGAATAATGATCTGTTATTCTAGTTTTAAGTACGAAAGAACACATATTTTGTTTACTAACATTTGTTTTCGCAAATGTATGGTCTAGACAAGATTCAGTCGTTCCGTCTACTCTGGTTGGAAGATTAACGCATGACGTATAACCGAACCTGTCCATTATATTCATGTAATCATTTGATATTTGGTTACGTATCAGAGATTTACTTAAAATATCAATATTAAAATCACCTATTATTAATTCATTATTAAATTTAGAGTATTTATTTAAATAATTATTAAGATGTACCAGGAATAGGTTAACATCATAGGCGGGTGGTCTATATACCCCCGTTAATGTAAACTTAAGTTTTCCAAAATTAAATTCAACTCTAATAAAACAAAAATCAGATTCTTTTAGTATTTTTACATTATGAATAATATATTCTTTTATATAAATAATAACCCCATCATTTTGATTAACTTTACTTTCATTGTAGTACATTTTATATCCTTTTATGTTAAAATAAATCTGGGTCTGATATTTACTATGTTTCCGACAATACAATAACATCACACTCAGTTCCAATAATTGAAAACAATATTTCTAATTCATCAAAGTTTTTTGATATTTTTCTTATATTCATATGAAAAAGATTTAATCCATAATAATCAGCACTGTAATTTTCTAATTCTTTTTTGAAATTATAAACATTTTTAATTGGTATATTTTTTATGTTATCTAAATCTAAGAGTTGTATATATTCTTGCATGTTATTGAAAATGTTAATTTAAATAATAATTTATTTTGAGTTAATTTATTTTAAATATAATGAATATAAGAAGCATACCTAAATCTTGTTTCTGTTTCTTCTGACATTCCTGCGTATGGTGACTTCTCTTTCATCGGGTATATTAGGGGTTTCTTCTTCATCAGGTACATGAGGTGATTCTTCTCGTTCATTTCTCAAATTGTTCAGGTCATTGTCGCTGTTTATCACCAATGGTCTTGAATGTTCATTTCTTCTCATTAGCACTTTACCATTTTTAACCCATGCGAAGGTATAATTCAGTTCTTTAGCCCTTTGTTTGGCGGCATGTAAAAGGGATTTTTTATATGGTGACAAATTTTCATTAATATAGACTTTATTTCCAATTTTTGTCCCGGGTACGTTATTGTTTAGGATTACCAAACTTTTTTTTTTTTTAATAATAAGTCACGTTTCTCTCTTGTTTTAAACTGAACAATTATTGATGATTTTTGTAATTTATTCTTCTTTAATCTATGCGCAACCTGTATATCATTTGTTGTAATTTCAACGTCCAATTGCTCTGCTACCTTTTGAGTCAGCAGCACACAATTTTCATTGTTATTTTCCTCTATTCCATATATTTCCAAGTTTTTGTTCCTATGATATTGATCCAGGTTTGCAAGCTTTGCTGCCAGATCTTCTTGTTTATTATTTTTATTTTTCAACATTTCAATTTCATTCTCCATCTCTTTAATTTTTTCTTCATTTTTCTTATTGTTCTAATATTTCATCATACTGGTCTGATATGAATTGAATAGAAGTTTTTAAATTCTTCGTATCCCTTTCTATGTTTTCGATTTTATCTAGTACCTTTTTCATTTCTTTCATTTCACCTTCAATATTTTTAAGCACATCTCGTATCCCTTGAATGTCTAATTTTGTAATTGTACCTTCCTTTTTTTTTGTCACCCATTTATATTTGATTTTATTGACTATATAATTTAATTAATTAAATCAACAATATTTAAGAGTACGAAATTATTTTATCTGAATTTTATTCACTGACTAACTATAACGAACACATCTGGTATTAGCAAGCAGATTTAAACTTGTAAAAAACTGAGTTATGTTCAATTGATAGATTTAAATATTGTTTTTTGGATTATTTACACTATATTGTGTTAATTATCCCTTTATAATTAAAACGTTTAAATATATTAAATCTCACACATTTATTACAATTTTTGAGGTATAAATTTTATGTATTTAATTCACTGTTTACTCACTATTTTAGTTAAACAAGACACACAGAAAAAAGAAAAATAACGATGTGCCACCTTCCTTATAAATAAATATATAAATAAAGAAATATAATAAACAAACTTATATGATAAAACAAATAAATGTTTTGTTTTTAAGGTTTAGTAAGACAGGTTATGGGAAATTGCACGCAAATAATTTTTATAAATTCATACACAATGATACGCATTTTAATTGGGCTAATGTGGGGGAAAATAAAGTACTATGCATCTAGAAACAAGGTAATTAGGTTAGGTTTAGCTAGTAAATGTCTAAAACCGAGCGGAGCGAGTTACCCATCTTCTAATTTAAGGACAAAGCACTATTTTAGGTTAGGTTAGGTTAGTAAGGGTTTTGTTAGAAGAAACCGAGCGAATCGAGCTACCCATCTTCTAGTTTAATGTCAAAACACTATCTTAGGTTAGTAAGGGTTTGGTTAGAAGAAGCTGAGCGAAGCGAGCTACCCATCTTCTAGTTTAATGACAAAACACTATCTTAGGTTAGTAAGGGTTTGGTTAGAAGAAGCCGAGCTAAGCGAGCTACCCATCATCTAGTTTAATGACAAAACAAACTCACACTAACATAACAATGCCACCTGTTTAGAATCACCGTACATTGAACAAATCATGTGTGGTATGACGCAGTGTGCAGTTGCGCACATGCGCAGTTGCGTTTTTTTTAGTCTGTCAACTTTTATTGACCACTGCTTTTTTGGCTTTTCGATCCCCTCGGCATTCCTCTCAAATATTTACAAAATATGTTTTTTTCGATGAATTGACGATTCGATGAATTGATCATTCAATGAATTGATTTTCGATGAATTGATTTTCGTTGAATTGATTTTCGATGAATTGATTTTCGATGAATTGATTTTCGATGAACTTACCGTGAATCTTTCAGTGGACTGCTAACTTCACGGAGCCCAACATATATACTGAACAACATGGGATATGTGACCACCGCCTTCATCAATACATATTCTAATTCTCTTGTGTGATCTAAATCAGCGTTTCTCAATCGGGGGGCCGTGAGAGCTTCGTCGGGCCGCGAAGTCATATAAGACCGAAGCATGAAATTATAATAGTAAAACGCTCAATTTTGTAAGATATATTCATAAATATATAAAAGTTATATTCATTAAAATATACCTTTTATATTTTAAATATATTTTAAATATAAATAAAATAAATTATACTTATTTTGACAACTTATTTAAACAAATTAAAACGGTTTGCGTTGGAGGTACTTCAAGTACATTCAAGTAGGTACGACTTGAATGAGCAATATTTTTTGTTATGCTCCGAGCTACTGTTAACTAAAGAGTAAGGATGCGAAAGTGTTCAAAATGGAAAGCAACTTTGAACACTTGTAAATAAAAATACTTGCAATCCATTATAGGTAACCGTAACAGATATTAAAAACATGTTTATGTAAAAGTTGTTTCTTTTCAAAACCTTTATCCAAATATACCCAACACACCATACGTTCCTATATAAAAAATCGAAGTTGTCCTTCTTATATCCTATACTTCCGGTTTATTCCGGAAAATTTAAATACTATCATCCAATTATTTGGGAAAACGCCAAATTTTTTTCCCAACTTGGTCACACATCGTCTTTTCGAGAAAAATCGTGTTTCCTCTATCTTGATACATCTTGTGATCCCTCCTTCTCTCTCTCTTTCTCTCTCTTTCTCTCTCTATATACATATAGGGGGGGCCGCAAACATATTTAAGTTATTTTGGGGGGGCCCATGCCAGAAAAGGTTGAGAAACACTGATCTAAATGATTACACAAAGTTTTTTTTAAACTTGCTAAATTCTCAAAAATGACAGTTATAAGCAGTTTTTGTGTTTGTTGCTTGATTATCTCCAACATGCCTCATATTGCTGTCTTTCTCTCCACGGCTTAGCCTAAAGAATTTTTTTTTTTTTAATTACACGATAGTTTTTCATTAGAAAAATTGTAAAGTGAATTTAAAAAGACAGAAATTCTGAGCGTCAATTTTCAAACTTCTGAACTGACGTTATCAAGACGGCTACCGAACCATCAGCTGATTGTTACCTACAACAATGTTTAAAATATTATTCTTTATTGTTTTATTTCTTCTAAGTTATAAATAATATTCTAGTTATTAAGATGGGCTGTGTGAGGCGCAAACAGCCATCGTTGCGCAAAGTATTTTAACTAACACGTTTACACGTGTTAGTCCTATTACACACAGCGTACAATATTTTCAGTTGCACACATAATGCATTTATTATTTGAGTTAGTTAGTTAGTTAGTTAGTTGAAATTTTTGGCGCACAGCAACAAAGGCTATTTGCGCCTAACGCAGCCCATCTAAATGACTAGACTATATATTAAAAACAATAGTTTAGACAATAAATAAATAAATAAAATCATTAAAAATACGCATACTCAATAAAAGAAATCTTGCACTGACAAACACAAATAAATAATATAAAAAGTCTGTTCGAAAATTTGAACAGACTCAGGGTGATGGTAAGAGGCTGTAAAGGGGCCAATTACCATCGAATATCACAGTCAATAAATAGAAACACATTAAAATAAGGTGCAAGAGTTCACATATAAAACAATAAGTTCGATTCTCTCAGGAAGAGTATCAGCCTGTCCATGAGTACCCTGTGTCACCTAAAGCAACTGACAGGTCATAGCATAGGCCTAAACTCTCCCTGATATCCTCAAACTGTATACACTCAGTTAAAAAGTGTAACACAGACAAATCTGTGTTACACGTCTCACAAATAGGGGACTCTTCACCTCGAAGGAGGTGTCCATGGGTCCACCAACAGTGACCTATACGGAGGCGTGTGATGGCGGTTTCCTCCCTGCGGTTAATCTTGCAGGAAGAACCCCATGGTTTAACGTCTTCCTTAATCTGTCGTAACTTAACATTCTGTGTGCGGCTCCACTCATGTTGCCACATGCACTCATGTTGCCACATGTCTAAAACCAGGTGTTTCAGATGACTCTTTGCGTCATCTGGAAAAATGAAACTCACATCAATCATAGGTCTGTGGGAGGTGGCTTTTGCAGCTGCATCTGCCGCTTCGTTGCC
The DNA here is from genome assembly GCA_963971575.1 of Liopterus haemorrhoidalis. Lineage (NCBI taxonomy): Eukaryota > Metazoa > Arthropoda > Insecta > Coleoptera > Dytiscidae > Liopterus > Liopterus haemorrhoidalis. The sequence goes on along the minus strand of OZ020614.1, from coordinate 40,131,563 downwards.
TTTAATACCAACATGTCCCGGTATCCAAAACAGCTCTACCGTCACATTCTGAGCATTCAGATTGTGGAGGAGCAACCGGATCTTTAGTACAAGAGGATGCACTGGATCTGGATCTTGGATACTGTTCAGAGCGCTCAGCGAGTCCGTCAAGATAACACTTGACCGACTTTGCTCTGACGAAACAAAACACAGGGCCTTGAAAATAACGTACAGCTCAGCAGTGTACACACTCGTTATGGAGTGTAGACGGTACTGAAACTGTTGACGTGGGTTCAGGACAACGAACGCACACCCAACCCTGGTTCCGAATTTTGATCCGTCAGTAAATATGACAGTATCCTCGAACCTAGGGCCCAGTGTTCTTTGTAACTCATGTTGGTATTCGATAGGCAACGTAGTATCTTTATCAAACCTAGTTAATGTGAGATTCACAAGCGGACGCGGCAGCGTCCATGGTGGAACAGCACACAAAAGGAAACTTGCCATTTCGGGCATATTAAAACCAATATCGCCCAAAATGTCGAAAGTCCTCAGACCAAAAGGCCTATTGGCTCTTGGTTTTCTGTCATAAGTCTCTGTATGCCTATTTTGTAGAATAGGGTCATACGCGGGATGATCTGGCTTGGCACTAAGTGCAGCCATATACCGCAGGGATAGAATTTTACGACGAATGTACAGTGACGGTTCGCCTGCTTCACACAGCAGGCTTAGTATTGGGCTGGTGCGAAATGCACCTGTGGCCAGTCTAACCCCAGTGTGATGTACAGGGTCAAGAATTCTTATCTCTTGGTGTTTAGCTGACCCATTAGCTAGACATCCATAGTCCAGCTTAGAGCGCACTAGAGAACGATATAAACGCAACATGACAGTGCGGTCTGCACCCCATGTCTTATGACTGATGACCCGCAACAAATTGAGCGACTTTTGGCATTTTTTCTTGACGGACAAAAAATGTGCCCGCCAAGTAAAACGAGTGTCAAACACAAGATCCAGAAATCTGGCAGTATCGATAAAGGGTAACTGTGCTCCATTTAGTGGGAGTGTAGGATTGGGATGTATACCCCTTTTCCTACTAAAATGGACACATACAGTTTTGCTGGTCGAGAATTTAAAGCCATTTTCGGTTGCCCATGTATCGAGACGATTGATGATCAGCTGAAGCTGACGTTCGATTGTACTAGTCTTTTGTCCGGCGACAAAGATACCAATGTCGTCGACAAATATCGAACTCTGTACAGGTAATCTAATACATGAAGTTGCACCGTTAATGGCAATCAAAAATAGCGTAACGCTCAGTATGGAGCCCTGTGGGGCCCCATTGTCCAATGCGATTTATTATTTGATTGTCGTAGATAAACAAAACTATTCCATTTTAAATCAGAAAAATCTATGTGTCTATTTTGTGGTTGATTGTATATACCATGAGTTCAAAAAGAAATTACATAAGGGTTGGCTATGGAAAAATAAAATAATGTCTACTGCAAGATTCATATAACAATATAAACTTATGACAACAAAAACAGTGACAGTTAATTAATTCTAAAGCTTGCTGTTGACATTATTTTTATTTTCCATATCCAACCATTACGTAATTTCTTTTTGAACTCATGGGATAAAGAATAAAGGATAAAAAGCAGGATTCTCATATTTTTTAGAGTTCGAAACATCCGATAGAAATTTTTTGTTATATTTAATTTAAACATAAAAATTACTGCACGAAATTTTTTATAATTGAACCTCATAGTAATGTTAAGTAAATTTAGATCATGTAAATTTAATTGTTAACACACTCACTCTATTTCATTCCTTTGTACCGTAGCGCCCCAGCCATCGAAAATATCCATTCGACGTTATTATTATCCAGTGGCAGCTCGTGAAAACTTCTAATAGAAGTTTTGCAACCAAAATAATTGAGATTTTATTTCGGGAAAGTAAATCATTATTAAGATAGACATAAAAAGTTCAACCACATATACGTTTACAAATAACATCCTATAAAATATAAAAATATTACATTTTATGGCTTAATATGTATTAGTTAAGTAGAAGAAAATTAACGCATTTGTGGCGCCCGCTCCTGGCCCAGGTAGGGTAGGAGTACACGACGACACACAAGGGTTGACTTTGAAATGTCAAAAATATAAAGGCGCGGTGCGCGGATCGGAGAATGTATTATAATAAAAAATAAGGTCAGGTGCAAATGCGTTGCCAATAAATTGAATAAAAGAAAAAAAAGGTTTTGGGGATCGCTAATATGTTAGGGAAATTTACAGTGTAAAAATAATAATGACAGGTGGTGTAGCGATGCCAGGAATAATAAATAATAATAATATATATATATATAATCAAAAAATAGTTGAAAAAAAAAACTTGTAAAACAATTGAACAAAAAAAAAAATAATTTGTACAAAAAAAAAATTAAACAATTAAAATTGTTGCGGACTGCAACAATTAATAGCAGTAAGCGCGGCGGTGAAATGCGGTCGATTACACTGTAAATTGATCCCACAACAAATTCATAAAAAATCTTGATTCTAAAGTTAAAGAAAAAATTTATATTAAAAATCTACAAAAAAAGGATGAATTTAAATAATTTCCCAACGCAAAATGTTGAGAAATGGGTACAGATCTACTAGTAAATTTAAAACAAATATATTTGATTAAATTAAACAAAAAAAAAAATTATTAAGCAGAACGATCCGCAGGAAGAAACGGTATAACACGAGTTCGTACTGAGTGCAGCAACATATCACGTCCCTCAATAAAATGACAAATTTTTGAAATTAATGTAAAATAGACAGTTTATATAAATCAAATTTAGGAAATTAGTAACAAACCTTTCTCTCTGGTCTTACAAAAATGCAGTAATTAATTAATTACTGCCACAATGACATATTTTAAGCACAAAAGAAATCTGAAGGGAAAACTCATGGTTTTGGCTAGCAAAAATCTTACCAGCGGCTCTAAACATGTTTTATTTTAAGGAAAAGAAAATGTTATTTTAAATAAATTAAAATTAGGTTTAAATTAATAAAATAATAAATTATTATACTATTATATAATATTATATAAAATATTATTGTATCGGGTAAAGTATACGGTAAAATATATTTGTATTTTAGGTATAAAATATAGCGAGGTTCTAAACATGTTTTGTCTATAAAATGAATATTTATTTAAATTCGATAAAAATGGTAAAAATGATAATTAAATGGAAATAAAATATAATTTGGAATAAAAAATGAAAAATACAAGGTGGTACGCCCTAAGCGGGCGCTTCAGCATTTATATGCTGCACAAAATATACGATATCTTGCATTCTTATTCATTCTTTAAATCATTTATTCTTTACATGTACAACAATACATAAAGTCGGTTTACGATAACTATGAGATGACGTCACACTTGGTTAATTTAAGTACCAACGTTATGATATGTTTTAATCAACATCAATCCATAATTCAGAACATTTATTTATTTAAATTATGGTACATTTTTTCAATGTTGCCAGTTTGAAATTGTATTGTTCAATCGTTATTTGTCAGGTTGACATTTAGGTGTTTAGAATTTAGTGAAGTTAATTTTTTTTTTTTTTAATGTTATTGTAAGAAAAATGCCCAAAGCTCTTAGTAGCCGTGCTCAAAGGATGGTTTTGTCTCTTATTAATTATTTTGAAAGAGAGCGAGAAAATGGTGGACCTTTAATGGATGTGAAATACGTCAGAGATGTGAGTAAATATAAAATTTAGTCTATGGTCTTTTCACTTGATTATATTTCTACAAATAATTGTTAATTAACTTTTTAGAGAGTTGCTGCCGCTTTAGATGTCAGCATTTTTTCTTTTTTTTTTGCTGCACAACATGCGAGAGGTGAAACTGTCAGTAGCCCGAAAAAGAAACGAACACGTACTAAATCTGTTGTAGAATTAGACAATTTTACAACAGTTGGGATACGTAATGTAATTTATGAGATGTACCGTAATAGTAAGGACACAACATCTCTACGTGAGGCCTCTTAATAAATAAATTTGATTTTAGGAGAGCTTGTTACTGTCGACACTATTAATATAAAATTACATGAAAGGGGACTGTATGATGGTGGAAAGACTTCCCTTTGGAAGATTTTAAGAAATATAGGTTTTAAATATAAAAAGGACGATCCAAGACGCGGTCTACTGGAACTTCCCCAAATCGTTCTGAAAAGAATAAAATTTCTTAAGGAATATGTGAAGTTAAAACAAAAAGGATTCTACAAATTTATATTTATTGATGAAACCTGGATTTTCAAAGATGGAAATGTACGTCGTTCTTGGTAAGATGATATTGTTGACAAAATGGCGGAGGAAAATGGACACAAAGTTTTAAGACTCCCTCCATATCATTGCAATATTAACGCAATTGAAAATATATGGAGTATGTGCAAGCGGTATTATGATGACACCGTAGGAAAGCAAGGCAGTTCTATGGAGGCTTCTTTGACAACGTACTTTTATCTGTATATTGTGTTTGTATATTTTAAAAGGTTTTATAATTTGTAATGTAAGTGAACAAAAACAATATTTAATTTTGTATCTTGGTCGATAAACAACGATATATATGATTAATAAAATATGTTCTATTTACATTTGTTACGTTCTTTTTTTTTGTAATTTTAACCTACAGGTCTGTTACGTAGAACGGTTTATTATCATCAGATGCAAACGAAAAGTAATTTTAGCGTACTCATGAAATTTACACTTGCAGCTAGCGGCAATAAACTGTTCGACTGGAAATCGGTTCCACTCAAAAGATTATTAACAAAATTGGAACATTTTGGAATTAGAGGGAATCTTTTAAGATGGATAGGTGCATTCTTGATTGGTAGAACTTTTACTGTTAAAGTTGGCCAGACTGAATCTGACCCTTTTCCTGTCCTGAGTGGAGTTCCACAAGGAAGTGTACTCGGTCCGATATTATTCATTGTATACATAACGGACTTATTAAATGTTGTATCCTCCCCAAAGAAATTATATGCAGATGACGTAAAAATATTTAATAATCCTTTAGAAAATTATACAATACTATAGGAAGATTTGAATAATATTGAAGAATGGACCACGCATTGGGGTATTAAACTAAATACAAAAAAATGTTGTTTATTACAAATTGGAAAAAATAATCCTCAAAGAAACTACAATTTAAATAACCAACAATTAACAGTCGTCGAATCCCAATGTGATCTTGGTATTGTAGTCTCCAAGAGTTTAAAATGGGAAACTCATATAATAAAAATCATTAAAAAGGCAAATATGGTAATATATTTAATTAAAAAAAGTTTCCAAAAACTAACAAAAACCACCTTCTTGAAGGTATATAAAACTTATGTTCGACCGATACTAGAATTCGGATTTCAGATCTGGTCACCATATCTCAATAAAGACATTGATCTACTCGAAAAGGTACAGCGAAGATTTACGAAATCAGTGTCAGGTTTAAAATGGAAGTCATACGATGAGCGCTTGCGTATCTTAAATTTACCACGATTATAAGACAGAAGAAGACGCGGTGACCTGATAGAAACATATAAAATCTTAAATGGACATTATAACTGCAACGATATAATAAATATCTTAACACGAAACTACAATATTCACTTAAGAGGACATAATTACAAATTAAAGAAGAAAAAGTTTCGGTTAGCTATCAGGCAGTACTTCTTCTCCAATCGGGTTGTGAATGGATGGAACAACCTTACTTCGCTCGTGACGGAATCAGCTAGCATAAACATTTTCAAAAACCAGCTGGACATAGAATTACAACTGTAGAAAAAATAAGTGATAACTACAGAATCAGTTGGTGAGTGTAAGATGGACTGTCAAGTGAATTTAATATGGACTGATATGTGCAACTGGTGATATGACCTTAACATGGACTGGAACTTTTTATAACTTTTATAATTCTGTTTAATTTTGTTTTAGAAAATACCTGTGTGGATTGATTTTATTTATTGTAAAATGAAGTATTATTTAAAATAATAATTGTAATGTGGGAACTTGTATATTCGGGAGTAATACCAGCTGTCAGCTGCCTTCTCCCTAAACTGTATTAATAATAATAATAAAATAATAATAAAAAAATAATATTTGAATATTCATTATTCAAAACAAAATTGTATCTAACATCTTAAATTCAAAAATTTCTATTCGAATAATAAAAATGTTGACTCTTTATCATTGCTTTCCGATATCATTTAGTGAGTTCAGGAAGCAAGCTCGGAGCATTCGAGAAAAGTTCTAAACGCGTTTATTCGAGCGGTCTGGAGTTAAACAGTGTGACTCGGAACAGTCCGCGTTTGCTGCCCGAACCCGCTGTGTCAATGTGACACCAGGCGAAAAATTAAAGTAAATTGTATAAAAAGTATGAAAAGAACAGGACACATTTTTAAAAACAAATATTTCTGATGATTCTTATACACTGATTTTTTTTTTTTTTAATACTACATTACACACTTAATATAATATAAACCATAAATTTCGCGACAAATCGGTTAGAAAGAACTGTTGTGCATCATAATTTACATTAATTCCTTTCCTCCAAAGGAAATATAGGTTTTCAATATATTTTTAGAAGTTGTTCGATATAATCTAACTTTTTTTTGTCAGTTTACGAATTGGCAGCAAGGTGAGTTTTTCAACTGTGACGTCATTTCATAGTTATGGTAAACGGACTTTATCTGTAATCAAACGTGCAAACGACTGCAGCATCAAAAGTGTATAAGTAGTTGTTACCCCCACTCAATGCCAATCGCCACGTTACCATAATAATACGAGCTGCCAGTGCTTGCATTACATTGTATCATAGCTTCTAGACGAACTAGTGGGGGGTTTTAATTAAAAATTAGAAAAATTAAGAGATAGAGAGTGTAAAAATATTATAAAGGTTTGTAATGTTTAAATTAATTTCATTTTAGGGGTGCTGCAGCTCTGCAGCCCTTATGTACCGGTCGTCATTGTTATTATGTCCAGGAATCGTAAAGAAATACTATTTTTAATAATTCATAATAAAATTTTGTATTATTGGATTATTAACATGTTCAGATACGAGAACAAAAGAGAACATTTCGTTGTAAAAAAAAAAAGAAAAAGGAAGGTCGGAGCAAAAAAAAAAATTAAAACATCTCTTCAAAAGAGACCTTTGGCCACCTGTTCTAGAGATAATCTGATTTTGGAGAGCGGACAAAGTGTGCAGTAAGAAGCGTATTAGCAGAATTCTATTTCTGATTTCTTGTTGAATCTGGCGAATATAACAAGTTTTTTGTTTTGAATTTTTAAATTAATTAAATATAAATGTTTGTTTCAACACTATACTCATGATTTTGGGGAAGTGATAAGGGGTCAAGAATTGTTAAGCTGGTATTTTTAAGGTTGCAGGGAAAATTGGAACGCCAATCCCTTTTTTTGGTATTTCGGTGATTTATTATGGCAAATAGTTTATTGATTTGACTTCTTTCAATTTTAGTCGTGTTTTCGGGTACTTAACTTATAGACAAATCCACACTTCAATGACGTAACAATTTATCTCCTAACATTGTCTAGCAGTAAATTAAATTTGTAAAAATCACTATTTTACATTGTCCATTATTGTCACTTATAAATCTGACATACCACAGTAGGTCAAACAATGGCCCACAAGCTCAGTTCACATCGTAATATGTATAATTGTTGCTCCAGCGAAATAGTATCTTTAGCAGATAGTACTTACATAAAAAATACTATCAAGTAAATAATATGACAAGTTTTTAGGCCCAGGGGTTCGGACTGGGCGATGATGAGAGAATGAGTGAATCAGTCAGAACATTCGCTTTTATATACATATATAGATATTAATATAAAAATATTCTATGCTTGAATGTAACAAAAATGGTTGTCATTTATTTTTTTAAATAATACAGCATAGTCATTACACATATTTTTATTATGAATTTTATATAATTACCCCGACTATAATTTCATTTTATGACAACAGCGTACCTAGAAAATATTTTCACTCTAAAATTGCTCTATAAAATATACCATACAGATTTTTTTTTAAACAACAAAAACAGTGGATTTTCTGTATTAAAAATATTTCTAGCATATGAAGTTCCATTTACTAATTGCAAGTTAATATAATAAATTTGCAAAAAACTGAGTCATTTGTTTTAGCTCTGGTACAATAATTTAATTCAAATAAATTTCTGCCTTTTTAAATTAATATAAATTCGTGTCATCCTGAGTACTTGGGGTCTTTCTACGACCGCTTACGGGCCTTAGAAGGCCCAGAGTTGGCTTCGAATTTCGCCTAAGTTCATATATCATTATTTAATAATAAAGATCACATCATAAAACAGTATTGAACACGTTGAGCAAAGGAAAGCTGTATATTTGCCACTGCATACGGTACGACAGTGATCTTCAACCTTTTTGCCCCCGCGGACCAGTGAAAATAGGATAATAGTTCGCGGACCGGTTGAAAGCTAAGACACAAATAAATACAAATAAATAAATAAATATATATATATATATATATATATAATATATAAATAATAATAAAATACTATATATATATATATATATATATATATATATATATAGTATTTTATTGTTATATAGGTATATTCTATACAGTTATATAATTACAATTGTTAGTGCCACATCTGCTGCTGCTTCTTTGTTAGAAAATTTGATATACGTGGCTGCAGAGTTGTTTCTGAGAGACGAAGCGCTGCGTTAACTTCCATTTGATTTCTCTGTTTGGTCTTTATTATTAACATGGTTGCAAGAATCTTCGCACAGATAGGAAGTCGAAAAAAAGACCAATAATTTGATAGCTTTATAACTCAAAGTTGGATATTCTTTTTCTAGCGATTTCCAAAATTGAGACAATGATTGCATTTTACGTCTGGACACCAGATTGACATCAGAAGACAACTCGATCAGCTTTTCTTTTTCACGAGGATCAAGTGCATAACTTCCAAGAATGGATTATTAATCCAGAGGTTACCTTTACGAGGATCCTCATTTTCAGGGAAATAATTATTAAAATTTTCAGCTAATGCTCTTAAATGTTGACTTATTATGTTGAATATGACTTTCTGGTTGACATCAGCAGCAATCAAAAATTCTTCCAAAAGTGGAAACATTTCTATATCTTCCTCTTGTAAGCGACTATTCCAAAGAGCTAGCTTCTTTTTGAACGTATCCATTTTATTTCTTAAATTAAAAATATTTGTATATGACCCCTGCAGAGAAATATTAACTTCGTTAGTATGGAAAATAGCCGCGATAGGCGTTACATTGGCGCTAGTAAATATTAAATAAATCATGGTTCGGACAAAATTTAGCCTCTGTGTCGGCTAAAAAATGTGCTATATACTCGTGAATAGAAGTGTGCATCTACATGATTCGGTCGAAATATTTCGCGGACCGGCAGGAATTTTCTGCGGACCGGCATCGGTCCGCGGACCACTGGTTGAAGAACACTGCGGTACGAGATACAACCAAGAGAAAAAGTTAAAACATGCGAATCAATTTGCTTTGTTCTTGGTGAAGATATGTCTCATAATACCTGTAAATGTTAGTTTCGACGTTTTAAAATGCAATTTTATCATTTTATCTGAATAGCAATGAATTAATGGTACCTACAACTAGAAATATTAGTTTATGTTTCTTCTTATATTTTTGCGTACATGCTCATCGTCAGATATTCATTGACAGACCCGGGCCTGTCATCAACATCAACGGCAAATCCGGACATCCATGCTTAAAATGTCCTTCTGTGCATCTGGTGGGAGCTCCTCCAGCAATGCTAAACGGTTACTGCTAAGGGCTATACTCGTCAACTCACCATTTGACCGAAGAAATGGAACTGGAAAGACCATTTATTGGATAAGTAAGTAAGAAAGACAGTTTGCTGCACAACACGCTAGGCCGCATATGGCGCTTTCGGATTATTAATTTTTCAGGTTGATGCAGAACTTATTAGATATAAAAATAAATCAACAATTCTACTACCTTTTTTTCACGCAGGAATTCGAAACCCAAGAGATGGCATAACGCCATAGATAGCGATAAAAATATTTTGATATTAAATTATATTTTAGACAGGTCCGGCCCGAGGCGGGATGCAACGGATGCACGGCATCTGGGCGCCACTGGGAAGGGGCGTCTCACGCCTGCTTTTTTTGGGTATGCCTCACCAGGGCTAAAACATCAAGGTGCTGCAAATGATCAATAAAGTGAGGAATATTTAAAACAAAATGTAAAAATAAATAAAGATGTTCAGATGGTGTTTGTAATATACCTACATCTGGTTGAAATAGTGATGGTGTAACCACAAGCCAAAAAAGTCAATTGTCTTCGGCCAGTTACAGTCAGAGGCCCTTAGCAGCCAGGGTCCCTGCAGCGAGCTGAAAAAGAAAAAATAATATCAAAATAATATATTGCAAAATCATTTCCTTATTTTTCCAGAGAAATATGTATGAATCTGTGGCATAACTTCATATTTTGGGCCTCCCGCATATTTTCTTTGGACCCCTAGTAGGTTTATCAACTAGGTGCAAAGAGACTAAGCAAAGAAGCAAGTTATTTAAAGGTTCGATGGGCTCCTAAATGGCTTGCGCCGCCGCGGTTGCGGACGTAGCGGGCTCATAATTACTCCACTGGTTACTTATAAATACAATTTTCAATTTCACAGAAAACTTGTAATTATATTGCTGTTTGTTTTTTTTTTTTTTTTTTTTGAAGTAAACTTTTCGGAAACAATTGTGTTTAGAGTTCCTCGTTCCTTTTTTTTTGTATTCCGTATTTCCGGGCGACAATTACCCCGGGTCGGCCCTGATTTTATATGTTATGAAAATAAATTGGAAACTTGTGAAATGCAAATTGACTTTTTCCAAGAAATTATTCAGTTACATAAAACCTCTTGGTATAGCTAGGCTATATTTCATATCAGAATTTTAATTTGAAGGAGTACCAAGTTTTGGGCGGTGAAAAAGAAAATAAATCAGTTTTATCGATATAACTCTAAAACTGTTCATCATAATCACTTCCGTTTTTTTGTAATTAGAAACAGTGTAAAAAATTGAAGAATAGTTATGTTTGCATAATACCTCCAACTATTTTAGTTTCTGTGAAAAAATTATCTGTATTTTTTTAGTCTTCGAAAGTGCCTAGAAATCTTTTCTCAGTATTTTGTCTATGCAAATTACATAAACGTCTTCTTTCAACATTATTGAATAAAAAAAAAAAAACAACAAAAATTTCATAAAACAGTGGATCTGAACCGAAATTACGTCAGTTTTAAGATATTTTAATTTGTGCACACTGAGAACTGCCGGCGATGATTGAACGAGCTGTATTCCACGACCAGCTCTGTGCATAGTGTCTAGTGCCTGTTCAAGAGTAAGTAAAATCATAGATTGTTTCATTTATGCGCCGAATGAGAAGACCACAAGCATTGTGTACAAAGTAGTTTTTTAGACATGAATTATTAAAAGACATGATTATATATTTTAAAATCAACTCAAATTAACTTAATTGAACTTATTCCGTGCGAAGAACGTGTATTCTGCTAGTTTAATATAAAATTTATTATTGAATATTAATTTCAGCACTCAGTATCTAAGACAATTAGCGCCTTTTAATTATTACAAAATGTAATAAAATACATGAGCAATTAAAAATAAGTTAAAATGCTTTCTATAATCAAGGATCTAAAGCACAGCTTCCCAACCTTTTTCAAGCATTGACCTTTTCAAGAAATTATCCAGTTACATGGACCCCGTTGGTATAGCTTGGATCAAGATATTTGGCGCTGACTTGACTCACTAATTGTAGGGATAATCACTTCTCGCCAGGGAGTACAATCACCTGATGTTCAGGGTGGAACTGTATAAACGGCGCCCAATTGGGGGTGATGAGTAATAAGTTACGTAACACATGTAAATATACCGGTTGCCAGTAGTTTGTGAAACATTGTTAGAACAACTACAGTTGTTAACAAAATGTGGGATCCGTTGAAAATCATTCTAACGCAGACCAAGTGTTAACTAATCCTAGTTCTGGATCCCCTAGTTCCCAATCCCAAACGAAATCATACACATTTATCTGTTGAAGTAAAAGAAATAGTCTTAAATGTGTACAATTATTTAAAAAACTAGTGCAACGACAAAAGTGCAAAGAATAATCAGTTGTTTAAAGCCGAAAAAAAGAAGAATAGATGCGGGTTCGCGAATTGTGGACACTTTTCAAATAGACAATATTCGTTGAATAATATACATAAAGGACAGTGAAAATGTATTACCGACACTTCCTACTTTATATCAGAGACTTAAAGATGATGGTTGTGAAGTAAACTATTCTAAAACAATGTTTCAAAGATACTCTTTGAAATTATTTTGAAATGGTCTAGTACTCGTATTAATGTGTATACCATTATTTTGGAGTAATGACCATCACTCTCGTGGTCGCTGAAAACGGAAACATATTGTTGAGAAGTTTTCAAAATGTCCGAATTTTATTTTACGAAGTATTATATCTGTTTGAAACTAATTTTCTTACTTATAATTTGTGAGTGCGGGTTTGTTTATTTGTTAAATTCGAAAGGCGTCACGGGGAGTGAAAAACTAAACTGATAAAGATTTCGGGGATTTTGCCCTGCTCTTATAGAACCCTTTGTATCTCTTGTCTTTCGTTTGCTACAACATTCCTTTTTCGCATTGAGGTGTTTTTTTTTTAAATTATTAGTTTCAAGTTCATTTCATTTTGATCGTTTTTTTATATTTCGCCCTTAAATTGCATTAGTATATACATTACACTAAATTTTATTGGTATATTGGTATTTTGTTAGTAAACAATTGAAATTCAGGGACCATATTTCTTCCATGACGTAAGCACCCACTAAGAGGAGATTTCTCGAAATTCGACTCCTAGGGGGTGAAAACGGATTTCTCATTATCTATCGATGATATAGCGACTTGCTTTTGACTTACTAAGATTAGCCGTACGCATGTATAAAATTGTAATTCAGGATTTTGCTGCAATCAACACTTAAAGGGGCGAATCTACACAAATTCTGGGCGGGTTATAGAATCCTTCGTATCTTCTTTGTTTGTTGAGTTATAACATTCCTTTTGGAATAAATATATATTTTTAATATTCAGAAAGTCTTTTAAACGTTCTAATTTTTTAATTTTACCTCTAAAGGAGTATATTGGTATATTTTTTATTATAAACATGGAATTCCGGGAGTATATTCCTTCTATAAAGTAAGCACTCACTAAGAAGGAATTTTTTCGAATTTAGACCACTAAAATGTCACTTCATGGAGTCTTCAATTTCTCTTAGTCCCTACACATGTTTAAAAACAAACTGAGGATTTTACACTAATGAGACCGTCAATATACCGTAGTGAAGCACGAGTACTCAGCTAGTTATAATATAATTTCTATTTGAATATTCATAACTGGTAATATTTAGTTGCAAAATTTATTAATATGATGGTTGGACCTGATAGGTTGCAACAATATTTGATTTGTTTGGTTCGAATACAATTCATAAATCGTCACGTTCTGTAATATTGAATCTGTTTCATGCTATCTTAATAAATTGTTTATATGACTAAAACCTGCGTCAGCTAGATTCTCCTTATCAATCTAACATTGCGAACGACGTGTAGTGATCACATGATAATGTATAATCTTTGTTTAACACTCATCGGACCACCTGTCACCAAGTGACTTGATCTTCGGAATCTCTAACAGCTGTCACGAGACTCGTCCCTTACGAAACTCGTCAGACACTAAAATCGTTTAAGAATGCGATGACTGCACAAGCGCGTTTGTGTCTGTCTGTTTAAATGCAAGCATAAGCAAGTTAAGTGCCTAGCTGAGCATAAGGTGAAACATTTTTTTAAATCATTTTCCAGTCAGTTAAACTTTAAACTGTAGATCCCATACTTTATGTGCTACATGCAACACTCAATACACAGGCGTGCGCGGGAAAATTATCACGTTCAGTATCAGTTGGCGACAACTCGGCGATGCAAACTTAGCGATGATCAACTCGGCAAGAAAAATATTTTTCATTTATTTATTTTATTTGGATTGTACAGGATAGATCCCAATAATAGGATGTTACTGCAACATATATTTATTTATAACTATTATAAAGCAGGCATTTTTTGTGTCTTCGGGAGTAATCTCAGCCTGTCTCAAAAGGTAAAAAAATAATTTTTTGCAGACACCTAGAAATATTTGAAATTTTTAAGCTGTAAAGTTGAAAGCGGGCCCCGGAAATGGCCTTTTGGCCCGCTTCTATCTTTGAAAGATGGTGGATGTTTGTGTTTAGTGATGTGAAAACAGTCAAATCGAACAATCCTTTTTATTGCTTCTTACGGGAGAGGCGTAAGCCCGTGAGCTCTACCTCCTGGGTGAGTGCCTGATCTCAGCAAGTAACACGCCGATATTATAATAATATCTTTATTAAATAAGTTTGAGCCTAATATATACACATTGTGCTACCCTGGGTTGTAAATAATACACAATTCTCCTTGGATGGATAACTATTATTTATTATATTTGAACTCTACACATATATTATATTCCTACACTAATAGTCCTCCCTCTACACTACTGATATCAGTGCACGACTGCCCAGTAATGAGATGTTTCTCTGTTATCTAAATCTTCTCATTAACGGTGCATTCTCATTAACGGTTAACATTCCCTCCATCTTTTTCAACCTTAATGGAGTCACCCTGGGTGGGGTTTCTGTATGCATAGGGGTTACATTTGTTTCCTCCCCGCTTTCTTCTCTTCCTGAACTTTGTCCTTCTAGTTCACCTCCTTTCTCCGGAAGTTTCTTTACGTGAGAAATGTGTCGTCTTAATACTTTTCCATTTCCGACCAACACTAGCTCATTGTTGTTTATTTCTTTTACCTCATATATGATATCGTTGAATCTTGGGACCAGTTTGTGCTGGATGATTGAATTCTTTACCAGTACTTGATCACCAGGCTTAATATTCATATCCGTAGCCGCTCTTGCCTTGTCTTCTTTTTCCTTTCCCTTCTCTTTGTTTATGATGTCACTATCCCTGGCCTCTTCATTGTTCTCTTCTTCCATGAGATCTGCTATGGATGGAATTTTGTCCCGCATATTTCTTTTATACAGAAGCTCGGACGGCGTCTTACCCGTCGTGCCGTGTGGTGTTACGTTATACATCATTATAAATTTTTCTAATTCCGCCCGATAGTCCCCTCTGTTCACATGGCAGATCTGTAGCCTCTTTAAAATGGACTCATTCATGTTTTCCACCTCACCATTCACCTGTGGCCAGTACGGTGGCGTCTGGATAAGCTGGATATTGTAGTTGTTACAGAATTGTTTAAATTCTACACTGCAAAACTGTGTGCCATTGTCGGCTCTGATAGACTTTGGAATCCCTAATCGAGAAAATATCTCTATTTCTGTTTGGGAGTATCGACGCTCCACGTTTGATAAGCTTTTACTGGCAAAAGAGATCACTCTAGGGTGTTGTTCGTTATCACATTGTAATAAAACTGCCCCTAACGCTACAGGGTTTGCGTCAGTAATAAGTCGTGTTCTCCGTTGTGGATCGAAATATGCCAAAGTTGGTAGTTTAGCCAACGACTCGTTCAGTTTTTCAAAATGTTGTAGTTCCGCAGTCCATTCGAACTTCACGTCGTTCTTAGTTAATTGTCGAAGTGGATCTGTTACAGTTCCTAAATCTGGAATAAACTTTCCCAGATAAGTTACCAACCCCAACAAGCTTCGCAGTTCTTCTTTAGTGGCTGGTGCCCGGAAATTCTGAATACTTGTCACCTTCCTTTGGTCAGCATCAATACCATTGTCTGACAATTTATGCCCTAGAAACTCAACTTGTTGAACTTTCAATAAACATTTACCTTTATTTAATAGTACATTGTTTTCTTCTAATACTTGTAATACTTTATTTAGGCATGCGTCATGTTCCGTTTCGGATTTTACATATACAATTACATCATCTAAATAATCAACAGCATTTTCACAAGAAACCAGTAACCTTTCAAATTCTCTCTGGAATATTTCTGGAGCTGAGGTCACGCCGAACATCAAGCGTTTATAACGAAACATCCCTTTAGATGTAATAAATGTTGTGATCGGACGACTTTCTTCGTCTAGTTCCAACTGGTGATACGCTTTTTCTAAATCCAAACGAGAAAAATATTTTGCATATCTCAGCTTTGCCATAATGCTGTCGAACGTTGGTAGCGGGTAGTTTTCCCTTAAAAGGGCTAATCCCTTCGCATATCTACACATATGCGAATGTCACCATCTGGTTTAAATATTACCACTATAGGCGATATCCATGCGCTGGGTCCCGTTACCTTCTCGATTATATCTCTTTTCAGAGCTTCGTTTAACTTCTCCTCTACTCGGGTCTCAACTGCTACTGGTATGCGTCTTAATGGTTGTTTGAATGGTTTCACGTTGGTGTGATTGCTAATTTTACTGTGACGTTTTTTTATCTTTGGAAATATGGTCGATTGATTAATTTGATTAATATTTGTTCCAATTTTTAGAACACCGATTTGCTTCGCCGTTTCTTTTCCGAGCAGGGAGATTGCTCCTCTCTCTACTACGTAGAAATGCGTAATTGTCTCTGGTGCCCCTAGGGTATTAATAGTCGCCTGGAATCGATGTTTAATCTTTAGGACTCGTTCAGAGGCATATGGTTTAAGTACATGATCAGTTTGTGGATCGATATTCCACACTACTGCTTTGTTTTCAACTAATGTGTCCCAATCTTCCCCTTTTATAATATTTACCCTTGATCCTGAATCAATAAGAAAAGTTACGGGTACCCCTCCCACAACGTACTGGAGCAAATCGTCGGCGGTATTTAGATTCCGCGTTCTATGTCTTTCATTTATCTAAAAGCACTTAAAATTTCCCCTTTCTGGTGAAGACCTTGTACCTTCGTCTTGTACCCAGTTGACATTAAAACGTCTACGTTTACTCTCTTTATAACTATTGGTATTTTCTTGGAAAGTTGTTCTTTTTGTGGCTCTCGTCTTGCAACAATATGCGAAGTGCCCATTATCCACACTTCCTGCATTCAGCCTTTATGGCAGAGCAGTCTTTTTTGTTCCTTGAATGACCCGATCTGCCACATCTAGTGCATTGATCATTGGCTGGATTTTTTCTTTTCCTAGTGATCTTGTTGATAGTTGAGCACGACGTGTTTGGCTCGCTACTAGTTGTGTTCATAACTGTGGACTGATTTCCGATTTGTTCATAAACTTGACAGAGTTCGATAACTTCTTTTAGTGACCGTTCTTTCTCCAGTAGTTTCTTCTTTAATTCTAGGGAAGCCCAACTGTCAATAATTTTATCTTTCATGTTAATTTCGGTTGCTTCCTGAGCATTACTCCCAAATTGGCATTTTGACGTTTGCTGGCGCACCCTTAAAAGAAATGTATTGAAATTTTCTCCATCCTCGGGTTTGAGACTCCTAAATATATGTCGTTCAAAAGTAGAATTCTGTTGCGGAGAAAAATATTTTGTTAGTTCATCTACCAGGGTCTTGAATACATCATTGCTTTTTTCTTCATCGAACGTTTCGATGGCCCCTGGAATATTGTACGCTACCTCTTGTAGCTGTGATCCGCCTAAGTGTAATAGTTTATTCCTGTTTTTCAAAACTTCTGTTATTTCTTCTGCGGCACAATACAACTCCAGTGACCTTAACCACTTCTCCCATTCTTTTCTTAGCATTGATTTTTCAATGCTGTCACATAGAAACCGTTTTATTCTTGTATCCGTCATCCTTGCTAACAACTGACCCTAAAACAAATTTTAATAAGATGTGTGACTACACAAAAATTATTTATTTATTTTACTACTTTTTTTTCGTGGGGTGGCTCATGGATCCTATATAAATATAACATATATATTTTCTTTGCAACCTTGGGGAAGCTGTGAGCTTCCCCATATTTTATTTTTGTGTTTACTAACTTGGTGAAGCTCACAGCTTCTACCCCCTTTATCTTTCTAGGTTTTACAACCTTGGGAAAGCTCACGGCTTCTACCCCCATAAAGCGTTTTAGGTTTTACAACCTTCGGGAAGCTCACGGCTTCTACCCCCATATTGCGTTTTGGGTTTTACAACCTTAGGGAAGCTCACGGCTTCTGCTCCCATATTGCGTTTTAGGTTTTACAATCTTGGGGAAGCTCACGGTTTCTACCCCTATATATCGTTTTAGGTTTTACAACCTTGGGGAAGCTCACGGCTTCTACCCCCATATATCGTTTTAGGTTTTACAACCTTGGGGAAGCTCACGGCTTCTACCCCCATATTGCGGTTTAGGTTTTACAACCTTGGGGAAGCTCACGGCTTCTATCCCCATAAAGCGTTTTAGGTTTTACAACCTTCGGGAAGCTCACGGCTTCTACCCCCATATTGCGTTTTGGGTTTTACAACCTTAGGGAAGCTCACGGCTTCTGCTCCCATATTGCATTTTAGGTTTTACAACCTTGGGGAAGCTCACGGTTTCTACCCCTATATACCGTTTTAGGTTTTACAACCTTGGGGAAGCTCACGGCTTTTACCTCCATATATCGTTTTAGGTTTTACAACCTTGGGGAAGCTCACGGCTTCTACCCCCATATTTCGTTTTAGGTTTCACAACCTTGGGGAAGCTCACGGCTTCTGCTCCCATATTGCATTTTAGGTTTTACAACCTTGGGGAAGCTCACGGTTTCTACCCCTATATACCGTTTTAGGTTTTACAACCTTGGGGAAGCTCACGGCTTTTACCTCCATATATCGTTTTAGGTTTTACAACCTTGGGGAAGCTCACGGCTTCTACCCCCATATTTCGTTTTAGGTTTCACAACCTTGGAAAAACTCACGGCTTCTAGCCCCATATATCGTTTTAGGTTTTACAACCTTGGGGAAGCTCACGGCTTCTACCCCCATATTGCATTTTAGGTTTTACAACCTTGGGAAAACTCACGGCTTCTAGCCCCATATATCGTTTTAGGTTTTACAACCTTCGGGAAGTTCACGGCTTCTACCCCCATATTGCGTTTTAGGTTTTACAACCTTGGGGAAGCTCACGGTTTTTACCCCCATATTGCGTTTTAGGTTGTACAACCTTGGGGAAACTCACGGCTTCTGCCCCCATATTGCGTTTTAGGTTTTACAACCTTGGGGAAGCTCACGGTTTTCCCCCATATTGCGTTTTAGGTTGTACAACCTTGGGGAAACTCACGGCTTCTGTCCCCAAATTGCGTTTTAGGTTTTACAACCTTGGGGAAGCTCACGGTTTTTACCCCCATATTGCGTTTTAGGTTTTACAACCTAAGGGAAGCTCACGGCTTCTGCTCCCATATTGCGTTTTAGGTTTTACAACCTTGGGGAAGCTCACGGTTTCTATCCCCATATATCGTTTTAGGTTTTACAACCTTGGGGAAACTCACGGCTTCTGCCCCCATATACCGTTTTAGGTTTTACAACCTTGGGGAAGCTCACGGCTTCTACCCCCATATATCGTTTTAGGTTTTACAACCTTGGGGAAGCTCACGGTTTCTACCCCCATATATCGTTTTAGGTTTTACAACCTTGAGGAAACTCACGGCTTCTGCCCCCATATATCGTTTTAGGTTTTACAACCTTGGGGAAGCTCACGGTTTCTACCCCCATATATCGTTTTAGGTTTTACAACCTTGGGGAAACTCACGGCTTCTGCCCCCATATATCGTTTTAGGTTTTACAACCTTGGGGAAGCTCACGGCTTCTACCCCCATATATCGTTTTAGGTTTTACAACCTTGGGAAAGCTCACGGCTTCTACCCCCATATATCGTTTAAGGTTTTACAACCTTGGGGAAGCTCACGGCTTCTACCCCCATATATCGTTTTAGGTTTTACAACCTTGGGAAAGCTCACGGCTTCTACCCCCATATATCGTTTAAGGTTTTACAACCTTGGGGAAGCTCACGGCTTCTACCCCCATATATCGTTTTAGGTTTTACAACCTTGGGAAAGCTCACGGCTTCTACCCCCATATATCGTTTAAGGTTTTACAACCTTGGGGAAACTCACGGCTTCTGCCCCCATATATCGTTTTAGGTTTTACAACCTTGGGGAAGCTCACGGCTTCTACCCCCATATATCGTTTTAGGTTTTACAACCTTGGGAAAGCTCACGGCTTCTACCCCCATATATCGTTTAAGGTTTTACAACCTTGGGGAAGCTCACGGCTTCTACCCCCATATATCGTTTAAGGTTTTACAACCTTGGAAAAACTCACGGCTTCTGCCCCCAAATTGCGTTTTAGGTTTTACAACCTTGGGGAAGCTCACGGTTTTTACCCCCATATTGCGTTTTAGGTTTTACAACCTAAGGGAAGCTCACGGCTTCTGCTCCCATATTGCGTTTTAGGTTTTACAACCTTGGGGAAGCTCACGGTTTCTATCCCCATATATCGTTTTAGGTTTTACAACCTTGGGGAAACTCACGGCTTCTGCCCCCATATACCGTTTTAGGTTTTACAACCTTGGGGAAGCTCACGGTTTCTACCCCCATATTGCGTTTTAGGTTTTACAACCTTGGGGAAGCTCACGGCTTCTACCCCCATATTGCGTTTTAGGTTTTACAACCTTGGGGAAGCTCACGGCTTCTACCCCCATATATCGTTTTAGGTTTTACAACCTTGGGGAAGCTCACGGTTTCTACCCCCATATATCGTTTTAGATTTTACAACCTTGGGGAAGCTCACGGTTTCTACCCCCATATTGCGTTTTAGGTTTTACAACCTTGGGGAAGCTCACGGCTTCTACCCCCATATTGCGTTTTAGGTTTTACAACCTTGGGGAAGCTCACGGCTTCTACCCCCATATATCGTTTTAGGTTTTACAACCTTGGGGAAGCTCACGGCTTCTACCCCCATATATCGTTTTAGGTTTTACAACCTTGGGGAAGCTCACGGCTTCTACCCCCATATATCGTTTTAGGTTTTACAACCTTGGGGAAGCTCACGGTTTCTACCCCCATATATCGTTTTAGGTTTTACAACCTTGAGGAAACTTACGGCTTCTGCCCCCATATATCGTTTTAGGTTTTACAACCTTGGGGAAGCTCACGGATTCTACCCCCATATATCGTTTTAGGTTTTACAACCTTGGGGAAGCTCACGGCTTCTATCCCCATATATCGTTTTAGGTTTTACAACCTTGGGGAAGCTCACGGTTTCTACCCCCATATATCGTTTTAGGTTTTACAACCTTGAGGAAACTCACGGCTTCTGCCCCCATATATCGTTTTAGGTTTTACAACCTTGGGGAAGTTCACGGCTTCTACCCCCATATTGCGTTTTAGGTTTTACAACCTTGGGGAAGCTCACGGTTTTTACCCCCATATTGCGTTTTAGGTTGTACAACCTTGGGGAAACTCACGGCTTCTGCCCCCAAATTGCGTTTTAGGTTTTACAACCTTGGGGAAGCTCACGGTTTTTACCCCCATATTGCGTTTTAGGTTTTACAACCTAAGGGAAGCTCACGGCTTCTGCTCCCATATTGCGTTTTAGGTTTTACAACCTTGGGGAAGCTCACGGTTTCTATCCCCATATATCGTTTTAGGTTTTACAACCTTGGGGAAACTCACGGCTTCTGCCCCCATATACCGTTTTAGGTTTTACAACCTTGGGGAAGCTCACGGTTTCTACCCCCATATATCGTTTTAGGTTTTACAACCTTGAGGAAACTCACGGCTTCTGCCCCCATATATCGTTTTAGGTTTTACAACCTTGGGGAAGCTCACGGTTTCTACCCCCATATATCGTTTTAGGTTTTACAACCTTGAGGAAACTCACGGCTTCTGCCCCCATATATCGTTTTAGGTTTTACAACCTTGGGGAAGTTCACGGCTTCTACCCCCATATTGCGTTTTAGGTTTTACAACCTTGGGGAAGCTCACGGTTTTTACCCCCATATTGCGTTTTAGGTTGTACAACCTTGGGGAAACTCACGGCTTCTGCCCCCAAATTGCGTTTTAGGTTTTACAACCTTGGGGAAGCTCACGGTTTTTACCCCCATATTGCGTTTTAGGTTTTACAACCTAAGGGAAGCTCACGGCTTCTGCTCCCATATTGCGTTTTAGGTTTTACAACCTTGGGGAAGCTCACGGTTTCTATCCCCATATATCGTTTTAGGTTTTACAACCTTGGGGAAACTCACGGCTTCTGCCCCCATATACCGTTTTAGGTTTTACAACCTTGGGGAAGCTCACGGCTTCTACCCCCATATTGCGTTTTAGGTTTTACAACCTTGGGGAAGCTCACGGTTTCTACCCCCATATACCGTTTTAGGTTTTACAACCTTGGGGAAGCTCACGGCTTCTACCCCCATATTGCGTTTTAGGTTTTACAACCTTGGGGAAGCTCACGGTTTCTATCCCCATATATCGTTTTAGGTTTTACAACCTTGGGGAAACTCACGGCTTCTGCCCCCATATACCGTTTTAGGTTTTACAACCTTGGGGAAGCTCACGGCTTCTACCCCCATATATCGTTTTAGGTTTTACAACCTTGGGGAAGCTCACGGTTTCTACCCCCATATTGCGTTTTAGGTTTTACAACCTTGGGGAAGCTCACGGTTTCTACCCCCATATTGCGTTTTAGGTTTTACAACCTTCGGGAAGCTCACGGCTTCTACCCCCATATTGCGTTTTAGGTTGTACAACCTTGGGGAAACTCACGGCTTCTGCCCCCAAATTGCGTTTTAGGTTTTACAACCTTGGGGAAGCTCACGGTTTTTACCCCCATATTGCGTTTTAGGTTTTACAACCTAAGGGAAGCTCACGGCTTCTGCTCCCATATTGCGTTTTAGGTTTTACAACCTTGGGGAAGCTCACGGTTTCTATCCCCATATATCGTTTTAGGTTTTACAACCTTGGGGAAACTCACGGCTTCTGCCCCCATATACCGTTTTAGGTTTTACAACCTTGGGGAAGCTCACGGTTTCTACCCCCATATTGCGTTTTAGGTTTTACAACCTTGGGGAAGCTCACGGCTTCTACCCCCATATTGCGTTTTAGGTTTTACAACCTTGGGGAAGCTCACGGCTTCTACCCCCATATATCGTTTTAGGTTTTACAACCTTGGGGAAGCTCACGGCTTCTGCCCCCATATACCGTTTTAGGTTTTACAACCTTGGGGAAGCTCACGGCTTCTACCCCCATATTGCGTTTTAGGTTTTACAACCTTGGGGAAGCTCACGGCTTCTACCCCCATATATCGTTTTAGGTTTTACAACCTTGGGGAAGCTCACGGCTTCTACCCCCATATTGCGTTTTAGGTTTTACAACCTTGGGGAAGCTCACGGCTTCTACCCCCATATATCGTTTTAGGTTTTACAACCTTGGGGAAGCTCACGGTTTCTACCCCCATATATCGTTTTAGATTTTACAACCTTGGGGAAGCTCACGGTTTCTACCCCCATATTGCGTTTTAGGTTTTACAACCTTGGGGAAGCTCACGGCTTCTACCCCCATATTGCGTTTTAGGTTTTACAACCTTGGGGAAGCTCACGGCTTCTACCCCCATATATCGTTTTAGGTTTTACAACCTTGGGGAAGCTCACGGCTTCTACCCCCATATATCGTTTTAGGTTTTACAACCTTGGGGAAGCTCACGGCTTCTACCCCCATATATCGTTTTAGGTTTTACAACCTTGGGGAAGCTCACGGTTTCTACCCCCATATATCGTTTTAGGTTTTACAACCTTGAGGAAACTCACGGCTTCTGCCCCCATATATCGTTTTAGGTTTTACAACCTTGGGGAAGCTCACGGATTCTACCCCCATATATCGTTTTAGGTTTTACAACCTTGGGGAAGCTCACGGCTTCTACCCCCATATATCGTTTTAGGTTTTACAACCTTGGGGAAGCTCACGGCTTCTACCCCCATATATCGTTTTAGGTTTTACAACCTTGGGGAAGCTCACGGCTTCTACCCCCATATATCGTTTTAGGTTTTACAACCTTGGGGAAGCTCACGGCTTCTACCCCCATATATCGTTTTAGGTTTTACAACCTTGAGGAAACTCACGGCTTCTGCCCCCATATATCGTTTTAGGTTTTACAACCTTGGGGAAGCTCACGGCTTCTACCCCCATATATCGTTTTAGGTTTTACAACCTTGGGGAAGCTCACGGTTTCTACCCCCATATATCGTTTTAGGTTTTACAACCTTGAGGAAACTCACGGCTTCTGCCCCCATATATCGTTTTAGGTTTTACAACCTTGGGGAAGCTCACGGTTTCTACCCCCATATATCGTTTTAGGTTTTACAACCTTGAGGAAACTCACGGCTTCTGCCCCCATATATCGTTTTAGGTTTTACAACCTTGGGGAAGCTCACGGCTTCTACCCCCATATATCGTTTTAGATTTTACAACCTTGGGGAAGCTCACGGCTTCTACCCCCATATATCGTTTTAGATTTTACAACCTTGGGGAAGCTCACGGCTTCTACCCCCATATATCGTTTTAGATTTTACAACCTTGGGGAAGCTCACGGATTCTACCCCCATATATCGTTTTAGGTTTTACAACCTTGGGGAAGCTCACGGCTTCTATCCCCATATATCGTTTTAGGTTTTACAACCTTGGGGAAGCTCACGGCTTCTACCCCCATATATCGTTTTAGATTTTACAACCTTGGGGAAGCTCACGGTTTCTACCCCCATATATCGTTTTAGGTTTTACAACCTTGAGGAAACTCACGGCTTCTGCCCCCATATATCGTTTTAGGTTTTACAACCTTGGGGAAGCTCACGGCTTCTACCCCCATATATCGTTTAAGGTTTTACAACCTTGGGGAAGCTCACGGCTTCTACCCCCATATATCGTTTTAGGTTTTACAACCTTGGGGAAGCTCACGGCTTCTACCCCCATATATCGTTTTAGGTTTTACAACCTTGGGGAAGCTCACGGATTCTACCCCCATATATCGTTTTAGGTTTTACAACCTTGGGGAAGCTCACGGCTTCTATCCCCATATATCGTTTTAGGTTTTACAACCTTGGGGAAGCTCACGGCTTCTACCCCCATATATCGTTTTAGGTTTTACAACCTTGGGGAAGCTCACGGCTTCTATCCCCATATATCGTTTTAGGTTTTACAACCTTGGGGAAGCTCACGGCTTCTACCCCCATATTGCGTTTTAGGTTTTACAACCTTGGGGAAGCTCACGGCTTCTACCCCCATATATCGTTTTAGGTTTTACAACCTTGGGGAAGCTCACGGATTCTACCCCCATATATCGTTTTAGGTTTTACAACCTTGGGGAAGCTCACGGCTTCTACCCCCATATATCGTTTTAGGTTTTACAACCTTGGGGAAGCTCACGGCTTCTATCCCCATATATCGTTTTAGGTTTTACAACCTTGGGGAAGCTCACGGCTTCTACCCCCATATATCGTTTTAGGTTTTACAACCTTGGGGAAGCTCACGGCTTCTATCCCCATATATCGTTTTAGGTTTTACAACCTTGGGGAAACTCACGGCTTCTGCCCCCATATATCGTTTTAGGTTTTACAACCTTGGGGAAGCTCACGGCTTCTACCCCCATATATCGTTTTAAGTTTTACAACCTTGCGGAAGCTCACGGCTTCTATCCCCATATATCGTTTTAGGTTTTACAACCTTGGGGAAGCTCACGGCTTCTACCCCCATATATCGTTTTAGGTTTTACAACCTTGGGGAAGCTCACGGATTCTACCCCCATATGACGTTTTAGGTTTTACAACCTTGGGGAAGCTCACGGCTTCTATCCCCATATATCGTTTTAGGTTTTACAACCTTGGGGAAGCTCACGGCTTCTACCCCCATATATCGTTTTAGGTTTTACAACCTTGGGGAAGCTCACGGATTCTACCCCCATATGACGTTTTAGGTTTTACAACCTTGGGGAAGCTCACGGATTCTACCCCTATATATCGTTTTAGGTTTTACAACCTTGGGGAAGCTCACGGCTTCTATCCCCATATATCGTTTTAGGTTTCACAACCTTGGGGAAGCTCACGGATTCTACCCCCATATGACGTTTTAGGTTTTACAACCTTGGGGAAGCTCACGGCTTCTATCCCCATATATCGTTTTAGGTTTTACAACCTTGGGGAAGCTCACGGCTTCTACCCCCATATAACGTTTTAGGTTTTACAACCTTGGGGAAGCTCACGGATTCTACCCCCATATGACGTTTTAGGTTTTACAACCTTGGGGAAGCTCACGGATTCTACCCCTATATATCGTTTTAGGTTTTACAACCTTGGGGAAGCTCACGGCTTCTATCCCCATATATCGTTTTAGGTTTCACAACCTTGGGGAAGCTTACGGATTCTACCCCCATATATCGTTTTAGGTTTTACAACCTTGGGGAAGCTCACGGCTTCTACCCCCATATATCGTTTTAGGTTTTTCAACCTTGGGGAAGCTCACGGCTTCTATCCCCATATATCGTTTTAGGTTTTACAACCTTGGGGAAGCTCACGGCTTCTACCCCCATATATCGTTTTAGGTTTTACAACCTTGGGGAAGCTCACGGATTCTACCCCCATGTATCGTTTTAGGTTTTACAACCTTGGGGAAGCTCACGGCTTCTATCCCCATATATCGTTTTAGGTTTTACAACCTTGGGGAAGCTCACGGCTTCTATCCCCATATATCGTTTTAGGTTTTACAACCTTGGGGAAGCTCACGGCTTCTACCCCCATATATCGTTTTAGGTTTTACAACCTTGGGGAAGCTCACGGATTCTACCCCCATATGACGTTTTAGGTTTTACAACCTTGGGGAAGCTCACGGCTTCTATCCCCATATATCGTTTCAGGTTTTACAACCTTGGGGAAGCTCACGGCTTCTACCCCCATATATCGTTTTAGGTTTTACAACCTTGGGGAAGCTCACGGCTTCTATCCCCATATATCGTTTTAGGTTTTACAACCTTGGGGAAGCTCACGGCTTCTACCCCCATATATCGTTTTAGGTTTTACAACCTTGGGGAAGCTCACGGATTCTACCCCCATATATCGTTTTAGGTTTTACAACCTTGGGGAAGCTCACGGCTTCTATCCCCATATAGCGTTTTAGGTTTTACAACCTTGGGGAAGCTCACGGCTTCTACCCCCATATATCGTTTTAGGTTTTACAACCTTGGGGAAGCTCACGGCTTCTACCCCCATCTATCGTTTTAGGTTTTACAACCTTGGGGAAGCTCACGGATTCTACCCCCATATATCGTTTTAGGTTTTACAACCTTGGGGAAGCTCACGGCTTCTACTCCCATATTGCATTTTAGGTTTTACAACCTTGGGGAAGCTCACGGCTTCTATAATAATAATAATAATAATAATTTATTCCGTTATAAATATACATATTTTAGCCTTTGATAAAGCTAAGCACAGCTTGTCGCATTATCAGAGGCGGATAGAGTACATATAAATAGATTTTTGTTACAGAAATAAATATAGTATAAATACATATATACATATATATTCAAAATAAGAAGAAAAAAAAAAAACATTTTATATATATACTAACTTAGCCTAATAAATTATTTTAGGAATTTTGTTGCATACCATAAGATCTTTGACATGTTTAACATAGGAAAAATAATTGGCTTGAAGAAGCAAAGACACATTCATATTTTCTTGTAAAATATTATATACCTTAGGAATATGATACATAAAACTAGATTGTCCTATTGCTTTCTTTGCAAAAAAATTTAGAGATATTTTTTTAACATTCAGTCTAGTTTCATGGTTGTGTTCTGGGAAGATAAGTATATCATTACCACCATATTTATAAATATATTTGCTAACACTTAAGAAATATAATTCATTTAGTGTGAATATATGGAATTCGTTATACAGAGCGGTTACTGAATACCGAGCTGGTTTTTTTAGTATTATTCTAAGCAGTATATTTACTGCAGTGATTAAACGCTTTAGATGTGTTTCATTAGTTGAACCCCACGTGATTAGCCCATACATCAGTGTAGATTGAATGAAACCACAATAGATAGATTTCAACATCTGCATATTGAGTACTGTTCTCAGATTTTTGAATAAAAAATAGAATCTACGTACTTTATTGGTAATATAATTAATGTGATAATGCCACCTAAGATGACAATCAATATAAATTCCCAGAAATTTTATGCTCTCTGTTCTAGTTATAGCCATACTGCAATTGCAATCTTCTCTTACACAATTTAAGTCATGAACTAAAATCCTGTCATCAGAGGGATACGATTTATTAGTGCATGTAAAAGTCATAAAGTGAGTTTTATTAGAATTTAAAGACAGTATATTGTTGTCAAGCCAAAATTTTATAGTCGTAAGACAAGCCGACATTCTTGCATACACCTCATTCCACGTGGAACCAGTCACATAC
Source organism: Liopterus haemorrhoidalis (assembly GCA_963971575.1). NCBI lineage: Eukaryota > Metazoa > Arthropoda > Insecta > Coleoptera > Dytiscidae > Liopterus > Liopterus haemorrhoidalis. Next base: position 40,103,083 of record OZ020614.1, on the reverse strand, counting down.
AGTACCGTGTCATCAGCGTAACAGGATATGTAAGCATCCACGAGGTTCAAGTTCAGCAAATCATTGATATAAATAATAAACAGAAGCGGCCCCAGAACTGAACCCTGTGGGACTCCATGCATTATCTGTAGACTATCACCCAAACAATTATTTATTTTAACTCGTTGATTTCTGTTACTTAGATAACTTTTGAAGAATTTTAGAGCCGGACCTCTTACCCCATATAATTCTAATTTTGTGTACATTGTGGCATGGTCAACAGTATCAAATGCCTTAGATAGATCTAGGAAAGTAGCGGCACTTGGTATATTATTATCTAAATTACTATATATTTGGGATGCCAAATTAGTCAAAGCCTGTTCAGTGCCGATACCTTCTCTAAATCCAAACTGTCTGGAGGATATAAGATTATATTTGTTGATAAAAGATGTAAGCTGTGATTTAACAATTTTTTCTAAAATTTTGGAAATACTTGTTGTGAGTGATATCGGCCGATAGTTACACATGTCTCTGATACCCGACCCTTTATATATTGGAACAACAACAGCAGATTTTAGAACTGTAGGGAAAATACCATGTTCAAAACATTCATTAAATAAATGTGCAAGAGGCAGCGCAATGAAGTGACCTATAATTTTTATAACACGTGAAGAGATACCATCGTCACCACAAGCTACTTTAGTTTTCAAGTTTTTAATTTGAGATAATATATCATTTTCATTTAGCGGGGACCAGAAAAAAGAATTTGTCAAAGGTGCTATATTATGTGTATATTGATTGCCACTGTGATGTATGTGCTTTCCTAAATTTTTGGCTACGTTGACAAAATAGTGATTAAATTCGTTAGCAATTTTAGAACTATCAGTTACTGTCTCGTTATTATTGTTAAAAATTTCATGTATAATAGTTGTTTCGTTGTCAAGATTGTTTATTTCTTTGACAACATCCCAAATTTGTTTAATATTGTTATTGTTGTTGATTTTATTTTTATAATATTTTTCTTTTTCTGAACGAATTAGTGATGTGACTAAATTTCTTAGCTTTTTAAAATCATTAAATGCACGTATATCCGATTTGTTTTTTAAATAAATGGAATGAAGTTTATCTCTTAATTTTATGTGCATATAAATGTTATTGGTCATCCATGGCTTTTTAAATTTGATATTTTGCGAAACTCGGCGAGATTTAGTTTTCGTGGCAGATGTAATGTAATTTTGAAGTTTAGATACAAAATTAGAAAATTTAACATCCACACCACTTTTATTATTATATATGAAACACCAATTTTCTTTAGAAATACTATCTAGCAGATCGTCATAATTAATAATATTGTAAGTTATATTATTTTTAAAGTTCTTAGAATGTTTATTGAAATTGGGCATATTGATATTTAACATTACTGAAAAGTGATCTGTTAGGCCAGGAGAAATAATAATAGGACAAATATTATCTACAGTTATTTTTGTTTTTATGAAATAATGGTCTATACATGATTCACTTACTGCAGTTACACGAGTAGGTTTCCTAATACATTGCACAAATCCATTAGCCGTCAATAAATTTAAATAATCATGGCCAATGTTAGCTATGTTCTCTTCCAAGATATTAATATTAATATCCCCAGCAAAAATTTCATTATTTTCTGTACAGTAGTTACTGATATAATTTTCTAAAGTATTTAAGAATTTATCGCAATCGTAAGAGTGTGATCTGTAAATAGATGTTAAGTAAAAATTTGTATCAGAAATATTGAAAGATGTACGTAGAAAAGTAAAATCATTTAAAGTAATTACTTTATTTATGTGAGAAATATCTGATTTAATGTACAGAATAACTCCATCTGCTTTATTTATTTTACTGCAGTTGTAATATATAGTATAACCGGGAATATTAAAATATTCTGTATAACAATTCCATGTTTCAGTGATTATAATTAGATCATAAACAATGTTAGAGGATGCGAGAAAGGTTAAAAGATCATTAAAGTGGCACCCAATACTGCGGATATTTTGTTGTAAGATACTTACGGTTCTACGATCTTTAGCTTTCAATTCATCAATTATTTTAATAAAAGTAGAATTGTCCTTTGCAAACACGTCATCGATCTGAGGTACATCATACGCCACAAAATCCACTTTGTTACAATATAGTAGTTGTAAATAAGGCTTAAATTAACAAAATTAACAGAATCAATTAACAAAACAAAATAATAATGACCATAAAAAAAAAAACAAATTATCATAAATTTTAAAGAGCAGCAGCATAATACTAAGAGTTCAAATATTTTTATTCTAACATAGAGTTAAGTTTTCGATTATCATAAATTTCTTAGAACTAAAACACTTATACAATAAGTTATATTATGAAATTTTAACGTTAAATATTTTTTTTTGTAATTAGGTAGGCAACCTGCTTATCAATTAACTAAAATACAAATATTGTTCGTTTTTGCAAAAAAAAAAAATAAATAAAAAAAGATTTATTGAATTGGTACGCATGTCGTCTGCCTAATAAAACAAAGACACACCAACAGGTGTGATATCACAATATGATTCATATAATCCTACGAAGTCAAACAAAACAGGGACATCATATCAGTGCAACTGAACGACCTTCCCAAACCAGGGCATTGAACTCTAATGAACTAACTATAACAAGTGAGATATGTCATTTACACGAGCTATGCTATCACCTGTTTTGCGATATACTGAACCATCTCGCGTCCAGACATTCCGTGGGCCAAATTTTTTAATAGCAAGGTTTAAAATATTTAAATTGTCTCTGCAGAGATCCTCGCGTATAACCACATTAGAGCCCTTAAGATTCCTTTTATTCCTGAACACTAAGGATCGGTCTCTATAACTTGTAAATTTCACAATTATTGGCCTCGGTTTATTAACCTCAGTTGATTTACCAATGCGATGGGACCGATCTAGAGCACTTTTATTTATGTTAATCTTAAGTTTGTTCTTTAATAACTCACATACAATGTCATCAGTGTCTTCATTCTTGGACTCCGATACCCCAAATATTCTCAGGCAGTTTCTTCGGGAATATTGTTCCAGGGTTCGTACGCGGTGGTTGACTTCCTTCAGTGTCTCATCCTTCTCACTCAGCTTCTTCTCCAACTCTTCTATCCTTGACTCCAACTCCATTTGCTTCTCTTCATATCGTTTAATTATGATCGGCGCTAGCGACTTCGCCAATTCATTTAAAAACGATGGAGTTTTTAAGGTATCCTTAATAATTCTTTCCACCTCAGATACTTCATCTGCAATAACGCAGGCTTTATTGGATCTCGTCTGTATACTCATTTTCACTGATTTTTTTTTAATATTTAGTTAGACACGTAAAATATATAGACTAGCTGCACACTCTTAACACGTCTACACAGAGCGACTGTACATTACGGAATGTGTCTACCCCCATATATCGTTTTAGGTTTTACAACCTTGGGGAAGCTCACGGCTTCTACCCCCATCTATCGTTTTAGGTTTTACAACCTTGGGGAAGCTCACGGATTCTACCCCCATATATCGTTTTAGGTTTTACAACCTTGGGGAAGCTCACGGCTTCTACTCCCATATTGCATTTTAGGTTTTACAACCTTGGGGAAGCTCACGGCTTCTATCCCCATATATCGTTTTAGGTTTTACAACCTTGGGGAAGCTCACGGATTCTTCCCCCATATATCGTTTTAGGTTTTACAACCTTGGGGAAGCTCACGGCTTCTATCCCCATATATCGTTTTAGGTTTTACAACCTTGGGGAAGCTCACGGCTTCTATCCCCATATATCGTTTTAGGTTTTACAACCTTGGGGAAGCTCACGGATTCTACCCCCATATATCGTTTTAGGTTTTACAACCTTGGGGAAGCTCACGGCTTCTATCCCCATATATCGTTTTAGGTTTTACAACTATGGGGAAGCTCACGGCTTCTATCCCCATATATCGTTTTAGGTTTTACAACCTTGGGCAAGCTCACGGCTTCTACCCCCATATATCGTTTTAGGTTTTACAACCTTGGGGAAGCTCACGGCTTCTACCCCCATATATCGTTTTAGGTTTTACAACCTTGGGAAAGCTCACGGATTCTACCCCCATATATCGTTTTAGGTTTTACAACCTTGGGGAAGCTCACGGCTTCTACCCCCATATATCGTTTTAGGTTTTACAACCTTGGGAAAGCTCACGGCTTCTATCCCCATATATCGTTTTAGGTTTTACAACCTTGGGGAAGCTCACGGCTTCTACCCCCATATATCGTTTTAGGTTTTACAACATTGGGGAAGCTCACGGCTTCTATCCCCATATATCGTTTTAGGTTTTACAACCTTGGGCAAGCTCACGGCTTCTACCCCCATATATCGTTTTAGGTTTTACAACCTTGGGGAAGCTCACGGCTTCTACCCCCATATATCGTTTTAGGTTTTACAACCTTAGGGAAGCTCACGGCTTCTACCCCCATATATCGTTTTAGGTTTTACAACCTTGGGGAAGCTCACGGCTTCTATCCCCATATATCGTTTTAGGTTTTACAACCTTGGGGAAGCTCACGGATTCTACCCCCATATATCGTTTTAGGTTTTACAACCTTGGGGAAGCTCACGGCTTCTATCCCCATATATCGTTTTAGGTTTTACAACCTTGGGGAAGCTCACGGCTTCTATCCCCATATATCGTTTTAGGTTTTACAACCTTGGGGAAGCTCACGGATTCTACCCCCATATATCGTTTTAGGTTTTACAACCTTGGGGAAGCTCACGGCTTCTACCCCCATATATCGTTTTAGGTTTTACAACATTGGGGAAGCTCACGGCTTCTATCCCCATATATCGTTTTAGGTTTTACAACCTTGGGCAAGCTCACGGCTTCTACCCCCATATATCGTTTTAGGTTTTACAACCTTGGGGAAGCTCACGGCTTCTACCCCCATATATCGTTTTAGGTTTTACAACCTTGGGGAAGCTCACGGCTTCTATCCCCATATATCGTTTTAGGTTTTACAACCTTGGGCAAGCTCACGGCTTCTACCCCCATATATCGTTTTAGGTTTTACAACCTTGGGGAAGCTCACGGCTTCTACCCCCATATATCGTTTTAGGTTTTACAACCTTGGGGAAGCTCACGGCTTCTACCCCCATATATCGTTTTAGGTTTTACAACCTTGGGGAAGCTCACGGATTCTACCCCCATATATCGTTTTAGGTTTTACAACCTTGGGGAAGCTCACGGCTTCTACTCCCATATTGCATTTTAGGTTTTACAACCTTGGGGAAGCTCACGGCTTCTATCCCCATATATCGTTTTAGGTTTTACAACATTGGGGAAGCTTACGGCTTCTACTCCCATATTGCATTTTAGGTTTTACAACCTTGGGGAAGCTCACGGCTTCTACCCCCATATATCGTTTTAGGTTTTACAACCTTGGGGAAGCTCACGGCTTCTACCCCCATATATCGTTTTAGGTTTTACAACCTTGGGGAAGCTCACGGATTCTACCCCCATATATCGTTTTAGGTTTTACAACCTTGGGGAAGCTCACGGCTTCTACTCCCATATTGCATTTTAGGTTTTACAACCTTGGGGAAGCTCACGGCTTCTATCCCCATATATCGTTTTAGGTTTTACAACATTGGGGAAGCTTACGGCTTCTACTCCCATATTGCATTTTAGGTTTTACAACCTTGGGGAAGCTCACGGCTTCTACTCCCATATTGCATTTTAGGTTTTACAACCTTGGGGAAGCTCACGGCTTCTATCCCCATATATCGTTTTAGGTTTTACAACATTGGGGAAGCTCACGGCTTCTACTCCCATATTGCATTTTAGGTTTTACAACCTTGGGGAAACTCACGGCTTCTACTCCCATATTGCATTTTAGGTTTTACAACCTTGGGGAAGCTCACGGATTCTACCCCCATATATCGTTTTAGGTTTTACAACCTTGGGGAAGCTCACGGCTTCTACCCCCATATATCGTTTTAGGTTTTACAACCTTGGGGAAGCTCACGGCTTCTACTCCCATATATCGTTTTAGGTTTTACAACCTTGGGGATTCTCACGGCTTCTGCCCCCATATTGCGTTTTAGGTTTTATAACCTTGGGAAAGCTTACGGCTTCTACCCCCATATTGCGTTTTAGGTTTTACAACCTTGGGGAAGCTCATGGCTTCTACCCCCATAAATCGTTTTAGGTTTTACAACCTTGGGGAAGCTCACGGCTTTTGCCCCATATTGCTTTTTAGGTTTTACAACCTTGGGGAAGCTCACGGCTTCTGCCACCATATTGCGTTTTTGGTTTTACAACCTTGGGGAAGCTCATGGCTTCTACCCCCATATATCGTTTTAGGTTTTTCAACCTTGGGGAAGCTCACGGCTTCTATCCCCATATATCGTTTTAGGTTTTACAACCTTGGGGAAGCTCACGGCTTCTATCCCCATATATCGTTTTAAGTTTTACAACCTTGGGGAAGCTCACGGCTTCTGCCCCCATATTGCGTTTTAGGTTTTACAACCTTGGGGAAGCCCATAACTTCTACCCCATATTGCGTTTTTTTTTTAACGTTTTACAACGTTGTGGATGCTCATGGCCGACCCCGTTTATTTTTTCTTTTAAATTATTATTGGGTTTGTTCACTTACCTTGTCACCAATATGTGCTACCCTGGGTTCATTCATATTCATTCATATTCATTTATTGACCATATTACAAAAAATTTTGTTTACAGTCAGTCATTTACAACAAATTGGAATACATATTTAACACAAATATAAAATAGAGAATCATAATACAGAATACAGAATAATTGAGAGCATAATTAAAAATAAAGAAAATAATATAGCTAATGATATAGATATTAATATTAAATCGGCCTCAGGCCTCGGTAATTCCACGGATGAGCGGTGGAAACTCATCAATGGAGTACAGTGGATTATGTGTTAATAGATTTTTTATATATAGTTTGTATTTGCTAGTGGATAGTGACGTGATACTTGCTGGTAACAAGTTGTAAAATTGTATTCCATAGTAGTTCACGCCACATCTGGCTTTATCAATCCTGTGATAGATTGGAATGATCTTATTTCTATTTCTTGTCTGATAGTGATGCCTTTGCTCAAAAGTTGCGAACTTCTCTTTATTGTTATGAATATATACTAGACATGCAAATATGTAACTACAGGGTAACGTCATTATTTTCAATATTTTAAAGGACTCTCTACAGTCGGCTCTGTAAGAAACATGGTTTATAATTCTGACTGCCCGTCTCTGTAGTGCAAAGAGTCTTTCGCCTGCAGTTGAATGTCCCCATTCCAGCAAACCATATGAGATGTGACTATGAAACAGGGAGTGGTAAGCTGTCATTACTATATCCTCAGAGACACAGTTCACAAGGTTGCTAAGTAGAAAAACTGTTTTACACAACTTTTGAGCAGTGCAATTGACATGTTGCTCCCAATTGAGTTTAGGGTCAATGTGTATACCTAGAAATTTCACTGCGGCAGGATTTTCCAAGTTAAAAGTTTTTAGTGAAATTACAAGGTTTTCAGTTTTCGTGTTGTTAAGCGTAAGCTTGTTTGCTGAAAACCAAGTCTTGGCCAACTCAAGCTGGCCATTGCCATTATCAATCAAGTCAGCAAATGTAGAGGAACTTGTAGTTATGGTAGTGTCGTCAGCATATAGGACACAATTTTCTTGGATATGGTTCGGGAAATCATTGATAAATATAATGAATAGGAGTGGCCCAAGAATTGACCCCTGAGGCACACCGCATTCAATATTTCTTGATTTTGAATTGACATTATTCACATATACATATTGTCGCCTATTTGATAAGTAAGACTTTATTAGATTGTAGCTTGGTACACTGAAACCGTATTTTGATATTTTTTCCAACAGTATATTATGTGGCACACAATCAAAAGCCTTACTTAAATCTAAAAAATTGGCCAGACAATATTCATTTTTATCGAGGCTTTGGCATACTACTTCTATGAAATTTAAAATGGCATCAGTTGTAGACCTGTTAGTTCGAAAGCCAAATTGACAATTATTAAAAAGATGGTGATTTTCAAAGTATATCATAATTTGATTATTCAAAATTTTTTCAAATACTTTCGAAAGAACAGGTAACAAAGATATTGGTCTAAAATTGTTTAAGTCCTCCACATTGTCTTTCTTTTGGATAGGTATGACTTTAGCCAGCTTGAGTGTATCAGGGAAACAACCATTTTCAATACATATGTTTATAATTTTTGTTATTGGTACTATAATAACATCTTTAACAGATTTAATTAGATTTGTAGTGAAACCATAAGCATCCCTAGCATCACTGTTTTTAAGGGAGTTTATAACATCTCGTACTGTGTTGTAAGATACTGTATGGAAGTTGAATCTATTGGGCGAACTGTTTGTTGAAATAGAAAATAAGGAAAGAGGACAGGGAGAAGGTAAATTGGATTTTAAGTTAACTATTGATTCTATGAAATGATCGTTGAAGGTATCAGGGCTTATGTTTTGACTATTAACAGAGGATTTTTTAGGAATACCTCTATTCTTGTTAATAATTTTCCAAACGTTTTTAACAAAGTTGCCCGAAGATTGGACGAAGTTTGTGTTGGCTGCAATTTTAGCTTGCTTGATAGCATCTCTATAATTAGCCCTGAATTTTTTAAATGCAGTACTATTATTGGTACTAGGACTAGAGTCCTGCCTATCTTTAAGTTTCTGTAAGGTGTTTCTCATAATCCTTATATCATTACTGAACCAAATGACTGTATCTTTAGTATTTCTTAGGGTCTTTTCTTTAATCGGGAAGGATGATTCAAAAGCATATAAGAATTTTTCAAAAAATATTTTAAAGACTTCTTCCCCGTTTTTATTACTATTAGTATTAATAAAAGACCAGTCTGTTTGGTCCAACAATGTATAAAAATTAAGCTTGCCAATATCTGTAAGAGATCTGTGTTTGATAAATAATAACTGTGGTTGTAAATAATACACAATTCTCCTTGGATGGATAACTATTATTTATTATCTTTGAACTCTACCCATATATTTAATTCCTACACTAATAGTCCTCACTCTACACTACTGATATCCGTGCGCCGACTGCCCAGTAATGTGATGTTTCTCTGTTATCTAAATCTTCTCATTAACGGTGCTTCCCGTTACGTCACACTCATTAATGGGTCTCCACACACATAGTTATACATTTTTCAATATGGCAAAGTTTTTTTTTCTTTTTTTTTTCAAAAAGAAAAAGATATATATATCTATTATATCATATAGATACACACAAAATATACAATGAAAAATAAAATAGTATAAATGTACAGTAACAATTTAATTATACTCTCAAAAAAATAAATAAATTTTAAATTAAATTAAATACAAAAAAATATAATAAAAAATTATGAAAAATATATTAATATATAATATATATTATAATATTTAATAATTTGACTTTGAATAGTTGCAAATTTGCACATTCCTTTACATCATCAGGCAATGTATTATATATATTAAAGCCTTTTTGAAAAATAAAATTAGTATTGCACTTCTTTTTTGTGACTTGTGCTCTTAAGTGATTACAAGAACGAGTATCATATAAATGAATATTATAATTATAAATTATAAATTTTGTCATATTGAGTTACATTTATGTTTAGATTTTGGCATATGTAACATATTGGCATGATTGGTTTCTTGTAAATGAATGAGGCAAGTTAGTTAATAAATTACTATCAAGCAGACTAGACGTGTCTTATTTATCAACAGAACTTATAACATGGCATAAAGGTGAAAAGTGAAAATGACGAAGTTGAAACGTTAAAAGGAGTTTAATCAAAAACAGACTTGTTTGTGGCATTTTGAGTAATGCATTACGAGAAAAACTGTTACAAGAAACAAAGCTTGCTCTAGAAAAAGCATTAGTTTTGTGTCGCGCATCCGAAGCATCAAAGCAGCAGTCAGTCCATACTTCTAAAAAGTTAGAAACGGACACCGATTTGTCCATACAAGCTATTTCCCGCCGTTCCAGTAGCAGCAGAGGACACCTTGGTGAAAACCGAAGGACGTCAGCAGCGTTCGTTGGCGATCGTCATCGTCATCAACGAGAGACGTCACGTGATCAGGACAAATCACGTGGTGTAAGTGCCAGGCGCAGTAAGTACCAAACCCAAACATGCAGAAAGTGCGGTTATGTGCATAATCTTTTTGAATGTCCCGCCTTCAACAAACAGTGCAATAAGTGTAAAGGTTATAACCATTTTTAAAAAGTATGTTATAAACAAAATAAACAGATTTATAATTTAGAAGTAAATCAAGCTATCAATGATCGTCTCGATTTGGAAAACAATAATAATGATTTTTGCATAGGTTCTGTAGAAAACGAAAAAAAAACAGTAAGTTTTAAAATCAATGGTACTGTCAATTAAAGATTGACGATAATATTATTGATTTCAAAATCGACACTGGAGCACAAGCTAATTGCATCCCAATTGATATTTACAAAAAATTAAATATTGACATACATTTATTAACTCACTCCAATACTAGATTAACAGCATATTCTGGTATGCAGTTAAATGTTCTAGGTAGCATATTGTTAAAATGTGAATATGAGAACTGTTTATATAATATTAATTTTTATGTTATTAATGTTGAAAATATTCCAGCAGTATTAGGATAGAAACATGCCAATTATTAAAATTAGTTAAACGAGTATATTCAGTAACTGAAAAAGACTTATTAAAAAATTATAATGATGTATTATCAAGAGTTGGTTGCATTAAAATTGAACCATATCATTTGACTGTAGATGAAAATATTAAACCAGTTGTAAACGCGCCGCGCAAAATCCCGTTAGCAATAAGAGAACAATTTAAAAACGAATTAATTAAATTAGAAAATTCAAAAATTATAGAAAAAGTTACTGAACCGACGTCTTGGGTTAATTCAGTTGTAATAGTTAGAAAAAACGACAAAAGTTTAAGGATTTGCCTAGATACAAAAAATTTGAACTTAGCCATCAAGCGTGAACATTTTCAGTTACCTACTGTGGATGAAATTATTTCAAAATTATCCGGTGCGAAATATTTCAGTACGCTAGATGCTAGTCAAGGCTTTTACCATATAAAATTAGACGAAGAAAGCACAAAATTGACGACTTTCAGTACACCCTTTGGCAGATATAAATATTTAAGGCTGCCTTATGGTGTTTCGTGTGCACCCGAAATATTTCATAGAATAATTAAACAATTTTTTAATGATATAGAGGGAGTCGATACGTAAATCGATGATATTTTGGTTTGGGGCACAACTTTGGAAGAGCATGACAAAAGGTTAAAGCTCGTTTTAGATAGAGTAAAAGAATGCGATTTGAAACTAAATAAAATCAAATGCGTTTTTAGACTTAATGAAATAACATATATGGGCCATAAACTAAGTAGTTCAGGCATTAGTCCTGATGTTAATAAAATAAAAGCAATTAACAATTTCAAAAAGCCTGAAAATAAAAAAGATATTCAACGTTTTCTAGGAATGTTGACATATCTAACTAAATTCATCCCAAATCTTTCGGAATTAAGTTCACCTTTGAGAGAATTAATTTAAAAAGATGTTCATTTTCAGTGGTTAGAGACACACGATAGAAGTTACAATAATTAAAAAAAAATTTAACGAAACAACTCGTGTTGCAATTCTACAATGTGAATAAACCCGTTGTCTTATCGGATGATGCGTCCAAAGACGGGCTCGGTGCTGTATTGTTGCAACTAGATGCGCCAGTGGCGTACGCGTCGCGCGCTTTAACTAGTGTGCAAATACGTTATGCACAGATAGAAAAGGAATTGCTAGCTATTTGTTTTGGGTGTGAAAGGTTTCGTGAATATTTATACTATTATTATTATTATATTATTTATTTTACATCGGCCTTTATTTCTGCAAAGAGGCTAATCGCCGATGCCAGGGGGCGAGCTCCTACACCTGGATGAAGGGTGAATGATTGTGAAAATGAGAGTAATGTAAACATATTATTCTCGCCCGAATAATATCACCAACGAAGCAGGCTCGAACCACAGACCGGACAATCGTACTGGGTTTCCACCAGTACAAACCGCACGACTAAGTGCGCTCGACCACCACGTTGGCAGGAATATTTATATGGTAGACATTTTGTAGTAGAAACAGACCATAAACCGCTTTTACCAATTTTTAAAAAACCGCTTAATGACTATCCTTTACGTCTACAGCGATTGTTACTACGTTTACAAACCTTTGAGTTGACACTACGATTTAAACGGGGCAAAGAATTATACATTGCCGATGCACTGTCGCGTGCGTATTATACTAACCATTTTTTTTTTTTAATATATTTATTTAGGGGTGCTTCAACTGCTTGGTTATTAGCACCCCGGAATATCTGTTTTACATATTTAGTATCATTACATAATCAATTACATAATAAAATATACTATATAAATATTTATTATAATAAATTTAGACTATTAGGATCTATGTGAAATTTTATATATTGTCTAATAGGTTTGAATCTTCTAGAAATTTTAAAATGTTTTTCTCATACATATTGGTGGAAATTTGTAGTGCGTCTGTTGGAATTTTGTGTTTGATTCTTTGTGCTGTATACTGTGGGCATTCTAGAAGTACGTGTTCCACCGTAAGTTGTGTGTTGCAGGTGGGGCATATGGGTGGTGTCTTCTTCTCGAAAATGTATTGATGAGTGAGTCGTGTGTGTCCAATTTTTATTCTTGTTAGAATTATTTGTTCATGTCTTGATGTATAGTTTTGCGGACTTTGAATTTTGTAGCGGATGTTGTTCCATTCTTCTTGCAGTTTTCTTTTGAAAAAATTCTTGGCATCATATGTTGAGGTAGGCATTTGAGTTATTTCTTGGTGTATGGCCTCCTTGGCAGCTTCATCTGCTTTTTCATTTCCTGGAATGTTGCGGTGTGATGGAACCCATAATATTGTGATTTTCTTCCCCTGGTCAATACAGTAGTGGATGTTATCTTGAATTTTTTGGATGATGGCGTCTTTTGAATAGCTTTGTTTCATGGCTGCAATGGTGCTGAGGGAATCAATATGAATTATAAAATCTTTTTTATTTCGAATGCTTTTTATATATTCTGTTGCTTGGAATAATGCATAAGCTTCGGCAGTGAAGACGCTCGTCATATTTGGAAGATGGTATTTTCTTGTTTCGTTCTTCTCTACTACCATTGCGGCCCCGGTTTTATTTTGTATTTTAGAACCATCTGTGTAAATGGCAGTGTGATTCTTGTATTTGGACATGATTTCATGGTAAGATTTTAAAATGATGGATGGACTGGTTTCTTTTTTATTATGGCGAGTTAGAAGGAGATTATAATTTGGCGCGTTCAGGATCCAGGGGGGTATCTTGTTAAATTGGTTTGGACCTAACTGTGGAAATGTCATACTCATATTGTTTAATTGTTCTTGAACTTGTTGATGAAAAGGTATTATATTTTTAAGGACTATTTGGTTATTTAAATTTTGAAACATATAGTTATATGTGGGATTATTCACATTTGTTGCTAATTTCGTTAGGTAAGAGAAGGTGAGTTGACGTCTGCGGAAATGAAGTGGTGGTTGATTAGCTTCACTGGTAATTTTGACTATAGGACTTGTTCTGAAAGCTCCTGTGGCTATCCTGATTGCGGTGTTCTGGATTGTGTCTAATGTTTTTAGATGAGTAGGTTTTGCGTTGCTGTATACTATGCTACCATAATCTATTTTCGACAGTATCAGTGACTTATAGAGCCTCAATAATATCTCTCTGTGGGCGCCCCATTTGTAGTGTGCCAGTGTTTTCAAGATATTCATCCTTTGCATGCAATCCTTTTTGAGTTGTTGTATGTGAGGTTGCCAGGTTAATTTTCTATCCAGTGTGATTCCCAGAAATTTAGTCTTCGTTACATATGTAATAGAGTCACCGTACAATTTTAACTTTGGATTATAATGCGAATAATGTTTTCTTGTGAAATGCATGGCTTTAGTTTTAGTTGAGGAAAAGGTGAATCCTGTTTTATCGGCCCAATTTTCTATACTGAGGATTGCTTCTTGAAGTGAGTCTCTGATTAGTTTAATGTCTTTGTTTCTACAGAAAATCACAAGATCGTCCGCATAGAGAAGAGTTTTTATATTTTCTGGTATGTGTTCCAAGATTTTGTTGATGGCAATGAGAAACAGGTTTACACTTAATATTTCCCCTTGGGGTACGCCGTTTTGCTGTGTTTTTTCACTGGAGATGTATCCATTTGCAATTACTTGAAATTTTCTATTTTGGAGGAAGTTTGTAACATATTTGAGAATATTTCCATTCAATCTGCTTTCTTTTAGCAGTTTTATTATGTTGAAACGCCATGTCATATCATAAGCTTTCTGGAGATCAAAAAATATAGCTACAAGGTGTTCTTTGTTTTTGAATGTTTGCTGTATTTCACAGGTTAATGAGATTATGTGATCTAAGGTTGATCTGTCTTGACGGAAGCCACTTTGTTTATTTGAAATGATATTCTGTGTTTCCAGGAACCAAGTAAGTCGTTTGTTGGTCATTATCCAGAGAACTTTACTGAAGTTATTCGAAACTGAGATGGGTCGATAACTATCAGCGTTTGTTTTATTTTTACTGGGTTTCAGTATAGGAATCGTGTTGACTTTTTGCCATTGTTCGGGATACTCGTCGTTTTCCCATATATAGTTATATATGGTTAATAGGTGGTTGGTTACTTCACTGGGCAGTTGTTTAATCATTTCCGAGAGGATACCATCTGGACCTGGGCACTTCTTATCTTTTAAATTATGTATGGCGGCCAGAAGTTCTCTTTTGCTAAATGGTTTATTGATGTATGTCTGTATATTTTCTATTTCGATTTTTTCTTTTTCTGCTCTGGCTTTATGTATTTTGAAGGAGTTATTATAGTTGGCATTACTTGATGTGAATTCAAAATTTTCTGCTAGCGTTTCCACTATCATTTGAGGTGATGTTATAGTTGAATTGTTATGGTAGAGTACTGTTGTCAAATTTGATGTTTTTTTCCCATTTATCTTTCTTATTTTTTTCCCATATCTTTGATGGGGGCGTGCTAGGGTTGATCGAAGATGTAAATTCTTGCCAGGATTGTTTTTTGCTCTCTAATATAATTCGTCTCGTTTCTGCTTTGCATTTTTTTAGATTTATTAGATTGTCAATCGTGTTAAATTTTCTGTATTTGTAAAGTGCTTGTTTTTGTTTTCTGGTTGCGACTGCACATCTTGTATTCCACCAGGGTGCTGTTTTTTTGCGATTATTTCCTGTTTTTATTCCGATAGATCTTTCACCGGCGTTATTTATGTCGTTAATGAGATCCTCTACTACTTGTGTTACATTACAATTTCCTGTTAATTTTTTGGTTTTATATATGTCTGAAAGAATTTGTCTAAAAAGATCCCAGTTTGCCTCTTTTATCTTCCATGAAGGTTTGTTATTTTCTAAGGTGTGATATGGAGGGAATGCAATAATTAGAGGAAAGTGATAGCCAATTGGATCAGGATAGACATCCCATGAAAGGTTAGGAGCCAATGAAGCGTCGCAGATGGATACTAACCATTATGAAGACGGATTTGATCGCGATCTAGAAGATCATTCGGATCTAATGATTTTATCAATAAATGGAAGTGATGCACAAATAGAAAAGCTGAAAAAATTTACAACACAAGACAAAGAATTACAAAAATTAAAAGCATGTGTTAATGAAGGTTGGCATTTTTCTAAAAAGTACTGTTCTAACATGGAATATTACAAAAGGTTCGGAAGTGAAATTACTGTAAAAAAATAGAATTTTATTTAAAAATAATAAGATAATTGTACCAAAGGCTATGCAAAATGAAATGTTGCATAGGTTACACTATGGGCACCTAGGAATTGAAAAGTGCAAAAGTCGTGCACGGGAAAATCTTTTTTGGAAAAACATAGATACTGATATTGAAAATTTTGTAAAAAAGTGTCAAGTTTGTAATAAATATAAACGCGCTAATTTTAAAGAACCAATGTTGCCGCACCAAACCAAAGTTCCTAATTGCCCATGGGAAAAGGTCGGTTTAGATATTTTTGTACTAAATAATAAGTATTATTTGTTAGCAGTAAATTATTTTTCAAAATACGTAGATATTAATATTTTGAATAAAATTACAAGTTTAAATGTTATAACAAGCTTAAAATCAATGTTTTCCAGACATAGAATTCCTAAGATTGTTATCACAGATGGAGGTACACAGTTTACAAGCTCAGAATTTAATAATTTTTCTGCAGATTGGAATTTTAAACATATTAGAAGCAGCCCAAAGTACCCCCAATCTAACAGTATGGCCGAGAGAACCATTCAAACAGTTAAGCGTATATTAATAAAATCTTTTGAAACTAAGCAAGATCCATTTCTAGCTCTTTTAGAATTCCGTAACACGCCACTGCCTGGACTGGGTTCTCCCGCTCAACTCTTAATGAACTGTAAGCTCAGAGGCATATTGCCTAATAAAGATAATGTAGTCATATCTAATTCAAGTCAAAGTAATAAAATAATTTAAAAAAAAATAAATAAGAAATAAACACTTAAAACAAAAGAAATACTACGATAGAAATATTAAAATTTAAAAAAATTTAAAAAAAGGTCAACGAGTTTATGTTAAAAATGATAACAATTGGGAAAAGGGTGTAGTAACAGATGTTCTTAGTCGTCCTAGATCTTACCAAGTCAGCTTGGAAAACGGTTCGTTATTGGAAAGAAACAGACGTTTTTTAAATCCATTCAGTAATGATATTAGAGAGGATTCTGAGAATAATTTTGAAGTCTCAGATCAACCGACTCAAAGTAAAATTATTTCAAGATCAGGTCGTGAGATAAAAGCTCCAGACCGATTGGTAATATCTAGGAATTAAATAAATTATTACTAGATTTAAGGATACTTGTATATAATAATAATAATATAGTTAATATTAAAAAAGGGAAGATGTCATATATAGTTATATTCTTGTTAATGATTAGGCAAGTTAGTTAATAAATTACTATCAAGCAGACTAGACGTGTCTTATTTATCAACAGAACTTAAAACAAATTTATCCAAGTATTTTAGCCGTAAACCATTAATCAATTTATACAAAAATAGCAGGGCTTGGAACCGGAACTGAACCGAAAACCAAAAACCGAAAAAAAAAACGTTATTTTTCTCGGAACGAAAACCGGAGCTGAACCGAAAAAAATATCTGTTTATTTCGGTTCAGATAATGTTTATGGGAGTGAACCAAAATATAAAATACATTTTATTTAAGATAATACAAATAAAAGCATTTAAAAATGTATCACTCAGAACTGAACCGAAACCGAAAAAAACAGTTATTTTTGCTGGAACGAAAACCGGAACTGATATATATATATATATATATATATATATATATATTAATTGAACCGGAACAAAAACTGAAACGAAAAAAATAACGGTTCGAAGTCCTGAAAAATAGCATAGAACAAAATTCAACTAGTTCATCGACAGACAGCCAGGAGAGTATGTCCAAAGGTATTTCTTTAGACGTTAATTTCGGTAACTTAAGTATAATCTTCATAGCATGGTTTTGTAGCTTATACAGGTGATCGAGAGAACCCTTATTGAAAGAATACAACTGGCTACTACAGTAATCAAAGTGCGGCGGAACAAGTGTTTTATAAAGGTTTATAAGAGTCCATGTAGATACTTTATGAGAAAATATTTTTAGAAAATATAATTTTTTGGAAATTTATTTCCTGGTAAATTCAAAATGTATATCCATTTTTAAATGACATTCTATCATAAATCCTAAATATTTAAATTTCCTTACAATTTTAAGTTGTTGTTCATTAATAGAAATGTTTAATGCATCGAAATTAATTTTAGATATTTATGTTTAGAAATAATAATCATACATTTTGTTTTATTGATGTTTAATTTAAGTTTATTTTGTCTAAAATAGGCGTCTAGTTTTTTAAGATTTGAATTCATTCTGTCTACGTCATTTTCTAGATCACTATCATAAGTGTCTGCAAGGGTGTCGTTAGCAAATAGATTTAGAAAATCAAAATTAGCACATTTATCAATATCATTAATATATATATATATATATATATGTGTGTGTGTAAAAAATTAAGGGATTTATTGTTTAAATAAAACTCAAGTTGTTCACAGACTATTTCACTAAGTTTTCACTCTTACAACGTAAGAAAACATCTGATCTCTCTATCAAATTCTACGTGTGTTTTATAAAAACCAATTAGTGTAATGAGACGTCATCATTATCGTTAATGAGTCGTCATCATTAGTGGGTCCAGATTACGGATTGCATCTTGATAACATTTTATGGTGACGTAACAGGGCATCGTGGAAGGCTAGATGCTAACACGGCCGTCCTGCTCCTGGGGTGTCCTCACGTCATTTCTGTAGACGCATATCTGGTAAATGATGATGTGGTAGATGACATTTGGAGATGATTATGTAGGCCTTAGAATAGTCTGAAACAGTCTTCAAAAAGATTTAAGGAAAAAGAAAAGATTTAAGGTCCAATATCACTGACCTTTTAAGGTCCCTGACCATTTAAGATCCCTGATCATTTAAGATCCACACCATTGACCATTTAAGATCCACACCATTGACCATTTAAGATCCACACCATTGACCATTTAAGATCCACACCACATTCGAGGACCGTCATTCAATCTACATGCAGACCATGGTCTTAACCTACATAGACGATACCTGACCGTTCAACTGCTCTTAACTGGCAGAGACGGTCTCTTATTGTTCAGCTGGCAGAGATGATCCCTGACCATTCAAGTGCTCTCAATTGGCAGGTTGGTCCCTGATCGTTCAACTGCCCTTAACACGACCAGTGTTTCTTGCGGTACTCGACAAGCTATCAATTCTCAACTCAACTATCCATCAGTTTATTTCATTACAGATTGTCTACAGTACCCAACAAGCTCAGTGCCTGTCGCTTCTTCATACTCAGTGCCTTATCATTTTATCAAAGCAATAAAATATTTCTCTTACCATTCTAGTTATTCTCAACATAATCAGTTACCTTCGTGCGGTTTAAGCGCTTAAATAAATAGCGATTGTTCACCCTTACACTCAAAACTTCATAAGGTCCTAGAAACTTGGCCCCCAACTTGCCGCTACCGGTCGCTTCTATGTCTTCTACTACTACTATTTCTCCAGTTTCATAACGAATAGCTTTCGCTCTCGAAGCGTCGCCTGGACATAGCCCTCGGAATCGGCACAACCGTAAAACTTCACCATCTGTCTGATGTCGGAGCGTTGCTCGATGTCATCTCCTAGTCTTTTCAGAAAATCAGTCATTAGTCAGAAACTGACTAATCTGCCAGTGGTAATCCAACCACCCTAAAAAAACAAAATATTATACAAGTAATACTTTGCATTGAAAGTTACCTGACTCATCAGATTCCAACATCTCGATGAGGTATTTCATATCAAAGCTCATCACCCAACTGGCAGGCCACCGTCTTAATAGTTCCTTTGCAGCCTTACTGATGATCTTCGTACCAACTTTCATCAACTCGTATCGACCTTTATCTAAGCATTTAAGTACTTCATAGGGCCCAAAAACTCGTAATCTGTTTTTACTGATGTGTATTTTGGAATCCCTATGTATCAACACAAAATCTCCCGGCGAAAACAGTAAACAATCTCACCTTTTTCGGTTAGCGTTTTCAAAGTCAAGATTATCTCTCATTGTTCTCTCAACTTTTTCGCGATCAAGTTGTCCGTTATCAATCGCATTGTCAAAACAAGTAAAATTAAGTAGAACACTACGGTTCCCACTATTTTAGTCCTTGTTGGAGTTCTCCAAGGAATAAAGAACAAATTTAATTAATTTATCTCCTGGCACTAAAACAATGTGCATTAATTTTAAATTCTCTCTCTCTCTTTATATTGGCATTTTCATCAAATGTGTATCATTAGTACAGACTTAAGGCCAAGATATATTTGACACCTTATGAGACACCGTCGACACCTTTCGCCTGCCTATATTTGTCTGTGTATCCACAACCACCACTTCAGTTACAGACTCAACTTGGTACTCCTGTATTATTGAACCTGGAAGAACTAAAAATTTTACATTCATTAGATTTAAAACATTATTTTTTTAATTTGCAACTCTGTAAAAGCTAGTTCTCTGAAATTTCAAAATCTTTTCTTTTTAGCATACTCACAATAATAATAACACTCTTTGAATTACCTTGTTAAGTCTTTATGCAAAATTTCTAAATTACCAAGAATGAATTGGAAATAGCATACCTCATTATTCTCTAATTATTTGGTGCCAAATTTCCATACCATCTTTCGTTTATCCTTTATTTTAGCATTGCAATGATATCGGAAAAATTATTTGCATCTTGTAGTGTAGTTCAGCCCTTACTATTAGTTTGAACGTACTTTATCCAAATTCATGCTAGAACATTTCAACTTCTACGCTGTCAACAAACTACTCGGTCGATTTATAAGCTGCCACCGATTTCACAATAACAAATGTCAAATTTTACAAATATAGCAATGACACATTTCAATCTTGCATTTACATTTACATTTCGCATTTCTAATATCAGTGATCTGCCGTTTGTCATTCTGAATGCAAATTTCTAATTCTTATCTAAGTTTAAACTCAATCATCAGAACTTAGATCTCTAAACTCAAAACTCACATATCAAAATGGGATATCTTAAGTCTTAAAACTCTAATACAAATTTGAAATAATTGATCTCTTAACTCAAATCGCATTACTCTTAATTTGAAATAATTTTAATTGATCTCTAATTTCAATTATCAATATCAACTATCAAATTTCAATCCTCATAACTAATTTTTATCGTTCGTCTCGTTTGTTGTTTAACGTTTTCAGTAAGCATCGACTAATACGTGCCACATAATCAAACTAATAAAACTTCTCTTACCATTTTACTCATGTTCTAACCATTACCTCCATACACTTTGTCCATAAACAGAATACCGCTCGTCCGTTTTGACAATTTTTTTGTATTTCTACTTCATTACTGGGCCCATTTTATTCATCATCTAAAGATTTTCCTGCATGTAAGTTGTCTGTCCCTAAATAAAACAACGCTTGTCCATTTTGATAATTTTCATCAAAACATTTGCTATTTCGTCTTAACTGCACCTCAATCTGTTGTCAATCGCTGAACAATTATAGCCTGCAAAACTGTTTCATCTGAAAACGTCCGAGAACGATCCAACGTTTCGTTTTCCTTCCACGGTGGAAGTTCCACCATAATCACTTATTATTTGCAATAATTGAAACATATCACTAGCGTTTTTCACTTTCAAACTACTATCTTAGACAAACTATATTTTCATACCCATTTGTTCCATTTTTTCAAATTTCGCAAATTGATTAAATAATGTGCACAGATCTAATTTAATGCTAATTGCAATTTCCTTCAGCGTACGCACTTACGATCAACAATATTTGTACTTCAAATGTCATCTTCCATCACGCAAAAAACCTAATTTGTTGTTAAGTCATTTTTAGCTATAATAACGTAATTTGTCTTGCTGAGTACTTATTTTGTCGTTTGATGTACTTGTTTTGTCATAACCATACATTTGTAGGGTTTTGTAGGTATGACCAAAAAACTCTTATACCGTCATGTGTCTGTATGTACGGAAGAAATTGTAGCGGAACAATTTGGAGAGTTGAAATTTGGCATGCATATACAGTTCTTTGACCCACATATAGGAAAAATATTGAGACTACGAATAACACATTGTCCGAAAATTATAAACAAATTTGTATTTAACGAAAAACTAAATATAATTTTTTAAAATTTTGAGTAGGGTATCAAATAAAACCTCTTAAAGCTTAAATAAACGGGCAAAATTATATTTCTGAGGAAACAAATATTTTTATGCGAAGTACACTTGTAAGTTGACAGATGGAAACATCATCGAATTTTATGATTTTTAATGTGTACCCACATTATCGTATCACGTACTAGCAGAGAGTCGAACCCAAATTTATTTCGTTCCGGTTTACGGTTACGTTCCAAGTAAATGTTTTTCGTTCCAGTTTCGGTTCGTCTAAAAATTCCGGTTCAGTTCCGGTTCGGTTCCGGTTCGAATAACAAGTTAAAATCGAGTCTAATATCAAATATCTACCGGTATAAATTTTGGTTTTATTTTATTTACCAAATTCTCTTCTTATTCTTGGTTTTCAATTATAAAATTGAAAATACAAAAGAAATAGAACTTAATTAACACTTTTATTGTCAAAAAGGAAAACAAAATACAATTTAGGAACATAAAAGTGAAAATATAAAAACATATTGCACGTAAATAAAATAAACTAACAAATTAGAGGAAATTAGAAAAATAATTAATAAGACACTAAGGCGCCAGTTGCAAGTAGTGCTGAAAATGTTGTTTGAAGACTTATTTTTGCTCAACAACTATTTTTGACAGCAATGAACAATTTAATTTTTAGCAAAAATTTGGAGTCAGCTGGCTAGTAACTTCAACTTAATTTTTGCGTAATTATGAAAATCTGAGGGCGCCATATAAAGATTTTGCCCGGGGTGCGGAAATACTTTAGTCCGACCCTAATCACACATAGTTCATATAATCACAAATATAGAGAAGAAAAACGTTAAAAATTAATAATAAACAGGGCCGGAGCGAGGGTCTTTTGCGCCCGTATGCAAGATTAAATGAAGCGCTCCAGAGAGAAAAAGGTCTTCACTTCTAAATTTCAAGTGAAGACCTAAAAAAATCTTCATTTCTAAATTCCAAGTGAAGATCTAAAAAAAAGTCCTTTAATCTTGGCGCGCCCTCTTACATCAAGCGTCCTAATGCTTTGCTTACCTTGCTTACGGCGTTCCTCAGGCCCTGATAATAAATAATATGATTTTTTCTTTTAGAAAAATAATAAATAACAATTTGGCGAATCGCAACATTATAAAGAAGAAAACGGAATAACACATACCTTTTTCTTACAAAATAAATAAATAAATAAATAAAAATTAATCATAGTTGTAAAATAATATTTGAACTTTGAAATGAAAATAAAATTAAAAACACATGTTTAATCGACACATTAATATATTCTTTAAATTTGCTTCTGATAGATTCATTCTTTTATCAGTCAATATAAGTTTTAGTAGTAAGAAAGCGATTAACTAATTAATTGAATGAAAAAAAGAAATAGAACCGAAATTAACCGATATTAACATTTCGTTCCGGTTTCGGTTTCGGTTTTTAAAATGAGCAATTTTACGTTCCGGGACCGGTTCGATTTTTCGATTTTCGGTTCGGTTCAGGTTCGACTCTCTGCTTACTAGTTACCTACAAAACTGTGAAAAGTGTAAAATTTCACACTTCCCATCAGTTTTTTATTTTGTTTTCACTAGTAAATAATTCGCATTCATCTCACAGCAATCGTTTCAAATGTATCTTCCATTTACAGCTCTATGCGTGAAAGTAAAAACAATGCTAATGTTTGAGATACAGTATTCTCTCAGAACAGTGCATGTTTCTCTACCCTGTATGTGCATGCGTCGTTTTTTAGAATAGCAAACAAAGAGTATAAAAAAAGAATTTATGCAAACACTAACGAAAAATCTTTTTTACGAGTGTCACATCAAACCAGAAAAATCGAGTTCTAATAAAAATTTTATCACCCATTAGAACCAGGGTCACTTATCATGATTCAATTCAAGTTTAAATCATAAAGTTCGTCAGTGAAATACTTCCGGACCACCATTATTTTAATTAACACTCTACGAATACTTCAGTTATATTTTCAAATTATTTGAGTTGGTAGGATGTACTCGATTTAAGAAAGTAATGCAGAATGTAATAAAATTTTAGATTAATAGCATTTACTACTCTGTTTTCACATCATTCTGGTATTAGGATGTTACTTTAAGACATCTAAATCTTCCATTGTGTGCAATCGTTCAATTTTTATAGCTTAAATACAGGATGGATATTCTAAAATGTAGTCAAACAAAGAATACCTGTTAGTACAAGGGTACGGAAAATAAAAAAAGTTTGGTTATTGACAAAATGAAAGCCAATATGTTTCACTGGAAACGGTGGATGTTGTTAAAATGCATAGTTATTATTTTTTCTACATTGTCACCATTTAAAGTGCTGGTAATAAGTCTTACGCCACTCCGCAGATATTACATTTCTCAAATATTTTTGTTGTTTATATTGGCAGTTTATAAATTTCTTTGCATTATAATACTTACCACATCATTAGTAATATTCCTAGCTACCTATCTAGAAAGTTGCGGTGTAACTATATAATAATTGGGCGACTTATAGCCACCGATACCCTATTTAAATAAATAAATAAATTATTTATTAAATAGCACGAAGCTATTACATATTCAGGAAATATTAAAAATAAAAAAATATTTATAAAAATATTACATATAAAACAAATAACAAAAATTATATACTAAAAATAACAAAATTGTACATAATGGTGATCTTATCAATTATTGATACATTTACCTATTAAGTATTCTTTTAATTGTTGTTAAATATGTTGATAAATAGGTTGGTAGTTTATTAGAAATTATTTTGTGAATGAAAACTAATATATTAAATGGAACATTTTTTTTTTTTTATACAAAGCCACTGAAGTTTGTTTAACATAACAGTTATTGAGCAGTACCTATTACATTTTAAAATAATCCTCATAGCTCTGTTTTGCAATTTTTGCAATTTTTCAATGTCTGATGCGTTACACATAAACAATATTGTTGAACAAAAATTAAAATGCGGCAAAATGATGGTATTATAAATTACTAACTTACTCCAAATCGAAAGGTTATGCGAGATCCTAGAGAGGTAATGAATCTTTTTTGCTATTTTTCTACAAATATATTCAACATGACTACTAAATTTTAATTTTTGATCTATAATAACCCCAGAGTATTTAATCTCATCTAGCAAATCTAATGCTGTATTCCCTATTTTAATTTCATGCATGCGACAATATTCCTTCAACGTATCAAGTTGCGATGGTGAAGCTACTAACATCCCTTTGGATTTACTGGTATTAAGTTTTAATTTGTTTTTATTCATCCATATTTGTACCAGGTTAAAATCACTATTTAATAACTCTGGTAAATTAGATATTTCGAAATTAACCAAATATATTAATGTGTCACCAGCGAAAAGATGAATTTTACAATTTTTGAGAATATTCGGAAAATCGTTAATGTACAGTAAGAAAAGGAGTGGTCCTAATACACTTCCTTGAGGTACACCCATATCAATAGGCAAAGAATTTAAAGTTACATTATTCATCCTAACATACTGGTATCTACCACTAAGATAACTTCGAAACCAATGCAGAGCAGTGCCTTTGACTCGTAATTTTCAAGCTTTTTAATAAGTATCTTCCTATGTATTTATGCAAATGCCTGGTTTTAAAAAAATATTCGGTTTAGATATTAAGAAATGATTTACTCTATTTAAAACTAATTATGCGGGACCAACCGTATTCCAAATTTTATTAGTTCTGTTCGTAGAGTCATTTATAATGGTTTACACACACAGCTACTTCCTCGAGTTAATGAATTCACCACTTAACGATGCAGCAATTTCGAGTCATCAGGTATAGTGTTCCTAGACATTTGAAAAGCTTTGATTCCGTCTGGCATATCGGTCTTTTGTACAAAGTGATCAATTATAACTTTCCAAAATGCCTAGTCCGTATTCTACATTCTTACTTAAATAACAGATCATTTTAAGTTAAAATAAAACCACGCTCACTTCAGCAAGAACGATTCATGCAGGCGTTCTTCAAGGTTTCTTTATTGGACCTACCCCCTTTAACCTATTTCTGAATAATACACTTAATAAAATCAATTTATCGAATGCTCAATTTATCGAATCGGCACGTTTATCGAAAATGCTTAGTAATATTATGTTATTTCATAAAAACAAATTTTCTTATTTATATAAATACCATTAGCGTCATACCACACATGATTTGTTCAATTTACGGTGATTCTAAACAGGTAGCATTATTATGTTAGTGTGAGTTTGTTTTGTCATTAAACTAGAAGATGGGTAGCTCGCTTCGCTCGATTTTTTCTAACCAAACCCTTACTAACCTAACCTAACCTACGATAGTGTTTTGTCATTAAACTAGAAGATGGGTAGCTCGCTTCGCTCGGCTTCTTCTAACCAAACCCTTACTAACCTAACCTAAGATAGTGCTTTGTCATTAAACTAGAAGATGGGTAGCTCGCTTTGTTCGGCTTCTTCTAACCAAACCCTTACTAACCTAACCTAACCTAAGATAGTGTTTTGTCACTAAACTAGAAGATGGGTAGCTCGCTTCGCTCGGCTTCTTCTAACCAAACCCTTACTAACCTAACCTAACTTAAGAAAGTGCTTTGTCATTAAACTAGAAGATGGGTAGCTCGCTTCGTTCGGCTTCTTCTAACCAAACCCTTACTAACCAAACCTAACCTAAGATAGTGTTTTGTCATTAAACTAGAAGATAGGTAGCTCGCTTCGCTCGGCTTCTTCTAACCAAACCCTTACTAACCTAACCTAACCTAAGATAGTGTTTTGTCATTAAACTAGAAGATGGGTAGCTCGCTTCGTTCGGCTTCTTCTAACCAAACACTTACTAACTTAACCTAACCTAAGATAGTGTTTTGTCACTAAACTAGAAGATGGATATCTCTCTTTGCTCAGCTTCTTCTAACCAAACCATTACTAACCTAACCTAACCTAAGATAGTGTTTTTATATTCAAACACTATGTCACTTTATTTACCTTCACAATAATAAATTACAATGTAAACTAAAATTTCTTTCATTATTAATTCCTACCGAAATAATTCAACAATCAATTTTCGATAAACGTGCCATTCGATAAATTGAGCATTCAATAAACTAGCTTTCGATAAATTGATTTTCGATAAATTGATTTTCGATAAATTTGCTTTCGATAAATTGATTTTCGATAAACTCGCTGGTTCCCGTCATCAAGAGTTCTAGTCTTAATAAATCAATTTCGCTAACTTAAAGTTTTTCTAAAGTTTTTGAATACGCCATGTTAAGTCACCTGATTGTTAAGTCACCTGAAAAAACTTCATATAATTTGCACTGATCAGCATGGTTTCAGAGCAATGCACTCAACGACGACGGCTTTAGGTTTTTTTCTGAAACTTTTCTAATAAACAAATTACATAATATCAGAATTCGTGATGAAGTTGCATTGGTTTTGATCTTATCTATCTAATAGGCTTCAATATGTGCATGCCAGTGGCGGCGCGAGCTCTTAAAATCTGGAGGGGCCAGGAAATATTTGAGTAAAATCGGGGGGGGGGGGGGCAGGAAATATTTGAGAAGGACATTAATTTTTATCATTATTAGTTTAATGGACTAGTGAAAATACAAGGGGGTCCTCACTTCTAAAATATAAGTGATGACCTCCTTAAAAAATAGATCCTTTTTGCACACACATTTTTCTCCAAGCATTTCTGGGGGGGGGGGGGGCAGAGCAATTTGGGGGAGGCAGACCCCCTGATCCCCTGCCAGATCTAATGGACACATTAAAAACATTAAGCCTGATCTGTTACCAATTACGAGAAGGGTTCCACAGGGACCAGTATTCGGATCGGTATTGTTCACGTTATTTATGATTGACATTAATTGTATGCTGATGACACAACAGCTCTGATAACTAGTATAGACTACTTCGAAATTGAAAACATGGTCAAAGATCTCCTAGACAAATTAAATCGGTTGTTTGCATGCAATAAATTATATTTATATATGTCGAAAACAGTTATTATAAAATTTTATCCAGTGTAGAACCAATGTGTTGTAAATAAGCTCTGGAAACCAACGGTGGCATAGATGTAAATAATACTACATTTTTTGGTCTTCATGCTGTATGTTCTGTTGGAGACTTTAAGGATACAGTATTGAAACCTGAAAATAGTGATATATAGATATCTATGACATTTTATATAATTTTATTATGTTTATAATTTATGTTGTATTGCGCGTCCTATGTATATTGTACATCTTCTGTAAATTATGGACAAATAAATAAATTAAAATCTAATAGGATCCCATTATGGTACATACATATGTATTTTTAAAACTGTTCTGGGTGTATCTAAATGTAAATTATACCATTTAAAATTATTACCACTATTTATTTGTACATTTACACATATCTTCTATGTAAGGAAGTTTCCAAGGCGAATATCTTTAGCAAGGTTAACATATGTTTTATATATATCAAAACCATCCTTGCTATAGTAATTTATTTTTTAAATATTTCTTTTATTATATTGTTTATATGTATAACACTTAAAAATTAACATCACATAAAAACTTTATGATTTGTGGCGGAATTGTTAGTTCCAATATATATATATATATATATTTTTTTCATATCGAACTTTTGTTCTATTCCTCGTGAAATAACGATGTCTATGACCGCCATTAATAATTTATGTTTGGTTTAAAAACGACTGGGAAACGACGATATCGGAAGAGAACTTACAGGAAGCGAGTGATATTGCGTGATGATGTACTTTCATAGCATTTATTTTAAATTGTTCACCGCTGCTTTTCAATCGCAGATGATTGCAGTCGAATGGTGGTGAAAGTTCTGTGCTTTTAAGCCTTTTCCTATTATAAATTTAACCCACCCTGCATTAAAACATGGTTTTTATTTTTAGAAGACATCACAGATACCATAACAATGTTAATAAAAACTCTGTTTTCTTTCAAGTTTTCCACCAAAATTTATTCTATTTTAATTAATTTTAAATATTTCATTAGTATATTACACTATATTTAAATATAAGTAATAAAATTATTACAAACCAAGATATAGTCGTAATATTTTCTCTTTATTATGTTTTTATAATTATCTCATTTATATTTAATATCCCCTTGGAATTTATATACGTTCCTGCTTTATTAAGGAGTTTATTAAAACGGGTAACTCTTAATTAAAACAAATTTTCTTAAATTCCTGTTTTTGAATATTGATTTTAAGTTAAGAAGGAGAGTGTTCGTATAAAGTACCTACGGCTTTATTATTCGGGAATTAAAAAACGGGATTATTCCACGTTAGGAAAAAAAAACAATGCGGGGAAAAAAGCAGAATCTTATTTGCCTTTGTGAGTTTGTAACCCTGGAAGTTCTACAAAAAAATCAAAGATAAAATATCTTCCGTAGCTTTATATTTTTTTTTCAGGTACATTGCTATAGGGAAACTTTCTGATGGGTCATGAAAGGAGTGATGTTCTACGAGCTCCTCCAACAGAAAACTATTTCACGATTGACAATAATTGTCAAGAATTGTTGTTCATAATCAATTATTTACATATATTTATGGGGCGGTTCCAAGCCAGCCATCAACGTCAAAATGATTAATCAGAACACGCATGTAGCAAAGGTCTTTCTGTCTATCTGGTGGCACATGAAAAGAGTAATGTTTTATAAGCTCCTCCAACTAGGTGAAACGGCTTCTGCCGAGTGATATAGTTATCAATTCAATCACTTTGCTGACGAAACAGAACAGAAAACATCATTTTCTAGACAAAGAAGCCGGAAGTTCATTTTGTTGTACGAAAATGCTAGGCTGCATGTTGCTGTTACTACTCAGCAAACCATTTTTAACTTACACTGGAAAGTTCTCCTACACTCAGCTTGGCATCTTCTGATAAATAGTAATAATAATCAAGGATGAAATAACGTTTCAAATCGTTACATTATTGCATAACGTTATTTATTTTTTGTTTTCGTTACATAACGTTATAAATAACGTGAAAAAAATTAATTGTTGTTATATAACGTTATATAAAGTGTATAAATATAATTTTTATTTGTAATTCTAAAATCAACTATACTTGGGATCTGTAAAGTGTAAATTAAAAAAATAATACCGTTTAATAATAATAAAATTACGTTTAGATATTCTAATTTAATTTTCATATATGAAATACAAACAAAATATATTCTCTCTCAAAAAAAAAAAAAACTTATATAACATGGAATGAAAATAATCAACAAGTTATAAATAATAAAAAAGCAGTATAACTTACAATGAACAGTAGAATTAATAATGACTAAAATTACGGTCATACAGAAATGAACCTAAAGTCTTTAGGTTAACTAACACCAAATTAGAAAGATTAGGTTAACAGGTAACGACCAATAACCTGTCACAACTTTTTCTGTAGCTGTAGATAGTCAAACATCAACACCCGTTCCGTATACTGCGCATGCGTGACTCTAACCTTGGACGTATTCGCGACTACAAATAACAGTGAGACATCTGGTGGTGACTGGCTAAATTAAACAGAAGCGTATATTTGGATAATATTTGTAGCGTGTTGTGCTGCAGTTTATGTGAATTAAGAAGTATTTTAAAATATAGTGACTTAAATACAGTGCTTTTTTGCCGAAATATTGTTTGAACAGATAAATATTAAGAAAAAACTTCTGACATATACGCTTCTCGTCCGCCATCAGCTGATGTACGCAGCGCCGCCAACGTTAGTTTCAGTCGCGAATAGTTTTCTCTTTTTGGTGGTGAATATCAAATTATACCTACTTGTCTTGTTGGTGAAAACGTTTCTAGGAAATATAAAAGTGTCTATGAAAATGGAAGCTTACGTGAAATCGCAATACATTTATTCAATACAAATTAAACAAACATTTAAAAAATATTTTTATAACGTTACATAACGTTATTAAAATAATGTTACAAAATAACTTATGTATATCGTATGTAATACTATTATGTAATATCGTATGTTCTTTTTCGACTTGCAACATAGAGCTTTCCCATGTTAAATTTTCCATTTCATATTCTATCTCCACTATGAGTTTTAGACAAAAACTTTATTAATAAAAATTGTTCCCCTAGCATTTACAGGGCCTGGGGCAAAACTGGAATTGCGGGGCCCCATCTATATATATATATATATATATATATATATATATATATATATATATATATATATATATATATATATATATATATATAGATATATATATATATATATATATGTATATATATATATATGTATAACTGAATAACGATATTTTCTTTAATATTATTAACTATTAACAAAGTACACATACTTATATTCAATGAAAATATAAATTTAATATTTTTAATGTATTTTATTAATATATTACTTGACGGTCGAAGCGCGGGGCCTGGGGCAGGTGCCCCACTTGCCCCTGCTTAGGGGCGGCCCTGCATTGTGCCTTTGAATCAAAAAATCCCAATTTGTTAAAAAAAGGCACAAAATATTTTTTATATTTATATCTGAAAATAACAATTGCCATGCACAAATGACAATCAAACATCAAACAAAGTTTCAAAGTTAAACATAAATATACAAAATAAAATAATATTACATCTAAATTAAATTTTGCAGTAGTATGGGCAGAGGTTCGTGGCAAGAAAGTTACAATTAATCATATTTCAGTTTATAAAAATGCACACTAAAAATTAATTTAGAACAGCCCTAAACATAATTCAGTTTTTAATATAAAATTTATGAAATCTAAATTTCTGTCTGTAGTATCATTAATTTTAATCATTTGACATTTTTAATATTGTCTTAGGGCATCTAACCAGGTCGCCTAGAAAGTAAAGTCAAACAAAATGCATGTTTATTAAAATTAAATGTCTTACTAAAATATAAGTTAAATATCCCTTCATTGCAGACAGTTTACAGATTATACGCTAGAGAACAATTTTGTTCTATTAGACGTCTACAAAATTATCCTAGCGAAAGAATATTCTCTTTAAGATAATATTGTGTTGAAGGGCATAAGAAGCTGTCTCGCAAACAAACTATTTAAAAATCTCAGTTTCCCCAACAGTTCACAGTTTAATTTTTGTTTAAAAAGAGTTTAAACAACTTATCCGCGACAAAATGATGATGCTTTTTGCGTGACAGTCAAGTGAAAAGCAATTCTTTCACTCCTTACAGACGTACCGAAACAAACATATCTGAGATCAAAAATTTAAAATACTATTTGTAAAATGATTTAGTTTGATTAGTACTGATGATTAAAAATGCTTAGGGTTCATTTGGTCAAAGCAGTATTATACAAGAAAAATTGGAAAGCTCGCTACCTGACATATATGTTACTGACTGGCATAGATTTTTGATGTGTTGCACTATCTTTCATCAGAATGCCAAGTAGATCTGTCGAGTAATTTGTTGTACAAAACTGTTTTAAAAGTTTTATGAAATGATCCAAGGAAATAAAAATTCGAAATAATTAAAAAGAAAACAGCCACTGTAAAGTTTATATACGAGGGCTACCTTTTAAGTTTTTACAAAAATTAAGAATTTTTTTTTTTTTTTTTTGAACAAACTATTTTATTGCTTTTCAAAATATTCGCCTTTAAGATTTATACACTTTTACATGCGTTCGAACCAGTCCTCGAAACATTTTTTCCACTCTGAAGTTGGTATCTCAAAAACATAGTTTTCGAAAGCTTCAACAGCTTCTTGAGGTGATGAAAATCGGTGTCTATGCATTTTTTGTTTGTCATTGGAGAACAAAAAAAAAATCGTTAGGGAATAAATCAGGTGAATACGGGCAATGATACATTAATTCGATGTTTTTCTCCTTCAAATAATCAATTGTTTCACGTGCTGTGTGGGAGCTTGCATTGTCATGATGAAGAATGATGCGACGTTTTTGGTTGTTTTTCCGATTTTGTCGATGACTTCTGGCAAATAAATTGTTGTATACCATTCAACATTAACTGTTCTCCAATCCTCTAAAGCAAGGGTGTCAAACTCATTTCAGCCTCGGGCGATTTTTCTAACAAGTAAAATTTACGCGGGCCGCACGTTATGTACAGGCTATTCCAAACGTTTAGGCGGCGTTTAAACTAAATGGGAATTTCGTTCTTTAAGGTTGTCACGAGAAAGAACCTTGCTTGGATAATTTCAAGTTTTACGTTGGTATGTGAAAATTAAAAATTCCAACTGTGAAACCATAGAAACGATGACATTTATTAAAAATTTGAATACATTTTCACATATTTTGAAGACAAAAAAATAATAATAATAATAATAATAATAAATAGGAAATTTTTATTAAGAATGACAAAAAATTTAAATTAAATGAAACGGACATTTTATAATAACAATCAATTTAATCTAGAATTTGCAATGTGAGTATGATTTACAAAGCTTAAACAAAATGACCAAAAGTCCAAATTAATTGATAAAAATTACTAGATTTCAAAATCTAGTTCCATCTCAACGTTTGGAATAGCCTATATTTATATTGTAACTTATTCTGTTTTTTATTTTCCTCCATTTTTCTGAATATTTATTTGAAGGAAGTAAGGAAATAACATTTAAATAATAACAATTAAATTTTGCCAAAATATTTACTTTATCGAACAACAAAACAAAAACGGGTTGAAATCAACGTAGTGGTACTGTATACAGCAGTTGCACCTATAAAAAAGTGGTATTTGAAAGCTTTGCTTACGAGAGTATTATTTGGAATCACGGGGAATCGCTGATCTACCGACTATCGCATGGCTAACTGCAATAGTTATTGCCTGATTATTGGGTTTCCGCCCTTCGCCGAAGTCTTGACGCCGCAGCCCGGACAGCTTCTGTCACTAGGCATTTTCGTTCAAATAAATGTTTATGCTGTATATAGTATAAAAAATTATTATAGTATAAGATGTCGTTACGGGCCGCTAAAATGCAAGTATTGGGCCGCATGCGGCCCGTGGGCCGCCAGTTTGACACATTTGCTCTAAAGGAATGTTGGCGATATGTCTAGTACAACCGAAGAAACAAGCAATCATTTTCTTGGAAGTGCTTCGTGAACGAACAACTTTTGTGGGTTTCGGTTCATCTTGGAAGACCCAAACAATGGATTGTTGCTTAGTTTCCGATTCATATGAATAAATCCAAGTTTCGTCACCTGTAACGATGTTATATACGAATTTTGGAGTGCCTAGGTTGAATTTTTTTAGCATTCCCTTACACCAGTTAACACGAGCCTTTGAGACGGACATACGGCCACGACGAAACTACAAACCAATTGTAAACAGTCTTTTCTTATGGTGCTTCATTAACAAAAGTTGAATGAAGCAAATCTATGCATTGTTGTTGAGTTAGGCCTTTACTAAATTCGTAAAAATCATACAACGAAAACCTACACGAGTAATATCCATTTTTTACAAACTTGATTTTTATTAACGCTCACTGTCAACAAACCACTCGGTCAATTTATAAGTTGTCACTCATTTCACAATAACAAATGTCAAATTTTACGATTATAGTAATGACACATTTCAAGATTGCCATCTAGTGGTTGTTTGTAAAAACATAAAAGGTAACCCTCGTAAATATAAAATGTTAAATTGATAAGATTTTTTCTATAAATTTAACATTTTACAATGACAACAAAGGTAAAATATTCTATAATTCACAAATTTAAAAAACACAAAAATCTGCAGTGAATAAATTTTGTTTGAATCTGGGGTCTTTTTATTTTTGAAAATTCCACTATTTACAACTTTAAGAATTGCACGAATAAGATTTGCATATGTTTTTATGCCACTTTATTAAAAGGGTATATCTTCACGAGACGTATATTACTGGAAAGGTCCGTGCAGCTATATTTACCGGTTCTGAAGCATGCATAAATTCGTTTGTAGCAATTTTTAACCAGAACTTTGCACTTTAGATACTCGATTTTAAAAAGCATTTTAAATTGTTTTTAATTGCTTAGGTATTACATTTTGTAATAAGTAAAATACGCTAATTGTCTTAGGCCAGTGGTTCTTATTTATTTTTTCACGACCCACTCTCAAATCTAACAAATTGTTGCGACCTAACAAAATTTTATTACTTCACAATTATAATTTCCTAATTATAAGAATAGTTTTATTTTTTAAACAAAAATTATATATTTTTGCACATGAAAATCACACTTTAAAATCAAATTTTAAAATAGATAATACGAGGGTTACCTTTAATGTTTTTACAAACAACCACTAGATGGCAATATTGAAATGTGTCATTAATATATTCGTAAAATTTGACATTTGTTATTGTGAAATCAGTGGCATCTTAAAAATTGACCGAGTAGTTTGTTGATAGTGAGTTGAAGTTTGTGAATAAATGGATATTACTCGTGAAGATTTTCGTTGGATGATTTCTTACGATTTTTGTAAAGGCCTAACTCAACAACAATGCATAGATTCGTTTCGTTCAACTTTTGGTAATGAAGCACCATCCGAAAAGACTGTTTACAAATGGTTTGAAAAATTTCGTCGTGGTCGTGCGTCCGTCAGTGCTGCATCTCGTGAAGGTCGACCAAAATCGGTTGTTAAAAAAAAATCGATGCTGTGCGCAAAATGATTGAAGAAGATGGACATGTGACTTACCGTGAGATAGAGGCATCCTTTGGCATATCGCAAACTGCAATACTGCTTTACGAATATATTATGGGGTAATTCGGTAAATTGGAAAAGGATTTTTATTCTACAAAAAAAAGCCATTAGAATAATTACCAACAGTGCTTGGAGGGATTCGTGTAGACCATTATTTAGATCCAGCAAAATCCTTACTCTCCCATGCCTGTACATACTAGAAGCGCTCACATTGGTCAGAGAAGGCATTGGCGAGATGGCCATATGTGGCAATGGTCATGAATATAACACTAGAGGTCGCCATAATATACTTAAGCCCCGTCTTAAGTATAAAAGATCTTTATGTTTCTGTAAAAATGTAGGTATAGACATATTTAACAAATTACCATTAGAAGTAAGGAACTACAATGTGCGTAAGTTCAGGTCTACCATGAGAGCTTACCTCCTCGATAATGCGTTCTATAGTCTACAAGAATATAAGAACCATAATTTAGATGATGTATTATAATTTGTATTTATACCATGTTTTGTAATATGTATTATACTGTACGAATATTATATATTGTTATTTTTTTTTGACTGACTGGAATTATGTCAATTTTTTGTATCTAATATTTCAATAAATCTATTCTATTCTATTCTATTCTATACATTCGATTTTGCATGAACATTTAACTGTGAAAAACATCTGTTCCCGATGGATTCCGCACAATTTGACTCAAAAAAAGGCTCGTGATGATTATTGTAAGGGAATGCTAAATAAATTCAATATAGGCACTGCAAAATACGTATGCAACATCATTACAGGTAACAAAACTTGGATTTATTCATATGAACCGGAAACTAAACTGCAATTCACTGTTGGGTCTTTCAAGATGAACCGAAACCCACAAAAGTTGTTCGTTCACGAAGCACTTCCAAGAAAATGATCGCTTGTTTCTTCGGTTGTACTGGATATGTCGCAACCATTCCTTTAGAGCAGCAGTTCCCAACCTGTGCTCCGCGGAGCCCTAAGTGCTCCGTGAGTACTTCTCAGGGGCTCCGCAGCCGTTCCAGGAAATAAAATAAATAAAAATTGAATAAAACCAAAAGAATTAGAAATAAAAAACAAAATCAAAATAATAAAACTGGAAATTACATTCTGAAAGAAAATTGGCCAAGTTGTATGAATGTCCGAGTGATTTCTGATTCTAACCAGTTTATGACTCTATGACTAGCTGAAATGTGATCGGCGAGATGCATTTTTGTTTGAATAATCTGCGTGTAAGTTGATTATTTGCTTCATTTTATAAAAATCTGTCTATCTATCAATATGTGAGCTGTGAAAGAGAAAAGTGAATTTATATTAACTAAAAAATCTACCCCCTCCCCCGTAAAATTACTTCGAAACACCACTAATTTGTAAGACATAGGGTAGGCCTAGGGGTTCCGCCATAGAAATTGATTCTAAAAAGGGCTCCGCAAGTAAAAAAGGTTGGGAAACACTGCTTTAGAGGATCGGAGAACAGTTAATGCTGAATGGTATACAACAATTTGTTTGCTTGAAATCATCAACAAAATCAGGAAAATCATTCTTCATTATGACAATGATGCTCCCACATAGCACGTCAAATAATTGATTATTTGAAGGAGAAAAACATCGAATTAATGTCTCATTGCCCGTATTCACCTGATTAATCCCTTAACGATTTTTTTGTTCCCCAATGTCAAACAAAAAATGCGTTGACAGCGATTTTCATTACCTCAAGAAACTGTTGAAGCCTTCGAAAATTATGTTTTTGAGATACCAACTTCAGAGTGGATTTTTTTTTTCGAGAATTGGTTTGAACGCATGCAAAGGTGTATAAACCTTAAAGGCAAATATTTTGAAAGGCAGTAAAACAGTTTGTTCAAAAAATATATATATATTTCTTTCCTTGTTTTTGTAAAAACTCAAAAGGTATCCCTTATTTAGCCATTATATGTGAGTCAAATACAATATTTTATCTACAACTATACAGTTTCATCATCATTATAAATAAAACTATAAATAATATTATTTTAAACATTGTTGTATAATACAATCAGCTAATGGTTCGATAAATGTCTTTGAATCAGTTCTGAAGTTTTACAATTGACGCTCAGAATTTCTGTGTTGTTAAATTAAATTTAATATTTTTCTAAAGAGAAAACTATAGTTGTAGATGAAATATTGTAGATGACTCACATTTAATGGCTATATTACACTCGGTTGAATACAACCTTCACCTATGGCTCGTGTGGTAGTCTTCATCCTCTTGTAATATAGCCTCCATTATATGCTTATTAAATAGAATACTAGTATCTACGACGATCAAGTAATAAATTCATTATATGTCCAATTGTAAATACATAAAGCTGATCATATTCGTAGCCATGAATAATTAACGTTTTATACACGGCCAGTTGTTTTTTAGTAAGTTAGTTACTTAACATTTTTGGCGTTCAGCAACAACAGCTGTTTGCGCCTTACAAAGTCCATCTTTGTAACTAGAATATTATTTATAAGTTAGAGTAAATAAAACAATAAATAAATATATTTTAAGCATTGTTGTAGGTTACAATCAGCTGATGGTTCGGTAGCCATCTTGATCAGTCAGAGAATGCAATTTTTTTCAGAAAGATTGCTTTAAAATCAAAGGAAAGATAATTATATTTGTGCTTTTACAGTATTTTTTTGTTATTTAACATTTTTTTAACAAAATCTGTTAAAAAAGTTAATGTTCCTCATTTTCCAGGAACAAAAATGATTAGATTTTGTACATAAATTTAAATAAATAGCGAAATAAAGGAAGGTTCGGTGTGTCTATGAATAAAATTTCAAAGTGCAATAGTAATTTATCAGATGCGTTTGACATGAAGTTGTCCCAATTTAAAATAAGTTTGAAGACTATATTTGTGTTCTCCCTCATGTCAATTGTAAAACAGAAATGGCATGATCTTGTGCCGTGTGAAAATATTAAAATTGCTTCCTGAAATTGCTTCATACAAAGTATGAAAATATTTTAACAGCATACCCTACTTCTTGTCACATTTTATTATTTTCTCACTGTGCATTTAAGCACGGCTTGGAACTTGGAACACCGCATTTGCATTCCACAATAATTGAACTAAAGTAATATTTAGATATTACAAAAAAAGGAATTATTTTATTAAAATTACTTTGTTATACGTAGCATGTACGTTTGTTTGTGCGCATTAATGTCACAAGTGTAATACTTGGTTTCTAGAATTTTTAAATCGTTAAGTGCAGGAATGAATTTATTATTCACTACTAAAAAGCTTTCAGCAATAAATATTTAATAAAAAACTATTTAAAATATAAAAATATCTAACAATATTACTAGGTTTAATAAAAAAAATCGCGGACTAGCGTCATAAAACTTTATTAAATAAGAAATTATTGTACATTTAAATTATATTTAGAATCAGCATTGAAAAAATGGAGAAGCAAATGCGAGGGAATGGGCGTCATAGTCAGGAACAAATATGTAGGTATACTCGCTTAGTTTTGCAGATGACCAGGTTGTTCTTGCATAAGATGATGAAGTTTTGAGCTATATGCTTCGAAAACTGAAAGAAGAATATGAAAAAGCTAGTTTGGAAATAGACTTTAGTAAAGCGGAGTATCAATAAACAGATGAAGGAGATATACATGACTTGAAAATCCAGCAAGATCTGCAAATAAAAGGTGTGATAGATTAAAATACCTTGGATGCATGTGGTTAAGTCATGGAGGAGTTATACTTTACGAATTTTATGTATCTATGTCAAACGGAAGTTCTATCGAAGAAAAAATATTTAGGGTGAAATTAAAAAAAAAAAAAAACTGTCAAAATTATTTCGAGATATTTAGACACATATACGCCAAAAAAAAAAAAAAATAACACAACAAAGACAAGAAATACGATGGGTTCTATAATTCACCCCGATTGTAGATTCACTCTTTTAGGGGTTGATTAGGACAAAATCCTGAAATGAGTTTTTCAACATTTATATGGGTAATATTTGTAAGCAAAAACCAAGGCGATATATTATTGGACCTAAGATATATTAAGGAATCCATGAAAACACAATTTTCACCCCTTAGGGGCGAATTTACCCCTTTCTTCGTTTACTTCTATCGTTTTTTAGTCCAAGAGTTAGTGCCTGACGTAGTGGCCACTCCTTCTGTATAGTGAATTATTTAGAACTCAAAAAGTAACCAGTCTTGAGTCACGACATAGAAAATGCAACAGATTCGGATACCTGTAGTTTACTAATAGACACAATGTATCTTGAAGCATACTTTTAGACCCGATAAACAAAAATAAATTGATCTTAACCACTTGTGTACCGTCACCGCAGATACATGGCGTGAATTGACGCAATACGAAAATGTTGCATATTGCAAGATATAAATTTGCCTGTTACAGAAAATCTATGGGTGATAGAAAAATTCACTTTTCAGATTTGTGTTCAGCGTATCAAAATACATCAGGAATGCCCAAAAATTGTCAAGGCACAAATAGTGTGTTTATCACTGTTATCAATTGAAAGCACGATAAAAAAAATAAATAAAATAAAAAAATACTTTTAGTACATTTCTGACACATTTTGTGCACAACATATTCGTTAGCATTATTTATTAATGCGTTTTAGTGATGACACCACTAGAATTTGATACATGCACTATTTGATTTTTTTTTGTTGTATCTAAGAAACATTGTCCATATTAATAAACTGTAGCTAAACCTTCGTTTTCCTTATTGTTCTTTACACTTCAAACAGTGGCTTTTCCAGTTGAATACTTCATAACTGTGAGAGTAAGGTTTTGGAACGTGGTCCTAGTGTTAATTCTAGGACTTGAATTTAATAGAAGCAGGGTACAGTGATAAGTTGCCAGATTAAAGCTTCATTTAGAGAACAATGCAGTTCCTCGTTGCCAACTTCAGCGCCACAGACGGTTCCGCTTGCAGCTATCCTTGTATTCTATTTGAACCACATATCCGTATACTTGTGGATTGAAATCCTTTAGCGTTCAGCTGAAAATTGACGTTTATACACATTTAGACATTTCACTTACACTGACGATTTTATTTTTTATTTTTTATTTTATTTGGTGTAAACATGACATGAATATATATTTATAGGGTAGAAAATCTGCTTACCGTGATTTTGCTGTTTATAAATTTGTTACAATAACTTTTTATAAACATGCATTTACATCAAAACATATATTTGACAGGCTGCATGTTTAAAAACAGGTGTCATATTTTAGTTCATATTAGGACAAATATATTTTTGATCCTACTAGCATAGATCGAACTGACAGAGGTCGAACTCATAATGAGATCATAGAACATGGGGGTATTTTCCGCCATATCTGTTATTTAGGGACGCTTCAATTACAATGGTTTTTAGCGTCCTGTTGTTTAAAATGTTATATGTACAGTATTGATTATAATTTATATACAAGGGTCAGTCAAATATAAACGAACTTTTCCAAAAAATCTTTCTTCAGTTAAAATAGTTCTTATGTACATACAAGTTATTTTTCTACATAGTTTCCCTGAACATCGATTGGCGGCCTTTTTTTAATCTCCGTGTCATAAAAAGAATTGGGACGTATCAAAAGCCACCTCCACAAGAACGCTTCTACCTGTTTGTTATTTTCGGATAGTTGTCCTCTCAACGCCCCCTTGAACGGTCCAAATAAATGGTAATCGCACACAAGTCGTGTCTGTGATGTTTATGATCGGAAGAGGGACCCTATTACGTTGTGTTTTAAAGACGGTACGTTTTTTGGAGAAAGAGGCTACAGTTGGCTCCAGATTAGCGATCTGAACCTGTAATGTACCGCGAAATCACAACACGCCGTTTAAAATTTTTGTCTAGTTTGAACAGGATCAGGCACACAATACGAGTGGTTAGCAACGCGCTCGACTTCATCCGCTCTGTGTCGGTTTTTGTCGCGAACACAAAGGAGTTCGCCGAATTTGGTTGGACGCGTTCGAGGTAGTTTTGATGCGCACAAGTTTACATAACCTAGGGTAGATAGTAAATATTACGCAATAAATGTCTTTAATTATTTTCAACATGTTTCGCCAGTAGTTTAGCTTCTTCAAGATTTTTTGTGTATGGTATATGTTAAGAATTTAATAAAACTACAATGTAAAGTTCATCCTATAGTCTAGCATATCTTAATGCTGTAATGCCGGAGTTTTTTTTTTACGAAACTTTGCATAAAATGAGTTACACTGTGCATTTAGAATACCCTCTAATTGAAATTTTAATAATATGGTTATGGCCCACTCTCGGACTGTCCACAGGAAGTTTGCAATACATTCGCGACACGTAGTTTTCAAGTGAGCATTACGTTACGCGTTACATTACAGGATAGGCTCGCTAATCTGCACCGAGTTGATTTTTTTGTTTGTCTTTCTTTACTTTTTTAACTGTTTCTTGTACGTCTTGTAGCGGAAGGGGGGTGCCAATTGTTTGGTCGCTGTTATTTTCTTGGTTAATTATCATTTCCTTATATTCCTATGTGGCTGGGCACTCATATGATTTTAAAGTAGTTGGGTCTATTAATCAAAATATTGTGGATAGTTCTTTTAGCTGTTTAAATCCTTCCCTCTTCGTTTTGGTGTTCATTATTTAAGCAATAGTTTTATAGGTGCCATTGATTGCTTCCACTTCATGTACAAGGTGATTTTCAAATATTGTTATTAGATAACAGGAAACACACACAGAGAAACAAAAAAAGTGTGACAGCATCTAAATATTGTAGTATAAATTATAATACGCTAGACTTCGTTCAATATAAGAAAAATACAAACGGAAGTTAGTTGTTCCCTTGCGCAGAAACCAATTTTCGTCCATTACGTTATCAACAGTTAATTTAACACATTTCAGTGGCATCACTTACTTTGATTTATTTTGACTACGCGTATTATGCGATGTTGTTTGTTTATTTCCATTATTATTATTTGTTTCTCGTACGTTTCAAGGTATACCGTGTACTAAAATGAGTAAAAATTTATTTGAAATACATAATTTTGTTTGTTTGGTATGCACAACAATTGTTTAAAACTCTTATGTACGTCAATGTGTTCAGCTGTTTTCTTACGCAGAACTGATGACGTAATTTATAATACCCTGTGTTTTTCTTGTAATGAACGAACTTTAACGAAAGGGTACAACCATCTATATGTACTTATTTCAAATTTATATATTACAAAATCATTAAAATTATTAGATGTAGTAACTGATACCCAATGACAATTATTACCTAATTATTTTTGGACACAAATTTAAGCAGTTGAAAAAGATCATAACACTAATATAACCTAACATATTTTGTAGCATGTGTTAATAATTAAAATAGCAGATTATAGTAATTCAGTTTAGGGTATTTTGTAGCGGTACATACGATGACTATTATATTGCATAAAAAAAAAACCTTAGAAAAACCGTGTATAGATATGTACCCGATAAAGTCTGCATAATCAAAAAGTTTTGGGTAAAAGTGAATAGAAAGGGGGTAGAAATAAAAGTTTCTACCTTTACCCGGATAATCAGCAGTCCACCCAACACTTGGGTAACGCAAATTTTATTATGAAAACAGGATATTGTATGAAAAGAGTAGCATTTTGTTTTATTTATTAATTAAAATATTACATTGTTGGTATTATTGATAAAATAATAAAATGAGAAAATAAGAATGGGTTTCGGGCTACTTCCCACAAGGGGGCCGCGCATATAACAAGAGCCGTGCATATAACTCTTATTAATTGTTTTATTATTTAAAAATGATAAGTAGCTTTAACTTCAATGCTACATAAATAATATTCTTCATTGTACATACGAGGTGTGTAAATTAAGTAACCGGATTGATTATTTAAATATTTTTATTCGAATAGAATTACAATTCAATATTGTCTCCCTCAAAATAACTTCCTTGGGAAGCCACACAGCGCTTGAGACGGTTCTTCCAATCCTCATAGCAGTGCTGGAACTCGAATACTGGAATAGCTGGTCGGTTACGGAGAGCTTCAAGTGTGCCATTCCATGCTCTGGCTTGGTTTCCGGGTCGTACTCAAATACCTAAGTCTCGTCACCAGTAATGACACGTTCCAGAAAATAGGTATCATTTTCAATCGGCTCTAAAAAGTCAAGGCACCTTTGCTTCCTTTTGGTCATGTGAAAGGTTTTTTGGAACCATTTTTGCGCAGATTTTGTCAACCCCAATTCATTGGTCAAAATCTGATGAACGGTTGCCTTAAACCACCAAAAAACCTGGGTCCTTGACAAAACACTGTCTCCGAAGGCCTGCGGAAGTTTTGCAAAAGTTTCCGTTGCACTGTGCCTAAGTCTGAAACAAAACCTGATAGCACATCGTTTCTCGAAATGAATGTCACTCATTTTTAGAACGCACTAGAACAAACAGTTTCACGAAAAAAATCGCTACGGACAACAAAATTACTCTAACGAGTTCAAACTCGTACTGAAGGTGTATCACATGTTCACATGCCGTCCCTCCAAGTCCCGCGTCCCAAATGTTGCCAGATCAAACGCTATGTTGCCAGTCCGGTTACTTAATTTACACACCTCGTATATTATTGAATGATTTGAGCGTAAAAAAATATATGTCTATATGAAACAAAAAATATTTTTTTTAATCAACCTGGGTTCCAATAAAAAATTTAGGGGGGCCGTGGGTTATCGATTTGAGTTGCAGGGGAGCCGCGACATCAAAAAGTTTAAGAAGCATTGGTCTATTTAACTACCACTGAAAGAACGTTACCACAAAACAAAGGGATCCGCTTTAGCCAGAGGTGTGTGGGTAGCTCGCACTTTAACCGGGTTAACCCCGATGTTAATGCCATGTTTAATTTTATTTCTTGCTTTGCCCAAGACGGGTAAAGTTCGTTTTACCCAGGCAAATCTAGGCTTATCCTTATTCCCGGCTTTTACTTTATTAAATTATATCATTTAAATTATTATCTCAATTAAAATATTAAATTATTAAAAATGGTTCAATTCATGCAAATTAACTTACATTTAACTGAAAAGATTAAATCATTTGAAACAGTTGAAACGTTCAATTCACTTTATAATATCTTTTTGTGTGAATGTAGTATCATTTTATTTAAAGTAAAGTAATTTGAAAATAATTTGTTAATCAGAGTATCTCCTGTCTTTGTTACTTATAGTTTGTTAATTAGTTAAAAATTTTGGCACACAGCAACGATGGCTATTTTCGCCTAACACAGCCCATCTATATGACTAAGATAAATATTAAAATCAATAATTTAAGCAATAAATAAATAAAATATTATACATACATAATAAAAGGCTGTTAAGGTGGACAATCACCATCGAATATCACAGTCTAATAATAAAACACATTAAAAGCAACAATTCGTTCGGTAATTGATCTATTCTTTATGGCTCAGCTAGTAAAATTTGGCT
This sequence comes from Liopterus haemorrhoidalis, assembly GCA_963971575.1. Classification (NCBI taxonomy): domain Eukaryota; kingdom Metazoa; phylum Arthropoda; class Insecta; order Coleoptera; family Dytiscidae; genus Liopterus; species Liopterus haemorrhoidalis. The sequence goes on along the minus strand of OZ020614.1, from coordinate 40,058,086 downwards.
AAAGAAAATTAACAGAATACAGTATAAAGCTCTATGAAAAAAATTAGTTGCCAAATTTATGTACACACGTCTCACTATATCCCAACAGCCTATTAAAAAATATATCATCGATTTAACTTCCTACTGCCAAACCAATAATTTCTGGAAAAATGAAAGCCTACCTATTTTACACTTTTTTCTCACAATCTAACTTTGAAATCAAAATAAATAATAGAAGTACATGTTTTAATTTCCCTATTGAATACTCATTAATAAGTAACGATATTATTTAATGTAAATGTTCCAAGAAATAATAATCCTACATCTGATTTCATAGATTATTTCAAGAATTTTTTTTTTTTCAAATTCTCACTGGATTTTTACAGACGACTCTAAAATGACAGAATCGACCGGATTTGCAATTTACGACCCAGATAGAAAACATGTTGAAAAATACAAAACGTATCAGTACTTCTTTCTATAGGTATATCATACAGAGATCTTAGCATTTTTTAAAGCTACCGAATATATATTTAATAATGTACTTCCAGACAAACAAGTTATAATTTTTTCCGACAGCCAAAGTGCCATTCAAAAAATTAAGTTCCCTAATTTTCTTAATAAGTCCTCTCTTGTATATAAAATTAGACATAACTTACACCCTCTTTTTTCAGAAAAACACATAGAAACAAAATTTATTTTGGTTAAAACGCACAGCAATATAAAATATAACGAAATTGTCGATAAACACGCGAAACAGATAAGCTTATACAGATAGGGACATAATCGAATCATATAAATATATATCATCAGAATATACAAGTTTCCATCACATTAAACTTATGTCTATATGGCAAGATGACTTTACCGCCCAATCTCTTAACAAAGGTACAGCGTACTATTAAGTAAACAACAGCATTAAAAAATACCCGTGGTTCAGAAATGTAAAGTTGCCACGCAAATACGTAACATCGGTATGTAGAATGCGATTTAATCATTCGCTATATCCAGCGCATTTGTTTAAATTTAAATTATCAACAGTCCAGCGTGTACTTGCGATGAAGACAACCCAGCTGTTCTAAACCACTTGATATTAGCCTGAAAGAACTTTATTGATGCACGTAACCAGTTAATTCAGAAGCTACAAATGAATAAAATAATTTTCCCAACCAACATATTTTTAATTTTGAAAAATGCGAACAAAGAAACATGCGACGCTTTAATATAGTCCTCTTCCTTAACCAATGGCCTGCTATGACGGGCCTCACGAGCAATATCACCTATTCAGAAATTATCCATAGACAATATTCCCTCATCACCATTAATTTAGATACTTAGAAAGTAAAATTTAAGAGTGTCCTCTGGTGTTAAACATTACACTAATGACTAGATAATTTAAAAATTTAAACATAATATCACAACAAAATACAAAAATCTAAATATCACAGTCTATAAAAATAAAAACGGTTATAAATGAAATTGGCGCGTTTTAATTGGATGATATACGAAATATGTAGACCTTCTTCTTATTATTCCAATAATATTTTGGCGGAATCGCATCATGTGACCATATTTTATCTAGTCATTAGTGTAATGTTTAACACCAGAGGACACTCTTAAATTTTACTTTGTAAGTTTTAAATTATATTCTGTAAAATATTGTCTTAATTTTAATAAGTTTTCAGCCCTTGAAAAAAGTCAAAAAAAATTGACCGAAATATTGGGTCTCAGTAATCGCTGAGTTTACTTACCTCCACCGTTTATCCCAATAACTTCTACATTATATATTGCTACACCTCCCTTTCATCCAAAATTAGGGTGGCCAGATGGGAGGCCAGGATCTTAAATTCCTAAGATAAAAGGAGGGAAACAAATACAACTTAAAGTTGGCCGGGCTAGCGTCAGTGAAGACGGGCGGGGTTTATGATTATGATAATCAAGGGGCAGGGCTGGTTCTAGATAAGTTCCGAATAAAATTATACGAACGGTATTACTTAACAGGGCGCCAGTTAGTCAAACAGTTTAAGTGATCAGCGCAGACTAACATACGCTGATCTGACCTACCTTGGAATTCCGTCACTCCTACCCTGTAATAAAAGTAGGAGAAATAGGGGCTGTCCAAAGTATCCAAAAAAAATATAATTAAAACAGGACAAGTGATCTTTTATTTCCCGACGGAATACAGTTGTCGGGCTATATCAACGTACAAACTATTTGTAGTATATACAAATTAATGGTATAAAATACCTCATACGATTGATATCATACAATATAATATTATCGTTATTAAATATAAAAATAATAGTGGGACGTTGATCGATCATCGTGAGCACTACTTTACAACAAATACAATAAAACTAGAATTTACTCCCTACCCTGGTCACAAGAACAAAGACCATTTATAAATTACTATTATAAATCTTAGAAATTAGACAAAATATATTAACTTAACCTAACACTTATCTGAGTACTCAAAGAAAAGGGTGTGAGCGGTATATGTTAGAAATAGGTACTTTGTAATGTGATGATATTTTATATTATATTATTTTAATATACTTTATTATTATTAAAGAACATAATTACACTTCAAAATATATGTTTTACAATGTTATTATTATTTATTTTCTTAATATCAGTAACTATGACTACATAGTCACTGTCAGAATAGATTCATAATTATACCAATTATTTATATTTTAACATACTCCCTTAATTATGAATTTATTTTTATTCTAAAATTTTAGTTTTGTTTTTATTAAATTTTATGGCATTCAAAGGTATTGTCAATATATCTGCTGTTGCTAAAATAATTTTTAAATACTGTTATTAATTACAGGGCTAAATGTTTCTTCATAATTTTGACCATATACTTGCTGACATTCTCGTACAACTAGTCTTGTCTTATATCTGACAACTTCTTTTACTTTGAAACCCAATTTGTTTTTAATACATTTTTGTTCTTTGCTTTTTCTTCGTCAATAAATTTCCAAGTGCCATTTTCTTTCAAAGACTCGTTTTCTTCTAAATTTCCAAGTGCCATTTTCTTTTAAAGACTCTTTTTCTTCTTTTATTACTTTCATCCAGTTTTCTTTATCTGGCCCATTTACAGCCTCTTTATATGTTAGAAAACCATACTCTTCATATCTTTTTGGAGTTTCAGTATTTCTTTTTGGTCTCCGATTTTCAATTTCTTCTATATCTGGTATCCGATTTTCAATTTCTTCTATATCTGGTCTACGACTTTCAATTTCTTCTATATCTTTTTCATTATCTGCTTGTTTATTAACAGTCTCTTCCATTTCTGACTCTTCTATATCTTCTATATTTTCTCTTTCTTCATTGTATTCTCTTTCAAAATCTTTTCTGTTTTCACTTTCTTCAGTGGTTTTATTTTCAACAGTTTCATCATTATTACGAGTTTCTATATGTTTACCTTCTTCTTTTTCATTATTACTTTCTTGTTTTATTTTTACTTTTTCTATATTTTTACCTTCTTCTTTTTCGTTATTACTTTCTGGTTTTACTTTTACTTTTTCTATATTTTTACCTTCTTCTTTTTCGTTATTACTTTCTTGTTTTACTTTTACTTTTTCTATATTTTTAGCTTCTTCTTTTTCATTATTACTTTCTTGTTTTACTTTTACTTTTTCTATATTTTTACTTTCTTCTTTTTCGTTATTACTTTCTTGTTTTACTTTTTCTATATTTTTACTTTCTTATTTTTCGTTATTACTTTCTGGTTTTACTTTTACTTTTTCTATATTTTTACCTTCTTCTTTTTCGTTATTACTTTCTTGTTTTACTTTTACTTTTTCTATATTTTTAGCTTCTTCTTTTTCATTATTACTTTCTTGTTTTACTTTTACTTTTTCTATATTTTTACTTTCTTCTTTTTCGTTATTACTTTCTTGTTTTACTTTTACTTTTTCTATATTTTTAGCTTCTTCTTTTTCATTATTACTTTCTTGTTTTACTTTTACTTTTTCTATATTTTTACTTTCTTCTTTTTCGTTATTACTTTCTTGTTTTACTTTTACTTTTTCTATATTTTTAGCTTCTTCTTTTTCATTATTACTTTCTTGTTTTACTTTTACTTTTTCTATATTTTTACTTTCTTCTTTTTCGTTATTACTTTCTTGTTTTACTTTTTCTATATTTTTACTTTCTTATTTTTCGTTATTACTTTCTGGTTTTACTTTTACTTTTTCTATATTTTTACCTTCTTCTTTTTCGTTATTACTTTCTTGTTTTACTTTTACTTTTTCTATATTTTTAGCTTCTTCTTTTTCATTATTACTTTCTTGTTTTACTTTTACTTTTTCTATATTTTTACTTTCTTCTTTTTCGTTATTACTTTCTTGTTTTACTTTTTCTATATTTTTACTTTCTTCTTTTTCGTTATTACTTTCTTGTTTTACTTTTACATTTCTTTTAATAAATTTCACTTCGCCATCATTTTCAGTTATTGCATTAACGCTCAATACATTTTTACTTAAATTTGGAACATACAAAACATTGTTTAAAATACAATTTTTGTCTTCAATTTTACCAACACCAGTTGCTATCATAGTTTCTTCTTTCTTTGCAATTGAAATTTCTATGTTTTCATTTTTCATATTTTCAATCAGCTTTTTGTTATTCGACATGTGTGCTGAAGAACCAGAATTTACTATGAAATCAACTGCTCTATTCTCATAATTAGGTGTTGTATAATATGATACTGGACCATTATAATTTTCTGTATAAAAAGAAATTTTTTCGTTATCTTTCTTTTTACGAAAGAAACAATTTTTTTCGTCATGATTTGTTTTCTTACATATCTTACATCGGTTTTTATTTTCTTTGGGACATTCATTCGCTAAATGATCTAAACTATTACATTTGAAACATCTTTTTACATTATTGGCTTCTGTTTTTGTGCAAAATCTTGAGATGTGGCCAAAAGATTTACATTTAAAACATTTTCTTTCTACCGATTTAAATGCTATTATATTTTCATCAACTCTATTCTCAAGTCTGCTCTCTTCATTTATTAATCTAGCTGTTAGATTAGTCAAAGTTTTTAAACCTTTTTCTGTGGATTCCCAGGCACTAATAAAATATTTATATTTATCTGGAAGAGTTGATAAAATTTTGGAAATTAGCATATCGTCACTAATTTCATTATTCACTGCTTTCAATCTGTATACTAAATTTTCCAGTTTACTTATATGCAAGGCGATATCACGCCCTTTTTCATAATTGAAATTAAAAAATTCTTGTAATAAATTACATTTACTGTCTTCAGTATCTCTCTCATATATAGTGCACAATTTTTTAAACATGTCTTTGGCTGAAGTGCAGCTTAATATATGCATAAGAGGTCTTTTATCAATTGTTGTTATTATAAGTTTTTGTGCTTTTGCATCCTTTTTCATAAATTCAATTTGGGATTTTTCTTCATATTTTTCTGCACCATTCACTACATCATATAAACCTTGCGCTTTTAAAAATATAGTTACTTGAAATTTCCAAATTTGATAATTTTTATTGTCTAATAATTTTTCAATTTGTGTGAATTCTTCTCGAGTATTTGACATTTTTAATTAATTAATTTCTAGTTTTTTTCCTTTTGTCCCTTCTCTGGGCCCATAACCTGTTAGAAGTAGGTACTTTGTAATGTGATGATATTTTATATTATATTATTTTAATATACTTTATTATTATTAAAGAACATAATTACACTTCAAAATATATGTTTTACAATGTTATTATTATTTATTTTCTTAATATCAGTAACTATGACTACATAGTCACTGTCAGAATAGATTCATAATTATACCAATTATTTATATTTTAACAGTATATGCTCACTCCTACGGGACTCTCCGGGCGGCACGTCTTCTCCCGCCAAGTGTGGAGCGTCTCTTCCTTTTTTACTTGGACTGGACCGAGAATACAGCGGGAGCAAAAATAAAACGTTAATGAAATTGAGTACCAAAACGAAAACGGTATCGTGGAAACGGTATCCAAAGCGGTATCGAAAACAGCATTCAGATCGGTATCGAGAATGGTATCGGCGAAACGGCCTAAAAAAAATACAATTTGTTCTAGAAGCGTGATTCTCGGTGCGCGTGGGTGCATACTTCCGACACAGCGAACACATGGGAATGTTCGTTTGAAATACTCAACAATTCGTATCTCACGATACGAATTATGGCACAAAGATACTTTGTCGCATATTTTGAAATAGATATAGACTCACCTAAGGTGTGATGCGGCCGTATTTGTGTGTGTGTTGACCCTTTGACTACGTCCAGGCGATACAGGTAGACATCTAATTGCACATTTTTACTTTACTAGATACACTACTGTAGAGTACAGCGTATTCCTGTGGGATTCTACAGGTGATTCAGTCCCGTGACCTAGATTTTATTCGGTGAATGCTACAAGTTTCTAGACGTCTTGCACTATCAGTGTTCAAACATTTTATGTCCCGCGGAGTCTAGGGTGTGTAACTGTCTGAACCTTCCTGAACATGTTTCCCTAGGTGTGCTGTGTAACAATAGGCTAGGGGAAGGCTGAATGAGTACGCCCGGTAACACACATACGTGATCTGGGTGGTCTACTCTATTCAAAGCAGGGGCCCAATTTTTTGAGTGTATCAATATATACATATATATCAGGCCTGGGAAAAAGTTCATGGCGTTTTTGCCGATAGACGGCGCCAATTGCAAATAACTCAGGAAACACAGATCGCAGCGACACCACTGAGCGCTCGTTGGAAAGGTGACAGTTCGAGCGTTATTTTGAGTGTCTAACCAGTGATTCTCAACTACTGTGCCGCGGCACACAAAAGTGCCGCGAAATTCTTGAAGTGTGCCGCCAAATTTTAGAAATGCATACAATAAAAAAAAAATTGTATCTACTTTTATACAACAATTTATTAGTTGGTGTGCCGCCAAATTTTGAAATTGTTAAAAGTGTTCCGCGACAAAAAAAAGGTTGAGAATCACTGGTCTAAACTGACTATTGGTGGTCCTTAGCAAAAATGTTGTGGTCCACGAAAGGCTTATAAATTATTGTTTTTGAGATTTCCTGTTCATTTATTTATGATCTTTTGTCCATTTTCTGTGATTTTTGTTCATTTTCAGTGATTTTTTATTACTGAGATATAATATAGATGTAGAGTGCATATACAATAAATTTGTTCAATAGTACAGTTATTTTTTGTGGTCCGCGGTTGAAAATTAAATATTTTACTGGTCCGTGGCACGTTTTCGGTTAAGAAACGCTGGTCTAGAACACACCTAGATATTTAAATTAAACGTAATCAAACAAACTTTATTTTCTTGTCCCATTTTCCTACCCTTCTGGGAAATAAAGTTTTAAGACACATTTTGGTCAAAAATCTCGTAAAAAATTTTTTTTGCAAAAATAAAATTTTGTTTGATAATCTACGTGTCACTAGCTTTCATTTGATATCCCACTCATATTTTTATATAATATATCAGTGGTTCTTAACCTTTTTTACATGACGGCACTCTAACGTAAAATATGAAAAATGAAAGACGCCTTACTCTCATTTCTCTGTATGACAGCCGTATTCATTCTACGGAGTTCGCCTTTCATATACCTACGGCAGGGTGCGGCGACACCCTGGTTGAAAACCACTGGTGCAGGCAGATAGTCATGCGGAACTTTAAAAACCGGATTGTTAGTAAAAAACACCCCAAAAAAAGTAAAAACGATTTTGAAATTTTAAGCTATCATTCGGGTACCAATTTCGGAGTAGATAATCAAAATTGTATGGTACATGGTAATTTTTTTGGGTCGCAGGCTCGGCCCCTTTTTGAATTTTCTCGATTTAGGATTTTTCTCATCTTAAGAATGTTCGCAGGAAACCATCTGTCATACATCTGTCAAAAATATGTCTAGTACGTTAATATTTTAACTTTACTGACATCTATCGTTCAAAAAGTGCGTTAATATCGTAACTACTGACATCTATCTTCCGGGTTGAAATTAAAAATACTATTCAAGGTCACTTATATGCATGACCAGGGCTTGGCAGAGAGCAAAGCAGCGATGAAAGCGGAGAGTAAAACAGCGAAAGAATATCGCGCTTATAAAAGAGTGCCTACACATAATGACGCGTTTAAAATCGAGCAGAAAGTTCACAAAATTATAATGGATTTTTTACTAACAGAAAACTCTTCCCTAAAAATTTGGTATTTACTAAAAAATAAAAATAAACACACTAGAAGGTGCAATGTTCACAGAATAAATAAAAGTAGACATATACATGGAGAATTTTATCATTTCTATATGCAACTCCCGCGAACATCCAGAAAAGTTTCATTCTTATTTTCAATTGACAAATTTCAATCGGAACCTACTATAAATGCCTCTTATAAATGAGAACTACTTATAAATGCCTCAATATCCATTTTAAACAACTATTTTAGCAACGATGATAGCAGAGAAATCAAAATTGTTTGAACGCGTCGCTTTGCTCGACTATAACAGCGATATAACCTCGCTGCAGTACGCTCCACTATGCACGTGTTAACAGGAATTCATTTATTTAATTTCGCCGCTTTGCTCTCCGCTTTCATCGCTGCTTTGCTCTCTGGTTCACTATGTGTTTAGCCTTAGCGAAAATATAGCTCTTAGCTCTCCAGTCAGTATATACCTTGGCTTCATTAAAGAATGTTGTGTCAATTAACGTTATGCCCGCGGGCCGTTGCCGGCCCGATACTTATTTTTAAATGACATGCATTGAGCGGCTTTTTAGGATTTCCTAGGTATAATCAGAAACAGCTATACCATTGAGGTCCAGCATATGGCTCGCGGGCCGTACCCGGCCTGATATTAATTTTTCAACGACACGCATTAAGCAGCTTTTTAGGATATCCTAGTTATAATCAGAAACAGCTATACCACCCATGTCCAGCATATGGCCCGCGGGCCGTATCCGGTCCAATACTAATTTTTAAACGACACTCATTGAGCAGCTTTTTAGAATTTCCTAGGTATAATCAGAAACAGCTATACCATTGATGTCCAGCGGCCTGATATTAATTTTTAAACGACACGCATTAAGCAGCTTTTTAGGATCAAGAAACGTTTTTGTTTTGTTAATATACGCTGAATCATGCAAATTTTAATAATTGATTCCTGCCTATATTGATTTTTATTCGATATCAGTTTGCCAACGTTGTTGCTAGTTAAAATAAAAAAAAAAATTAATTGCAGTTACATTTCTCTCCAGAAGGCATTTCATAATCATAACAAACAGGGTTGGACTGGGATTTCAAATTATACAAATTACAGACCTGACTGGCCCATATAGTAAATTTTGTTGTAAATTCTATAGCGAGTAATTCTTGCGCCTTAGGCAGCTTAATGACTATTGACAGTTCCCCTTAGAAATTTTGACGTTCAGGAGTTCAGCGGCTTTTCGGCCCGCTTCTATTCTCCTAAATTACTCACAAGTTCAGAAAACAATATAACTTAACCTACTTAAGAGCATCGACCCGTTTCATTAGATTTAAATTACATCTTTCGACTTCTATTTTGTGTTCTGTTGACAAATGTTACTTTTATAGTTTTCATTTACACAAGTTTTCAATTTTTAGAAGGGTACATCAGAATATTTTTGCATTCACCACTGTTCGTATGATACGTGGGTTCTAAATATGTTTCATACATTTTTTTCTAACTATGCCTACTCAATCGAACTTTTCAAATCTTTCAGAATATATATCCCAAATTTTATATTTATATTTTATTGGACTTGATTTTATGTTAGCCTTTCTGACCAATATAAACTTAACAGTTGACCAGGTCAGCTTTATTAGATAAAGTAAATTTTAATAATATAACCAATGTATTTTTCTGTTCTTTGATGATAATCACAATTTAAATAATTCTATCATACTAAAACTTTTTAAATTACAGGAAATCGTTGATTATCCGAGTCTTAATTATCCGTGGGATCGGAATAATCGGAGTTTTCTAAACGTTATCTTATTTCCAAGAGACGCAGGCGTACCACAGGGTAGTGTGCTAGGTCTTGTATTACGAGGGTTACCTTTTATGTTTTTACAAACGACAACTAGATGGCAATATTGAAATGTGTCATTACTATTAAATTTGACATTTGTTATTGTGAAATCAGTGGCAGCTTATAAATTGACCGAGTAGTTTGTTGACAGTGAGAGTTTAAAAATCAAATTTGTGAAAAAATGGATATTACTCGGGAAGATTTTCGTTGGATGATTTTTGACGATTATAGTAAAGGCCTGATTCGCTTCGTTCAACTTTTGGTAATAAAGCACCATCAGAAAAGACGGTTTATAATTGGTTTGCAGAATTTTGTCGTGGTCGTGCGTCCGTCAGTGATGAATCTCGTGGAGGTCGACCAAAATCGGTTGTGATTAAAAAAAAACATTTATGCTGTGCGAAAAATGATTGAAGAAGATCGGCATGTGACTTACCGTGAAATAGAGGCATCCTTTGGCATATCGCAGACTGCAATAAATTCGTTTTTGCATGAACATTTAGCTATGAAAAACATCTGTTCCCGATGGATTCCGCATAATTTGATGGCTCAAAAAAAGTCTCGTGTTGATTGGTGTAAGGGAATGCTAAAAAAATCAACCTAGGCACTGCAAAATCCGTGTACAACATCGTTACAGGTGACGAAACTTGGACTTATTCATATGAACCGGAAACTAAGCAACAATCCATTGTTTGGGTCTTCCAAGATGAACCGAAACCCACAAAAGTTGTTCGTTCACGAAGCACTACCAAGAAAATGATCGCTTGTTTCTTCGTTTGTACTGGACATGTGGCAACCATTCCTTTTGAGGATCGGAGAACAGTTAATGCTGAATGGTATACAATAATTTGTTTGCTAGCAGTCATCGACAAAATAAGAAAAAACAGCCAAAAACGTCGTATAATTCTTCATCATGACAATGCAAGCCCCCACACAGCACATCAAACAATTTATTATTTAAAGGAGCAAAACATCGAATTAATGTCTCATTGCCCGTATTCACCTGATTTATCCCCTAACGATTTTTTTTGTTCCCCAATGTCAAACAAGGTGCATGGGTAGCGATTTTCATCGCCTCAAGAAGCTGTTGAAGCCTTCAAAAACCATGTTTTTGAGATAAAAACTTCAGAAGGGAAAAATGTTTCCAGAATAGGTTACGCATGCAAAGGTGTATAAATCTTAAATGCGAATATTTTGAAAAGCAATAAAACAGTTTGATCAAAAAAAAAATCTTTCTTAGTTTTTGTAAAAACTTAAAAGGTAGCCCTCGTACTTAACTTATTCATAAATGACATTCCCACAAAACATAATGCTTTAATAATTCTGTGCGCAGATGACACTTTATTTCTTACGTCATCCTGGTGACTCGATACCGCCATTAACAGGCTAAACTCGGCCTTAAATAAAGTTCAATAATATTTTACAAAATGGATAAGTTAGCGTTTATTTGCCACAATAGAAAAAAATGAATTCCGTGATTTTGATAAGAGATGGTGCTCAAATTGCAAGTTTGATACTATTTATGATATTTCCCATTCTTTGTAGCATACACGCTGAGTTTCAAATAGGTCTGTGAAATAGTACTGTTTTAACAGCGTTCAGAAACGGAAAAGTCTGTGTTTATTTGCTGCAATGGAAAAAGTGAATTCCGTGTGTTGGATAAAACATTCTTTTTGCCTGGAAAAACCATTGAGGAAACTGAAGCAAAGCTTAAAAAGTATTATGGGAAGTCTGCTCCGTCGCATGGACTGGTTGCATGAAGTGGCCAAGAATAAATGGCCAATAAAATTCATGATATCGTGTTTGACAATCGCCGCGTGAAGATAAGCGAGACAGCAAAGATGGCAAACATCTCTGGCGTACGTGTATTTCATATCCTGCACGAACATTTGGGCATGAAAAAGATATCGGCGAGATGCGTACCGCTTCTGCTCACAGTAGATAAAAAACGAAATTGCATGTTCATTTCGAAGCAATGTTTGGACATGTACAAGCGCAGTCCAAGTGAGTTTTTGCGGCGTATAATAAACTCTGCTGCCTTGACGTAGACTATTTCTGCAGTGGGCTGGCTAGAATAGAAGACAAGATCGTAACAATTAATCCAATTATTGAAATAATCGATTATTTTGTTGCAGTTAATCGATTAACCATATGGTATTTTTGTTTTCGATTAATTAATAATTAATCTATTAATTTATTATTAATAGATAACATTATTTTATTTATAAAAAATTACTTAGCTGTATTGTAGAAACACTGGTCAGTAGGTGACTCTGCTCTCTTCTTTTCAATAAAGTCCCTAGATTACTTGGCCTTCAGAACACTCGTTCTCGCCCATCACACCCAACCCAAAATCAACCGTTACTCATTTCTGCACAATATACCGTATTTTTCAGATCATAAGACGCACCTTTTTACACAGAAAAATCGACTTAAAATTGGGGTGCGTCTTATGGTCCGAAGTGTGCGATGTTAGTGTGGAATTGATTCAGAGCGCATAAAACAGAATCAACCAAGGAAATATAATAGAAATGAATATAGAATTAGTTGTCATTTCTGGAGGCCTTACAAGTCAACGACAACTCTTAGATGTGTCGATTAATAAACCATTTAATAATTTTATACGGAAAGAGTGGAACAAATGAATGATAAAGCCAAAACACGATGTACAGAAACAGGACGTATGAAAGGGCCGACCATTTCAAAAGTATGTACTTGGGTAAAACAATTCGTGTTTAGCTGTAAAATAAAAGGCGATTATAAAGTCTTTATGAAATGCGGTATAAGTAACGCATTGGGCTAGTATCGAAGATGACAAGAATAGTTCAGACGAAAATAATACGAACAGTGACAAACGAGACGAGTGATAGTATAGACATTGAAGATGAACAAAATGTTACTTGTTCAAGTTATCGTAATAATAAATATTTTTTCTAAAAACTGTCTCATAAATTTCGGGAGCGTCTTATCGTCCGGTGCGTCTTATGGTCCGAAAAATACGGTACTCAAAGGCTCACGAGCGAAACACAATCTTTCAACTCGATAATTTGCGAGAACAGCCTAGGAAGTTACAAGTATTTTAGATACAAGTCTTTGCTTCCTCAACTGTCTTTGGACAGTTCGTGATGAAATTGTCAAATTTCGATCTTCTTTATGACGACGTGCGAGAAAAGTTGAGGGCCAGTCACGATTGCGCAGAAATATTAGGATAAGAAATCAGTTGTTTCGAGCGCTTGTGGCTCGTAGATGATTTGAACCAGGTTTTTTTATGTGAAGGCTGATGACGCTTTATAACGTAATTAATAGTGTTTTTAGCTACATCCAAAACATCAGCGATGTTCTAATACTGCGTCCATCTTTAAATATGGATGCAGCTCTTACAACATCTTGGGGCCAAATTTTAATTTTATTGCACAAAAAAACACTTGTAGGAGTTTAGAAATCCCTAAAATGGGTAACTAATGCCAAATTGTTATTTGTGTTAAAACTTACGTACTTAATATGCCATATTATATAGTCATCGTTCAAACAAGTATTATTTATTGTTACATCCATTTAATTAGCAACAAGAAATATTTGCTTATGCAGACTTATTATATAAATATTGTATTACCTCCCAATAATTATAGTTTCCTTTTAAAACTATTAAATATTTTTTTATCAGCCTTTAAAATATAACATTAAGACCTTTATTTTGTCGATTGTATTTGTTTTTTTTTTTTATTTCTAAATCGATTATTTTCTACTAATTTATACGAAAATTGATTATAACATTTCGATTAATCAAATGATCAATTAATCGATTAATTAGTTTTTACTGTCATAACTAGAATAGAATACCTTGTAATAATAATAAATTTAATGATAAACTTTCATATTACGAAATGTCTAAATTACGCATTTCAAGATCTAAACAATATTACAACTTTTGCGTAGCACAGAATGAATAAATATAATTTCCAAAATTCCACTCAAAGGGACAAAAATAGAGTAAAATATCTCCATTTAATGATGAAATGTAATGAGTGCCAAGGAGTAAAATTGTTTATACGTATTTTATTCTGTCACGATGTGTAATAAAGTAGCTATCCTAACCTAAACTCATGAAATTTGGATCTTAACGATTACGAGATAGCAAGTACTGCACAGATAAGATTCCTTCGTGGAATAGCTGATGTAACTCGTCTGAAACATACCCCTGGGAGTAGAAAATACCAGCCACTATTTTTTCGAGTCCATTCAAAGTCGATGTGAACGTGATTTTCAAACAGTGTAAATCGGTAGTTTTTCACTTGAGAAAATAAAATGAGTCATGGATGGCAACATTAAAATTTTTGGAAGTTTTTTATATGAATAGCACTTTAACTCCTATCCAATTACTGTTTTAACTCATTTTAAAGTGAAAAAAATTTAGAAGATATAAAACCTAATGTTTTTGTTCGCTCAGTTGTCAGCTTATGTTAATAAAATTATGTTATGTTCAATAAAATAATTAATACGAGTATATATTTTGTAATTATTTATGAAAATACGATGAAATATACAAGGATTGGAATTTGATAGTGGTAACTATGTAATAAAGAGAAATACTGTAAAACAGTTGGTTACTGTGTGGCTAGCTGTGCATAAGGTACCACATTCATATGCATAATTTTAATGCTTATTTTTAAATTTTGTTTTTACAGTAATACCCCGACTTACGCTACCTCGACTTACGCTAACTCAGAGTTACGCGGTTCGTTTGACAACACTGCCGCCCGTTATCTTCAGTGTTTCTCTTACTGTGATACGCATTGGATGTTTTTACGCGGTTTTTACGGGCAAAATTACGATTCAACGATCGATGAAAGTTAAGATAGATTTGTTATATGTTTTCTAAACCCTTAAAAAAACTATGTCGTCCAACCGAAGTAAATCTGATTCTCCTGCAACTAGTAGGAAAAGGAAAACTATATCTTTGGAATGTAAACATAAGATTATCATAGATTTTGATAGCAGAATGAAAATCTGAGTTATTTTCATGTACTAAAAGTTAAAGTGTAATGTCGAAAGGCAAAGTCAAATATTTACCTGCAAGTTGGGTGAAAGTTTACCCTGATTTAATCCTGGAAGGTTCGACAATCTTTTGCAGATGTATGAAAACAGTAAGTAAGAATTTTATTATACTAACGTAATTGTAATTAACACCTTAATTGCGGTACTCTAGCAAGGACACTTTAAAGTACCTACCTAATAATTTTCAGCATTTATTAATAATTTGCTAAAAAAACGACGTGTTGCATTTATCGTTTAGAATGGAAATATGAAATATCATTCCCAATACAATATTAATCGAAAATCTCAAAAATTAAAATATATACTAGGCTTTTCACCAGTTATTATCAAAACTATTGAATTCCCAATTGTATTAATTTAGTATGCAGAAATCCGTTGTATATTTTTTAGTAACTAAGTAATTTTTAACTAAACATTTCTAATTATCTGTTTAAATGGATATAATTTGTAATAAAACATGATGAAATTAACATATATAAATTAAATAAGTCAGTAAGAATAAATAATTTTATATCAGATATCAATTGAAAAATAATATTATGTTACTCAGTATATAAAAATAAATTCTCATCAAAACATTTCTAAAAAATGGGAGGACACCGCGAAACAACAATCATTAACAGAGTCGCGGGGAATCAGCAGCCTACAATCTACCGAAATTTCTTGAAACATACTGTAGCAAAGCTACTCCCAGTGAAAGCTTACTTCGAAAAAAATATTTGGACGAAGTTAATATAAATGTGTTAAATACCGAAATAAAAATTGCTATAGGAAACAATTACATATGGTTCACCGTGGATGAAACAACTGATAGTTGCGGACGATATGTTGCCAATTTAATTGTTGGAACTTTAAGTGAAGCTGATGAATCCAAAAAATCCTAACTGGTATTTTGCAGAGAACTGCAAAAGACCAATCACACAACAATCGCCAGATTTGTGCAAGAATGATTCGTTAACCTTTTTCTACATAAACGCGTTCCGAGCGAAAAATATTTTATGAAAATTTAATTCACTGTACTTCTCTTGCCCACGGATTATCACAAGTAGCTGAAACAATAAGGCTTCAATTTCCGTTAATTAACGAATTGATTACGGATGAAAAACGAATTTTTGTCAAATCACCGCTTAGAGTACAGACTTTCAAAAGACAACATCAGAATATTTCATTTCCACCCGAGATAGTATTAACAAGATAGGGAACTTGGCTGGATGCTGCAATGTACTATGTAAAATATTTTAAAATATTTCACGAATTTGTGACAGAATCACCTGAAACTGCTGCGATATCAATAAGAGAATTTCACCTTATTTCAAAAAGTAATACTCTAGAACAAAATTTAGCTTATCTCCAATCAAATTATGCTTTTGTCAGCCACTACATAGAAAAAAACAAAACACAACGCTTATAGATTCTGACGAAATAATTATAGATTTCAAAAAAAAAAAAAAAAAACTATGTATGGTTATTAAAGGTCATTGACGCTAGTTAAATTGCTCTTAATAAACTAAAAAAATACTGTGTTAAAAATTATCAGTTTAATACTTGTGTACCATCAGAAAAATTGGAATTTTTTTCTTTACACGGATGTATAATTACATTAAACCTAAATAAATAACTGTGTAAGAAATAAATAATTAAAGTTTTAGTGTGATACTGTGCAAAATTTCACTAACGAACATTAGAATTTTCAAGAACGCGCTTGTTTACAGTTGAGCGTGACGTCACGCGGATATTAAATTCAAACCAGTGGCGGCTTATTAACGAACTATTATCAGTACCGGCGTTGCATGTTTTAATTAATTATTGACAGTGGCGGCGTACTGCATATTTTTGTTAAGAAATCAGTGTAGTAAATTTTGTTAAGTAACCAGTGCAGTAAGTGAATTAATTTGCAAAAATTACATCAGTGAGGCGTGCATATTTCTGGACCACTATCAAACAGAAACATGGATAAAGGAAACGCTGGAGGAGTTTCAACTAAAAACATGGCTTCAACAAATAGTATACTGGAGCGAAAAATAGATGATTTAACAAAAAAAATGAATGAACTTATGGAGATCAAGAAAGATTTTACTGCATTAACCGCATCAGTGAAGTTTATGTCAGTAAAATACGACCAAGTATTAAAAAATCTTAAACTGAGTCAAGCTGAAGTGAAAAAAGTTCAGAAAGAAGTAGGGAAACTATTAGAAAAAAACATAGAACAAGAAAACGAAATAAAGAAATTAAAAGATCAGGTGAGCAATTTAGAACAATATTCTAGAAATAACAATGTTGAAATCCATGGAGTACCCATGAAAACGGGTGAGAATTGCAAGGAAGTAATAATTAAAATAGCCAAAGAACTAGATGTTGGGTTGGACATGGAAGAAGTAGATGTTTCCCACCGGATTTATAGTAATAAACCCAACATTCCTCCTCCGATAGTGGCTCGCATCACCAGTAGAACAAAAAGGGACATCCTCGTTCAGAAAAAGGCCTTAATAGTTACTAATAGAAACATACCTGGAGTTGAATTGGGACAAAAACTTTACATAAATGAACATCTGACTGCTTATAACAAGAACTTACTAAGACTCGCAAAACTAAGAGCTCGTGAAGTTAATTATAAATATGTTTGGTTTAAAAACTATAAGTTACTAGTAAAAGAAAATGAACAGTCACCAACTTTACAAATATTTAATGAGGATGATATCCGGACCAAAATGATAGCTCATTAACTTTTAAACAATTATTAGTTGGAACTTTTTATATTTACTTTTACCCCTTTGTAATGAATAAAGACTATTTATATGCGCTTAATAATGAAATTATAGTGACAACAATAGCCCAAAATAACCAAGATTGTAAAAATATCCTTCAAAAGCAACCTACATTCAATATTTTACATACTAACATTAGAAGCATTAAAAAACACTATGATGAACTTCAAGTATTTTTAGATATCTATGATGATATTTTTGACATAATAATATTAGGAGAAACCTGGCAATGCCCACTGCCTGAATTATTTGCTATTACAGGCTACAAACATTATTACAATGAAGGTTAACATAAACAAAGCAGATGGTGTGATAATTTATATAAAATAATCCATAGACCACCAAGTTAAAATTATAAATGAAAACCAGTTTCGCTTCATTAGACTTCATCTAACTATCAAAGGGAAAACAATGGCCATAAATGCACTATACAGATCGCCCAGTACAAACGTTAGAACTTTTAACGACAGTCTTGTAAAGTACCTTGCAGAAATGTGTAAAGAAGTCACTGAAATATTAATTGGAGATGTAAATATCGACATTTTATCTGACGATTCAGATTCTTCCAATTACTTAAACATCTTATCAGAATGTGGCTTTCGGTCTTTTGTAAATAAATACACGAGGATTGAAGGGCAATCTAAATCATGTTTAGACCATATAATGATTAAAACTTGCTTGCCTGAAATTGTATTCAAACCTATAGTCCTACATAGTAAAATCACAGATCATTTTCCTATTGTTTTGGGGTGTGATCTAATATGAAGAAAGAAAAATATATTGGGAAAAGAAATTTTTCAGAAAGTAATCAACTATAATAAGTTAATTGCGGCACTTGGTGATGAAAATTGGGATTCATTGGAAAACTTATCTGCTAATGATGCTTGTAAGGTGTTTGTCAACAAACTGCAGGAATGTATTGAATAATATTCGTTCAATGTGAAAAATAAAACTAAGAAGAGATCTCCTTGGATAACAAAAGGAATAATTAACGCCATAAATGTCAGAGATAAATTTTTCACAAAATCAAAATTAAATCCAGATAATGAGTACTATAAAACAATGTATAAAATATATAGGAATAAAATAAATGCCTTGGTTAAAATAACAAAACAGAACCATCATTCCAGAAGGATAAGCGAAAAAGGTGCTAAGGCTTTATGGGATACAACAAATGAAATACTCAAGAAAGACGTTCAAAATACAAATCACAAAATAAGACTTATTAATGAAAGTGGAAATCTAACACTTGACGACAAAAGTACTGCTGACTGTTTTAATGCCTTTTTTTTTTCTTCAATTGGTGCAAATATGGCCAAAAACTTACAAGAAGCTAATAAAGGGAAAAATTATGTTGAAAACGAGATCAGTAGAACAGACCAAACATTCTTCTTAACACCCGTTAGTGAGCCTGAAATCGCAAACTATATTATGGACCTAAAAAATTATAAAGCACCGGGAATGGATAGAATTAATGAAATGTTTCTAAAGAAAACTATAGATTTAATAACAAAACCATTGACATGCATTATAAATAAAAGTTTTCTGGAAGGAGTATGTCCCGCACACTTCAAAGTAGCTGTAATAAAACCACTCTTCAAATCTGGAAACAACTCCCAACAAACTACAGACTTATTTCATTGCTATCACATCTAGCTAAAATATATGAAAAATCAATTAAAACAAGGATGTTAAGTTTCTTAAATAAATACAATGTACTATCTGAGTACCAATTCGGATTCAGATCATCTGTAAGTACAAATAATGCTCTTGTTGAAATTACAAGTAAAATCTACGAAGCAATGGATTCTTCAAGACCCGTAATATCAATGTTTCGCGATTATTTGAGTAGCAGAAAACAGTATGTAACAGTGAACAACCAAATTAGTGAGGCTCGTGTAGTGCAATATGGAGTTCCACAAGGTACCGTCTTAGGGCCTATTCTTTTTTTAGTGTACATAAATGACTTGTTAAACCTAAATACTAACTGTAAAATTCTATCCTTTGCTGATGATACAGCTCTAATAATAGAAAGTGACACGTGGGAAAATGCTAAATTAGAAGCAGCAAATAATTTAAAAATTGTATATGAGTGGTTAAACATAAACCTTTTGACTTTAAATTAAAAAAAAAACTAAATATGTTCCCTTCGCTCCCTATAAAGATAGTTTACCAACTTTAAAAGACATTGTGTTGCATACTACTGAATGTAAAACAAAAATATGTGACTGTAACATCAAAATAGGTGCAACTCTCAAAATTAAATATTTAGGAATTATGCTGAATTGTCACTTAAAATGGGACGAACATGTAAAGTATTTATGTAGTAAATTAAGACATCACATAACACGTTTTTTAATATTAAGAAAAAATCTGAGTGTAACAAATTTAAAAATAATATATTATGGTCTAGTGCAGTCATTAATTAGTTATGGAATTGTTGTCTGGGGTGGCTGTACTAAAACTGTATTAAATTCAATAAAGGTTATACAAAATAGCATAATAAAGATAATTTATAGAAAACCTCGAATGTATTGCACTACCATGTTATATAAAAATTCAGAAATATTACCTATAAATAAAATTTACTTAATAAACGTACTTAAATTCTATGAAAGATTTGGTATTAAAACACCATTAAGTCATAAATATGAGACAAGACAAAAGAGCAACTATCATATTCAAACAAATAGAATCACTAAAAAATTAAGTGAGCAAAGCTTTAATTATAGGGCACAACATTTATATAACATGATGTCAGCAAATATTAAAGGTTTGCGTTACAATACTTTTGTTAAAAAATTGAAATGTTGGATAATATCTCTGCATGAAGATGACATGACTAATTTAAATCTTTGATTTACTCATGTTAATTGTTTATTGTTTTTTTATTTTTTAGTTTTGTAATGTATAAAAATACACATTTTGTAGGATGTGATCATTATATTTTGTATTTCATTTTAAAAATTTGTGTAAATCCAAATACCAAACATGTAAATAAGTATAAAAATTGTTTTATTATATTTAAATGTACATACACCGTCGCACACAAGTTGCTTGCAACTTAAGCGATGTATTGTAAGTTTATTTGTTATATTTTTTGTATTTAAATGTATTTACATGTATGGAATAATTTGCAAATAAATTATTATTATTATTATTTTGGGGTTTGTCAGGTCTTGACAAGCGTCCACTAATCTCAAACTTCAGCAACCTTTTGAGCCGCGTCATACTAGAGACTAGTGGAGCTAAATACACACGACTGCATCCCAAACCCTGGCGATATGCAGCCGCGGATTTTTTTATTTTTGTTATTATTATGGGGTTTGTCAGGTCTTGACAAGCGTCCACTAATCTCAAACTTCAGCAACCTTTTGAGCCGCGTCATACTAGAGACTAGTGGAGCTAAATACACACGACTGCATCCCAAACCCTGGCGATATGCAGCCGCGGAAATTACGCCAGATCCAGTGCCCGCACAATGCGGAGCGACCCGAGCAGCACTGCTTTCTGCATCCTGCAGATCAAAGAGTTGGCAGAAGATCTGCAGACGGGAATGGACTCGATTTCCCTTCGATAGGAGGCTTTCATGCCACCCAAAACACCAACTATCAGGACTACAAGCTTAACTTTATACCCGGGATACAGCTTTCTAAGCTCGGACAAGAGGTCCAAATACTTGGACCTCTTTTCTCCTCCTTGAGAGAGATATTCTTCTCAGCTGGACTTGAGAATTCGATCACAAACATCTGTTTGGTCTCGATATCCAGGAGGGTTATGTCCGGCTTAGTGGCTGTCAGTAACCTCGAGGTGGGGAAGGAGTAATTCCAATAAATTCGGCACTTGGAATTTTCCACCACCGATTCTATGTCAGAAGGGACGTACGGTATAACCGGTATTTGGTCAATACCATAGGCATGTCTAAGATGATAGTAGAGCACGCGGAGAGCAGCATTATGTCGAGACACGTAGCTCGACGCTGCAAGAGATGGACAAGCAGACAGAATGTGCATAATCGTTTCAGGATGGTGGTGGCACAACCTACAGAGTGTGGACTCCGCTATTTGGAATATGCGGGCCCTGTATGCCAAAGTATTTATAACACCATCCTGACACGCAAACACAAAACCTTCTGTTTCCGATCTCAAACCAGCAGACTTAAGAAACGAGAACGTGAGTTCTGTGGACAACTCTAGACTTTTAATATGTTTGAAGAACACAGAGTGCATACTTTTACTCATGTGTTATTTTGTCAACATGTCTGTCTCGCCTCGTTTCACCGAACCGGTAACTCTGTTGTACTCCTCCCGAGAGAGTTGTACTCCAGCGTTTTCCCTGACGGGACTCAAGTCTGCCAGGTTAAATCTCGTTGCTGCTCTTCGCGCTGCCTGGTAAAGAAACGCCCCTTTGCCACTAAATTCGTGCTCACTAACGAATTTTAATAGTGGGTCCTGACTTCTGAGGATACTGTTAGCTGTAACCAGGACGAGACGATCGTGCAAGCACTCCAGATTTAGTAATCCCCGACCCCCATTTTGACGAGGGAGATAAATGCGCTGCACAGAAGATTTCGGGTGAAGACTTCGGTTGATGTTCATGATCTTTCTGGTTCTTCTGTCGAGATCCTTAAGATCATCAACATTCCATTTCATTACACCAAAAGTGTATGAAATTAATGGGACAGCAAGCATGTTTGTGGCAGCGATCTTGTTCTTGCCAGACAGACATGATCTCCATATCTGCCTAAGTCGTGCCATATACTTGCTGCGAAGGGCCTGCTTAATAAGAGTGACATCTTGGACACCTCTCTCACTGATGCCTAAAAATGTGTAAGACCCTTCGGCATTAAGATGTTTTATAATGCTCCCATCAACCAATTGAACGTCTTCACCGTTGTCTAAACCTTTTCCTCTGTATATATGAAAAACAGCGCATTTTTCCAACCCGAATTGCATACCTATCGCGGCAGTGTACTCAGCAACAGTATCTAAGGCGGTCTGCAGATTCCTCTCGTTCGAGGCGTAGAGCTTCAAATCATCCATGTAAAAAAGATGGGTAATTTTGTGCTTACGCTTCGACGGGGGACCCGCCATGTAGCCACTGCCGCGCCTAAGCTCGATCGATAGCGGAAGAAGTGAGATGCAAAATAGTAGCGGGCTTAGGGAATCTCCCTGGAAAACCCCACGCTTGAAATATATCCACTCTGTCGACACTGCAGTTGATCCGCTTGGGACAACAAATTGTGTCTTCCAGAGGGACATAAGTTGCCCAATGCATCTCTCTATCTCCGGGTGGACTCGTAACATGCGCAATAATGTTAAAATAAGAGCGTGTGACGTAGTGTCATAAGCTTTTGCGTAGTCCACCCAAGCCATTGACAGGTTGCGTTTGAAATACGACGCGTCATGACAGACTGACCGGTCGATAATAAGGTTTTCTTTGCAACCTGCTTGGCCCCTCTTCGATCCCCTCTGTTCGTAGATGTCTGACCAAACAGAGGCAATGAAATAGGAGACAATAGTTTACAATGGAAAACATTGAAAAATATGTAATTGTAAATTGTTATAAACCCATGATTAAGTCTGACTGATAAATTGATCATTGATCATATAGATTTATTAATTATATTATTATTATTATTTTTGAAGATATAAATAAAATTTATAAATTAGGTACTATATTTGTTTTTTTTTTTTGTAGTGCTTTTCACTTTTTGCACCTTTTATAGCGTTTTATGCGTTAACTTTCTGCGTTTTTTTAAGATTTTTCTTAGATTTTTCGTGCTTTTTATTTTTCATTTTGGGTGATTTTTATTCGATTTTTCGTCTTTTTTATAGGCGCTTATATTTTAAAAATAAATGTTTATTAATCCGCGCTCTACTTATTAGAAATCTACTAAATCTTGAAATGTGTGAAAATTCATTCTTCACATTATTATTTTTTTTTTAAATAAAATCATATTTTGCCATGGAGTGCAACGACTTTTCATTAATCGATCGTCGTTCGGATTGGTAATCTGTAAATGGGAGTATAATAGCTTCCCGTTTAGCATAGCTCGCAGTGGATATGCCATATAACTAGCTTGATAAGTACCTCATGAAAACAAAAGGGTTGTAAGGAGTAAACTTAAAGAGCTACTACACTGGACGCTATCACTCTAATGTTAAATTTCTGTCTTCTAGTTTTGCCAACAGTGACCTATTCAGATATTCCCTTTATATTCAGGCATTCTCTTACTTATACTCAGGCAAAAGAGAATGGAAATTATTATTTCAATAAAAGAATTACGTTTATTAATTTATTTTAATGTATCTCAGAATTTAATATCATGAGGGTTATTCCAAAACAGCACAAATTGATAGATTAGACTGATAGGTCTTTAATACCCTTAAATTCTTCACTGAAGTTAAGTTGTGTCAGATCAGGATTCTATTCAGTGCATTTAGTGACGAATTCTATTTATTAATGTTAAGGCGCGTACTGACTAGTGCATTTTTGCGCGCACGAACGCTGTGTGCGTAATGGTGCGTACTGACTTGAGCATTTATGCGCGTACGGTATTTCGTGCGGTTAAAAAAAAATTGCACACACAACTTTCTTGTTTGTGCGCGTAAAATCGCGCTCCACGTATTTCAGTTATATCTACGCACACATTTATTTAAAGTAAGTAGTGTCAACGATGGCATTGTAACGTTGTAGCCTTAATAAGTGCAGCGTACATAGTAATACTTAGTAAAAAAAAAAAACAAAACAAAAAACAAAAGAAACGGTGGTGGATGACACAGCTACATAGAAGCAGGGAAACGTACAATGGTTCAAGTTTGCTAGCAGAACTGCAATGGAAGAAGTTAGTGGACAATTTCAAAATTTTGTTCGAATGTCAGCGGCAGATTTTGAACTACTCGATAATAAAGTTGGTCACAAGTGGGAAGAAAAATACAAGATTTATAAAGGCTGTTCCCGTGAAAGAACGATTAGCCATAACCCTACGTTTTTTAGCAACTGCGGATTCGATTTCCAGCATTCAATACTTTTTTACTCCATTCCATATTGAATGTTTACTGGTGTTTGCTTAAATTTACGCGCACAATTATATGACTGCATAAACCCGTACACACTGAGCGCACAAGTTCTTTGATCTTGTCGGTGGGACCGACAAGCAAAGGATAGCATTCGTGCGCGAAAAAAACGCGCATTCAAATTGTACGTCGTACTCACCTCAGAAATTTTACGCGCACACCGATAAGATCAAAGAATTTGTGCGCTCAGTGTATACGGGTTTATGCAGTCATATAATTGTGCGCGTTAATTTAAGTAAACAACAGTAAACATTCAACATGGAATTGAGTAATGAGTCGGCCCTGCAACTCATTGACGACTATGAAAAATATTTCCTGTATTATAAGATCCTAAAGTTGAACCATTATATATTTCCCTGCTTCTATATAGTTGTGACATCCACCGCCGTTTGTTTTGTTTTTTCTTTTTCTTTAACTAAGTATGTGCATTACTATGCACACTGCACTTGTTAAGGCAACAACATTACTTTCCGCTATCGTTGACACTACTTACTTTAAATAAATATGAAACTTACAAACAAGAAAGTTGTGTGTGCAAATTTTTATTACCCGCACCTCAAGTCAGTACGCACTTTTAGGTTTGCCGTAATGAGGAGTTCAAGGACATGCAGTTTTTTTTTAATTCGGACCACAAATTAGTCTGGAACTAAACATTTTAAAAATTTATTTAATTTAATGAGACTGAGGTGGCTGTCCTTACATTATATGGTCAGGTTTTCGGCTGTGTTTTATTTAAATCGATTCAGTGGTTCTAAAGTTATATTGATTTTTGTGCGCGCGGGGATGTTCACATTTAACGCATTTTCTTGAAATTATCAGCGACAACATAGGATTCTTCAGATGCAAAGTTGGTACACGATTTATACACTAACCAGAATTGAATGAATTTTGAAATACTGTTCAGTTGTTCCAGAAAATATAATGGTATTTATGTGCGCTAGTAATATAAAATTCACCTTTTCGGACTATATTTAATGCATTTTCTTGAAATTGTCATTACAACATATATTTTTTCACTAATCATACTATTTCACTATGTATACACTAATCAGCATTGAAAAATATTTAAAATCTGTTCAGTAGTTCTAAAGATATAATAGTATTTGTGCGCGCTGGTAACACGAAATCCACCTTTTTGGATTGTATTTTCTTGGAAATGTCAGTGAACGCATATATTTCTTTCAGTGGCAAATTTAAGTTGTAAATAAAAAATGATTATTGGGAAATCTGTATGCTCATGTAAGTACATATATTTCAAAACTCAAAGTTGCTTCACTTTCAATAATAACTAATTGTAATAATAATAATAATAATAATTGTTCCCGAGCGAAGCTGGGCTAGGCAGTTAGCTTATTATATAGAGAGTAATTATGTGTGCATACTG
Organism: Liopterus haemorrhoidalis; assembly: GCA_963971575.1. Classification (NCBI taxonomy): domain Eukaryota; kingdom Metazoa; phylum Arthropoda; class Insecta; order Coleoptera; family Dytiscidae; genus Liopterus; species Liopterus haemorrhoidalis. The sequence goes on along the minus strand of OZ020614.1, from coordinate 40,031,779 downwards.
CTGCTGTTTGTCTCTCTCTAATATTTTCTGAATAACATTTATAACAAAACGTATATGTGTTACTATCAACACTTCTTGTATTCTACCAACCAAGGTTGGCAGCATATATAAAATATGTAATGATGACCAAATAGATAATTTGATTGTTTATGAACCCCCACAGAGGAAGTTCATAATAGTTATAACACCTGGCCATTTGTCGAGCTTTCGGACCCGATGATCCCGCGTATCCTGAATCACGCAAGGGAAGTTCATAATGGTCGCGACAGCTGACCATATCGAGCTTTTGGGCCTGATGATCCCACGTACGAAATCACATATCATTTAAGGAGGAGACAGTTCAGAGAAGCCGATTGTGGGAATAGGCTTATCTGTTGTCTCTTTTATCTCCCAATTAAATTCCTACCCACGTGTTTGTCGTGCGTGGAGACCCGTAACTCCGGAGAAGAGGATCCTGGTCGGTTGAGGGAGGCTACTGCCCGCGGACAGTACGATCCCAACACGCCTTCGTTGGCCCGTTTCCCCGGTGTGGGCTTGGCAGGTTGATGAAACCTTTTATACGGGTATGGCGATCACCCGGAGTATTCAAAATTCTTTAAATTCCGCCAAAGTTGAGAGTAAATTCCGTAAAAATTTAAATGAGTGACTTCGTTGTGACGCCCAGTCATCAGACGAGGGATGTGTAAGGCCTTCTGCCAAGAAGGTTGAGTACTGTGCGCCCGTTCCAAGATTTTTCGTCGTGAAGGTTGAAGAGGAAGATGGGTCTTTTAAGGAGATGTCACCTTTCTTTATCACCCGAACGATAAGAACGTTATGCCCGATTGGAATAAAAACAGTACGTAAGGTGTCGGACGGTACGCTCTTAACTGAGGCAGAGACAATAGATAAAAAATTAGTGACAGTCGATCTTTGCGGCATGAACCCATGTTGCTTTTTACTGATACCGGAAGACACGTTTTGAGATATGTATTTATATATAATTTGCTCAAAAACTTTGGCCGGGGAAGACAAAATAGACACAGGTCTATAATTTTCATCTTTCTTATCTCCACTCTTGTGTATTGGACATACTCTAGACATCTTCCACCTCACCGGAAAAGAAATTGAATCAATAGATATCTGAAATAATATGTGAAGTGGATAAGCTAAGGATTAAGTTCTTGTGAACGTTATTAAATTAGTGAAGAAATGGGGAAGAGGTTTGTGTAAATATTTGTATTTTTCTTTTCAATCTATGAACTCCCCCCCGCCCTGAAATAAATGCTGGATCCGCCATGCTGTTGACCGCCGTCACTTATTATTATAGATGTACTACAATTTTTAAAATAATTTTGATCCAGGCCATATGTCCGATATTATAATTATCGTATTAATTTAAATTTTTAATTTTTTTAAATTTTTTTATTTATATCCATGATGAGATTCTGTGATAATGAGTTTCTGTGTCACTCACTCAGGAAAAGCTTAGTTCGCTGTTCGTGTTTGTGAGAATTCACTGTGTGTGAGTTTGTCTTAGAATTCTTGCAATACTCTAAGTGAACTAATTGCGTGAAACCTGACAGAGGTGGCTAAACTCTTACTTCACAAAATTTAAAAAAATTCACAAAATTTGTAGTATGTATACTCATACTTGCAAAACTCTGAACTGTGTGAAAATTCACACTTTTTTGGATTCCTGCAACATATAATAATGCTCATTAGGAAGCAGACAAAAATGATCGAAAACTTAATTCAAACCTAGAAAATATACATTTATTATTTTCTGTTTGCAATTCCTAATCTATAGTATTTCAATTATCTATTATTGTAAGCGAAGCTACTGAGTTAATGCCCATAACTTGAAAGTTCCATTTATTTTCCACTTTAAGCAAGTCAATACTCCCATCTAATTACTTTCAATTTTGTGTAGAGCAAATAATAACGTCTCCGGTCTGTAAAGCAACTAACTCAATAAAGATGTCTTTATTGCACAACCTTGTTATTTGTTTGATGAAATTAAAACAAAAATTTCATTCTCCAACAGGTGAATCAGGAAAATTAATTTTTCCTTCAACACCAATTTATTTAATCCTTCTTATATTAAGCTAAGTGAAAAGCGTATTTTAATTTGAAGGGTTAAACCGAGAACCCTTGTCTAGTACGGACAAATAATTGAAAGATTCCTCTGTAAAACTACAGTAGCTAAATTTTCAACTAGGGAAGGGTTGGAAAAAGGTTGTGGTTGCTACTTAGGGTATGCCTGATGACTTGGTTATGAAACAATTTCGTTGCTGTCTGAACGTAAGTAAATATCTATTTTACTAGACAATGACTAGAGAAAAATGTAATTAATTTCTGTTATTTCCTAAAACTCGATATTATCTCAATCAGAGAAGTCGCGTTGGGAACGTATTATATGTGAATGAGTAAAAAATTCTTCGATACATCAAAGGTAAATAAAGTACAATATTTAAATATTTAAATAACATATTAGTTTGATAAGTATACTCTGCATTATAAATATTATTCATAAATATTATATTAACTTCATGTACCGTGCATTAAGTCATTATTTACTTTTTTTCAACAGCAATTATTGAAGTTTTTGTAATATTTCTCATATGATGTTATAACTATAATTATGGCAATTTTTATGCCACTTCAAAAAATCATCTACTATATAAAATAGTTGAAACTTTCTACATCGTATGCGTTAATGGAATATAAATTTTAGATATTAAAGTTTAGAACTGCATTAGAGCTCATTTTTATAATATGTTTGTTAAAACGTGTCGTTAGCTAAAGTAGGTAACCTTACCCAGTAACGATAATTTCAATATCTATCGAGGATTGGTACGAAATCATGAATTTTTTTAAAAATTACTCTATGGGTAAAATCATATTTGACCCCCATTTAACCCCTTAGCCCCTTAGAAGTCGACTTTCGAAGAATCTCTTCTTAGTGGGTGTTTACGTCATGGAAGGACTCAACTTTGCGAATTTCATATATCTATGTCAAAGGAACGTTCTATCGAATAAAAAATATCCATTTACACCTTTAAGGGTTAATTTTAAAAAACTGTCAAAACGATTTCGAGACATTTTAAAAAGACACCTATTTGCCAAAAAGGACTTTTATAACTCAACAAACACATAAAATACGACGGGATATATAATTCACCCCGAATGAAGATTCACCCCTTTACGGGTTCTTTAGGATAAAATCTTGAAATAAGTTTTTCGATATTTGCATGGGTAATCTTTGAAAGCAAAAAACAAGTCGATATTTTATTGGTCCTAAGAGATATCAAGGAATCCTTGAAATCACACCTCCTCTTTTCACCCTTTAGGGGTGAAATTTAAAAAACCTGACAAAACCATTTCGAAATATTTTAAAAAGACACCTATGTGCAAAACGTAATGTTGCAATTAAACGAACACAGGAAAAGCGACGGGATGTATAATTCACCCCGATTTACCTCTTTAGGCATTGATCAGGACAAAATCCTGAAATAAGTTTTTCGGCATTTGCATGGGTAGCCTCTGTAAGCAAAAACCAAGTCGGTATCTTATTAACCTTCTTCAGAGATACAAAAGAATACTTAAAATCACAATTCACCACTTTTCACCCTTTAGGGGTGAAATTTTAAAAAACTGTCAAAACCATTTCAAGGTATTTTAAAAAGACAACTATGTGCCAAAAAGGAATGTTGCAACTAAACAAACACAGCAAATACGACGGGATGTATAATTCAACCGAACTGTAGAATCGCCCCTTTAGGGGTTTATTAGGATAAAATCCTGAAATGTTTTTTTCGGCATTTGCATGGATAGTCTTTGTAAGCAAAAACCAAGTCGATATCTTATTGATCCTAGGAGATTTTAAAGAATCCTTGAAATCACAATTCACCCCTTTTCATCCTTAAGGAGTGAATTTTTAAAATACTGTCAAAACCATTTCGAAATATTTTAAAAAGACACCTATGTGCCAAAAAGGAATGTTGCAACTAAACAAACACAGGAAATACGACGGGATGTATAATTCACCCCGATTGTAGATGAACCCCTTTAGGAGTTGATTAGGACAAAAACCTGAAAAAATGGCTTTCGGTATTTGTATGGGCTGTCTTTGTAAACAAAAAGCAAGTCGATATCTTATTGGTCCTAAGAGATATTAAGGAATCCTTGAAATCACATTTCACCCATATTCACCCTTTAGGGGTAAAATTTTAAAAAACTGTCAAAACCATTTCGAGATATTTTAAAAAGACACTTATGTGCCAAAAAGTTGTGTTGCAACTAAACGAATACAGGAAATACGACGGGATGTATAATTCACCCCGATTGTTGATCCACCCCTTTAGGGGTTGATTAGGACAAAATCCTGAAATAAGTTATTCGATATTTGTATGGGTTGTCTTTGTAAGCAAAAAGCCAGTCGATATCTTATTCCTAAGAGATATTAAGGAATCATTGAAATCACAATTCACCCCTTTTCACCCTTTAGGGGTGAAATTTAAAAAAACTGTCAAAAATATTTCGAGATATTTTAAAAAGCAACCTATGTGCCAAAAAGTAATGTTGCAACTTAACGAACACAGGAAATACGACGGGATGTATAATTCACCCCGATTGTTGATCCACCCCCTTAGGGGTTGATTAGGACAAAATCCTGAAATAAGTTTTTCGATATTTGTATGGGTAATCTTTGTGAGCAAAAAGCAAGTATCTTATTGGTCTTCATTGGTATACAAGCGATATCTTATTGGTCCTAAGAGATATTAAGGAATCCTCGAATTCACAATTCACCCCTTTTCACCCTTTAGGGGTGAAATTTCAAAAAACTGACAATACCGCTTCGAGATACTTTAAAAAGACACATATGTGCCAAAAAGTAAAGTTGCAACTAAACGAACACAGGAAATATAACGGGATGTATAATCCACCCCATTGTAGGTTCACCCCTTTAGGGTTTGATTAGGGCAAAATCCCGAAATTAGTTTTTTTGGCATTTGTTTGGGTAATAATTGTAAGCAAAAACTAAGTCGACATCCCATCGGACCTAAGAGATATTAAGGAATACGTGAAATCACATTTCACCCCTTTTCACCCTTTAGGGGTGAAATTTCAAAAAACTGTCAATACCATTTCGAGATATTTTAAAAAGACACCTATGTGCCTAAAAGTAATCTTGCAACTAAACGAACACAGGAAATACAACGGGATGTATAATCCACCCCGATTGTAGGTTCACCCCTTTAGGGGTTGATTAGGGCAAAATCCCGAAAGTGGTTTTTCGGCATTTGTATGGGTAATACTTGTAAGTAAAAACTAAGTCGATATCCCATCGGTCCTAAGAGATATTAAGGAATTCGTGAAATCACATTTCACCCCTTTTCATCCCTTAGGAGTGGAATTTCGAAACATCCCTTCTTAGTGGGTGCTTACGTCATGAAGGGAATATACTCTCCGAATTTCAAGTTTCTAGGCCCAGGGGTTCGGGCTGGGCGGTGATGAGTGAGTCAGTCAGTCAGTCAGGACACTGCCTTTTATATATATAGAAGATAAGATATAATTGACAGAACATTCCGTGTATTCTCCGTAAAACTTTATTAATATTAAATTAACAATTGAATAAAATACTCGGCAAGTTTCACAAAGTATATTATTATTAATATTATTATTATTATTATTATTATTATTATGAATTAATACTCTTATTATTATACCAGTGGTTCCCAACCTTTTTTACTTACGGAGCCCTTTTTAGAATCAATTTCTAATGCGAAACCTAGCCTACCCTATGTCTTACAAATTAATGGTGTTTAGAAGTAATGTTACGGGAAAGGGGTCGATTTTTTAGTTAATATATATTCACTTTTCTCTTTCACAGATCACATATTGATATATAGACAGATTTTTATAAAATGAAGCAAATAATCAAAATACACGCAGATTATTCAAACAAAAATGCTCCTCACCGATCACATTCCAGCTAGTCATAGAGTCAGAAAGCACTCGGGCTTACATATATACAACTTGGCCAATTTTCTTTCAGAATGTCATTTCCAGTTTTGTTATATTGATTCTGTTTTTTATTTCCAATTCTTTTTAGATTATTCAATTTTTACTTATTTTATTTCCTGGAACGGCTGCGGAGCCCCTGAGAAATACACGCGTAGCACTTAGGGCTCCGCGGAGCACAGGTTGGGAACCACTGCTCTATACCAACGGTGGGCAAACTTTTTTTGAAGAGGGTCAGTTTGCGCAAATAGGGTGAGCAAAAGGGCTTAACTAAAATAAGTTTCACGGGGCCAACCTTCCCATGAAATGAATTAATGGTTGAAGACACTACAAGAAACAATACATTTTCCACAACGGGTCCTTCTCGGATGGGGACCCACAAACAGTTGGGCGAAGCTACAATCCCGCCAGCCGGGCCCGCCACAGGTGGACACCCGAGGAGCAGGAAGACCTGCTTCAGGTTTACGAGGCAGCGTCACCCCATCGCAGGGACTACATCGTCAGAGTCCACTCAAAATGGTGTGAAAATCATCTCGAGCTGGACTTATTGACAAGCAAATTTCCCCTCAGAGTAATATCTTTGAAATCGACTGTGCTGTATACGCTGCAGCAGCTATGCTGACGCCAAAGCGGGCTTTGGCCTCTAAGGCTTTTAACGGCAAACTGCGTATACAGCAATTAGACGTCACGCCTTTTCATGGCCAAACCTGAGGTTTCTGAACCATTGTTATCAGTCGACAGGACAGGGATATTCTGGAGAGAGCTTTATGAACACGAGACGATCGTGCAAGACACTCCAGTTTTAGAGAGATTTGAGAAATTCTGTACACAACACCTTACAGATCCTCAGGCATGTCCCCCGGAAGAAGTAACACGTGATATTCAAATGCGCGCAATTTTTCTGCACCAGGAGTTGACGGTATCGTTGCTTTTTGGTGGAAGTCATTTACCAGTGTAGACGGCCATCTTGCACGAAACTTTACTTCTTTTATCCGTGGGAAAATACCAATACCATCTTGGTTATCAGAGGGGCGTACAGCATTACCCCAAAAAAGATGATTTAACCAACCCGAAGAACTATAGACCTATTACTTGTCTCACTACGCTGTATAAGATCTTCACTAGCGTATTAAACGAGCGGGTACTGAGCTCCATCGCCTCTGTTTGGTCAGACATCTACGAACAGAGGGGATCGAAGAGGGGCCAAGCAGGTTGCAAAGAAAACCTTATTATCGACCGGTCAGTCTGTCATGACGCGGCTTATTTCAAACGCAACCTGTTAATGGCTTGGGTGGACTACGCAAAAGCATATGACACTACTCTATGTTACATGCTCTCATTCTAACATTGTTACGAATGTTACCAGTTCACCCGGAGATAGAGAGATGCATTGGACAACTTATGTCCCTCTGGAAGACACAATTCATTGTTCCAAGTGGATCAACTACAATGTCGACAGGGTGGATACATGTCAAGCGTGGCATTTTCCAGGGAGATTCACTAAGCCCGCTTCTATTTTGTATTTCACTTCTTCCCCTATCGATCGAGCTCAGACGTGGCAGTGGCTACATGGCGAGTCCCCCGTCGAGGCGTAAGCACAAAATTACCCATCTTTTTTACATGGATGATTTGAAGCTCTACGTCTCGAACGAGAGAAACCTTCAGGCCGCCTTAGATGCTGTTGCTGAGTACACTGCCGCTATAGGTATACAATTCGGGTTGAAAAAATGCGCTGTTTTTCATATTTACAGAGGAAAAGGTTTAGACAACGGTGAAGACGTTCAGTTGGTTGATGGAAGCATTATAAAACATCTGAATGCCGAAGGGTCTTACACATTTTTAGGCATCAGTGAGACAGGTGTCCAAGATGTCACTCTTATTAAGCAGGCCCTTCAAAGCAAGTATATTGCACGATTTAGGCAGATATGGAGACCTTGTCTGTCTGGCAAGAACAAGATCGCTGCCACAAACATGCTTGCTGTCCCATTAATTTCCTACACTTTTGGTGTAATGAAATGGAATGTTGATGATCTTAAGGATCTCGACAGAAGAACCAGAAAGATCATGAACATCAACCGAAGTCTTCACCCGAAATCTTCTGTGCAGCGCATTTACCTCCCTCGTCTAAACGGAGGTCGGGGATTACTTAATCTGGAGTGCTTTCACGATCGACTCGTTCTGGTTACAGCTTACAGTATCCTCAGAAGTCAGGACCCACTATTAAAGTTCGTTAGTGAGCACGAATTTAGTGGCAAAGAGGCGTTTCTTTACCAGCCAGCGCGAAGAGCAGCAACGAGATTTAACCTGGCAGACTTGAGTCCCGCCAGGGAAAACGCTTGAGTACAACTCTCTCGGGAGGAGTACAACAGAGTTACCAGTTCGGTGAAACGAGGGCAGATAGACATGATGACAAAAGAACACATGAGTAAAAGTATGCACTCTGTGTTCTTCAGACATATTAAAAGTCTAGAATTGTCCACCGAACTCACGTTCTCGTTTCTTAAGTCTGCGGGTTTGAGATCGGAAACAGAAGGTTTTGTTTTTGCGTGTCAGGATGGTGTTATAAATACTTTGGCGTACAGGGCCCGCATATTCCAAATAGCGGAGTCCACACCTGTTGAGCCACCACCATCTTGAAACAATTATGCACATTCTGTCTGCTTGTCCATCTCTTGCAGCGTCGAGCTACGTGTCTCGATATAATGCTGCTCTCCGCGTGCTCTACTATCATCTTAGACATGCCTATGGTATTGACCAAATACCGGTTATACCGTACGTCCCGTCTCACATAGAATTGGTGGTGGAAAATTCCAAGTGCCGAATTTATTGGAATTACTCCTTCCCCACCTCGAGGTTACTGACAGCCACTAAGCCGGACATAACCCTCCTGGATATCGAGACCAAACAGATGTTTGTGATCGAATTCTCAAGTCCAGCTGAAAAGAATATCTCTCTCAAAGAGGAGGAAAAGAGGTTCAAGTATATGGACCTCTTGTCCGAGCTTAGAAAGCTGTATCCCGGGTATAAAGTTAAGCTTGTAGTCCTAATAGTTGGTGTGTTGGGTGGTATGAAAGCCTCCTATCGAAGGGAAATCGAATCCATTCCCATCTGCAGATCTTCTGCCAAGTCTTTGATCTGTAGGATGCAGAAAGCAGTGCTGCTCGGGTCACTCCGCATTGTGCGGGCACTGGATCTAGCGTAATTTCCGCGGCTGCATATCGCCAGGGTTTGGGATGCAGTCGTGTGTATTTAGCTCCACTAGTCTCTAGTATGACGCGGCTCAAAAGGTTGCTGAAGTTTGAGTTTAGTTGACGCTTGTCAAGACCGGACAAACCCCATAATAATAATCGCTCCAGCTATTACAAAGTAGTACCGTTGAGCTACAATCTAATACTCATAAACAGATCAACTGTCTCGCCAAAATCAACGGCAGTATAATAAAGTCATTTGAGAACGTTGCGTAGAATGCTTATTTATTGGCCACAGTAAAGATAAGTTTTTACTAATATAATAATTCATGGAGGGCTGCATGTAAAACAGTTAAGGGCCGCGAGCAGCCTGCGGGCCACCACTGCTCTATATGTATTTCGGCAGTTTATAATTTGAACTCCTATAGATGGCGTCGCTGCCGAAATACCTATACAGAATTAATACACATGTATTTTGTGAAACTTACCGAGTGATTATTTTTTCTTCAATTTACCGCCATTTTCAAAGCAAAGTCTGATAACATTGTTTTGAAAATGGCGAAAGCCGAAACTAGTAAGCAGTTATTAAACAAAAATAGTTAAATTTTACAATGTTTTTATTTCAACGATTATTGAATTACAATTTGTTTATACTTATTTAATTGTATTTCTTTATTATTATTTATTTTGTTTTTTTCTTTCGTGAAGAGATGTTAGGTTTTTTTAATTCTGAATATAATTTATGAATAATAATGGCTACTTTTACTAATTTTGATTTGTTGTGGCAAAAAAGTAATATTTGTAAAAAGTTGTATTGAAATTTGCACAAATATCCATTGAAAGCGATATTTTTGTGAGGAACATTAAATTTATTAGATACTCATTTATCAAAAATTCATTAAGCCCTTCAAAAATGAGATTTATTAAATGGTGCGTCTATGCTCGATCTGCGTAGCAACCCCTCAGAGACTGTTGAACGTTCAGCGCTGAACAAGCCTGCTTCTTCGCTGATTCTCTTTTTATTGGTATTCACTCAAGCAGTAGCTGCAACCTGACCAGAATGATAAGATTTATCAACTTCTAAATTGTTATAACCGTATTACTTTCACATCTCTTATATAACCTTAAATCTGACTTCTTTCACCGATAAATTATGCATTCTCAATTTAGGTACAGTGCTAGGAAAAAGATTAAAGACGTTACGAATAAAAAATAGGTGTGAAGCGTGAATTTTCATACATTTCAGCAGGGCCGCCCCTAGCATTTACGGGGCCTGGGGCAAAACTGGAATTGCGGGGCCCCAAAACTGGATTTGCGGGGCCCCATCTATATCTCTATATATATATCGAATAACGATATTTTCTTTAATATTATTAACTATTAACAAAGTACACATACTTATATTTAATGAAAATATAATTTTTTTCCAGCTGTTTATAAAACTTGGAATAATATTTTTAATGTATTTTATTATTTTATTACTTGACGGTCGTCAACAGTTTTTGGGCACATTTTTGACAGTAACCGCAAAAATTAATTTTTTTTTGAAAAAATTCGGCGCGTACTCAAGATTTTATCTTGAAGTGGGGTCAGAAGATTAAGACCTCACCTCTAAGATACAAGGGATGACAAAAAAAGTCTTCACTTATATTTTGCTCGGGGGGGGGGGGGTTAAACCCGTGAGCAAATGCAAAAATCAATATTGCCATCTAGTGGTCGTTTGTAAAAACATAAAAGGTAACCCTCGTATAGATATTGATATTGTAGATCACCTATACAGATATAATAACAATCTCATAGATTTTTATTAGAAATTCAATTATTTTTTCATTTTCAAAAACTATTGACGCGTTTTATAGATATATAAATTAATATAATTATAGATGGTATATTTTAATATGGTACTAACATTCATTACAAAAAAATGAATCATTTAAATTTTAGTAGAAGGAGATTATATTTTAAAAATATTAATTTTGAGACTTTCCTTGAATTTTTAATAAAAATCGTTGTAAACATTGTTCGTATTTCTGCAATAAAATTTTATAAACTTATTGCAGAAATTACATGTTATCTATTTTTAAACCAAAACTTTTGCCATTTTAGCTTAAAAATGATTTGAAATAACCTGAATAAGAAAAAATTTATGTGAAGTGTGAATTTTCACACATTTCAGGGTTTTGCAGGTATTTAATAACTGAATGATGATTATTTGGGATGCCAAAACAAATTTTATGTGAAAATATTTTTTTATGAATTTTAATTCGAATGCCTAATACCATTATTTAAGTTTCTAAATATGTGCAGTATTTTTTTTTTTTACATAGCAAGGTTCATTATGATTTTGAAAATTGCGCCTATGGCTTCTATTGGTTGCTTAAATCATTAGCCCCGCCCCGCGTCTAATTTCGTATACATCAAACAGAATTAAATTATAATTTCAACACTTCCCACTGGTTATTAAATTTACGATTTTAAAAATTAAATGCAACATTTACCAAAATATAACTAGAATTTTGACAAAATAATTTAAACAAAAGAAAACAGCAAAAAAAAACAAAAAAATTAAAATTAAAAAAAACTCTAGTTTGCAAGTTACCTGTTTGACAAATTAAAAAACCAATGACTAAACGCACATCGCTATGAGCGCTGACGTATCAACTTGGTTACATAGCGAATTAAATATTTAACATATTTTGGTTAAAATCATAAAAAATGCATTATTTTCCGAAAACATAATCTGATCAAAAATTCCTGTTGTACTATTCCGGTTCACACCAATATACATTACTTAGAATTTTTTCAGATTTTTAGTTTAAACCATCTGGGCTACAGGGTGTGGGACAAAAATTTTTTTGCACAATTTTGACAAAAATCGCGTCAAAATAATTTATTTTGCAAAAATAAAATTTTGATCGTTAATCCACGTACTAAGGGCTTTCATTTGATAAACTACTCAGATTTTAAAAAAAAAATTTTTTTCTCGATGAGCTCATATTTGTTTATATTTTTAAGGGGATATGTTTTTTATATGTTTTAGTATTTTTCCTATGTGCGGGTCAAAATGTTGTACAAGCATGCCAAATTTCAACTCTCTAGGTTTAGCCGTTTGGCTACAATTTTTAGCGAACAGACAGACAGACAGACAGACATACAGACATACAGACAGACAGACAGACAGACAGACAGACAGACGACAAAATGACGGTATAAGGGTTTTTTGGTCATACCTACAAAACCCTAAAAAGCAGTATTTATTTTGTAAACTATAATTTTCTAACAAATTATATTAACAAAGGTTTACAGAACATTTTTACTCATAATACATTGTTATTGATACGACGGATACGGATATGTATTTCTTACGGATATCTGCGGATACGGATACGGATATCTGGCCCATCTCTAGTAGATGTAACTTAAATTGTAATAATCTAATACACAAACTAGGTATTTTTGAAAATATTAATTACAGAGAATAAAAGCACAAGCGTATAAAATATATGCTATTGTAATTATAATATATTTAATTAATTCTATCTAGTTGTTGATTGACCCTTAACCATATTGATGTTTCCTAGATATTTAAATTAACACCTTGATTGCCAAAAACAGTGACACCTTGAGTGACATTTTAAAAGATTTTTTTGCCTAGGAAAATTGACCATGTAGGATAAATGTTGCCTGACAGTTCGATTTTTGCCATGTAAGCTGATAGAACAAGATGTTTAGGGCAATATTTTGACAAGTTTGATTTTAGGCTAGGATTTTGCTAAATGCTAAAATGGCCATTTTATCACAATGCATATTAATTTCAAAAGAGCGAAATGCTTCTTAAAATAAAACAATTTAGAAAAAAACATCGTTAACAAAATCATTTTATTTTTGGTATAAAATATGGGTATCCCAGAACCATTTCGCACGTCTGTCGACAGTAAAAAAGCAAAAATTTTCGTTTTATAACAAATTTTGCATACTTTTATATTTTTATATTGCACACGACTAGATATGGAAAATAGTACACAAAACTCGAAAAAATTGTTTTGTTCATTTATTCAAGGTGTTAAAAGCAAACAAAAAAAAAAATAAAGGTATATTTCAGTACAAAGTTTCTTGTGCATAGGAACTCTAAAACTACATTTCTTGTAATGATAATAGGATTTATAATGATTAAAATGTTCTGTATTTGAATGCCGTATTAAATTTTAGGTTAAGTTAGATGCATTATAAAATCTCTCTTCAAAGCCATGAAAATGAATCAAAATTTTCATTAGCTTGGTATTTTAACACCTCTAAAACTGAACCGAGATTCCGTCCTTTCCACTTGATCTTCAAAGTCGTAAACATTATTTCCGGAAACTGGGGCGTATATTAAAATTCAAGAAATTTGTATGTATATATTATTACATTTATAGCAGTTTTTATTACAGCTACTCTCTTAAAATTGGCTTTATTTCCGAGTGCTCCAGTAGCATTAACAGAATACGAAACAGAACTGATCTTTTTGGTAAAGTTGCGCGAGCCACATAAGTGAACAACTATTACACTGGGTTAGTTTAGGCTGCGAGCTGAAGAATTTCAATTAGAAATTTGTCACTTGCCGCGCAACATTAAAACAAATGCAGCGCTATTCATTCGTGCTTGCCGTAGCTGGTAAGGGATAACGGGTAACGGGTAAAGAAGAAAGGGTGAGAGTAACGCCTGAGCCACGTTTTGGCTTCCAGTTGACAGCGGTGCTTCTGCAAAACATCCTCTCTTACGTCTGAAACCTCACTCTAATCTTAAATGTTTGCGTTCAGAAGCTGAGAACATTTAACGGTGAATATTCTTGTATGTTTGGTTTGTACGAGGTATTAAACTCATGGAAAACCTACAGATTAGAAGTTTTGCTTGGTTTATATACGGAACAAGAATAAGGAATAGGAAATAAGAATAGTACACAAGATGTTAAAACATGGCTGCGCCGTATATCGGTTTATGTACGAATGAAATTTAACTTAAACATAAGAATAGTTGGTAACATTCAACATTTTTATTCTTATTTCAAGAATAAGACACGACAAGCCTGCGCACAGCAATCAAAATGTCTGCCGTAATAAATTTTGGTCAACAGATGTTTTTCAGTTGTGATCAGAGGGTTGTAAAGCACAATAAAATGTTTTTAACGGTAATAAACGAAATTTTTTAAAAGGTTTTATGAATCAGAACCTGTCAAGTGACAAACGTTAAACACAGGCCAACGCAAGTACGCAGGCGCAGCGACGAAATGTTATGTCCTATATAAACGGTTTAATATTTTTTATTCTTGTGTACTATTCTTATTTCCTATTCCTTATTCTTGTTCCGTATATAAACCAACCATTTCTCACACAAAGCTAACATATGTATCTAGAATAAAATTAGTAAAAACAAACTATACATAAAAAAAATTTCTCTATCGATATTTTTTAATTATATATACCTATATAAAATTTTATATACCTATATAAAAAAATATATTATAAAAAAAATTGTGAAGTGTAAATTTTCACACATTTCAGGATTTTGCAGATATTCAATAAGTGTTAAAAGTCAACAGAATGTTGGATGTATATGACATTTTTTTTTAAAAATCACATCAGAATCAACAGTTTTTTGATGATTATTTTTATTCGTCATTTCAGTACTAAGAGCTTCCATTTAACGTTTAATTATTTTTGTTTAATCATTTTGGTCGACTTCCACGAGATTCATCATTGACGGACGCACGACCACGACGAAATTCTGCAAACCAGTTGTAAACAGTCTTTTTTGATGGTACTTCATTACCAAAAGTTAAACGAAGCGAATCTCTGCATTGTTGTTGAGTTAGGCCTTTACTAAAATTGTAAAAAATCATCCAACGAAAACCTTCACGAGTAATATCCATTTTTTCACAAACTTGTTTTTTTTAAACGCTCATTGTCAACAAACTACTCGGTCAATTTATAAGCTATCACTGTTTTCACCATTAAAAATGTCAAAATTTACGAATATAGTAATGACACATTTCAATATTGCCATCTAGTGGTCGTTTGTAAAAACATATAAGGTAACCCTCGTAGTATTCATACTATAAGAACTGAAAAATCTAATTAACAAATACCTGAAAAACGCAGGACTCAAAAAAATATTGCTTGTTGGTTAAAGAAAGGGATAGCCTGCTTAAGATGTTTAAAAAATTTAAAAGATTCTAGGAAATTAGTTTGAACCTCTTATCAACAAAGTAAATTGAACGATACAAATTGAATTACATTCTTTAAAAATGTTTCTGAGAATAAGAGCAAACTGGCTCCTTGAAGTTAGCAGTCCACTGAAAGCACTAACGAAAATTCGTCGGCCATCCGTTAGTGCTTCGTTAGTGCCTGTTAGTGCTTCATAAAAAATCGAATCCACTCTAACCGTTTTCGAAAAAAAAGCAATTCAAAAAGGACTGCTAACTTCACGCTTCGTTGGAAGCACTAGCGAAAATTCGTCGGCCATCCGTTAGTTCCTCGTTAGTGCCTGTTAGTGCTTCATTAAAATTGGAAGCCACCCTAATCGTTTTTGAGATATTGAGCATTCAAAAAAATAAGCGTGAAGTTAGCAGTCCACTGAAAGCACTAACGAAAATTCGTCGGCCATCCGTTAGTGCCTCGTTACTGCCTGTTAGTGCTGCATTAAAATTTGAAGCCACCCTAACCGTTTTTGAGAAATTGAGCTTTCAAAAAATCGACCGTAAAGTTAGCAGTCCACTGAAAGCACTAACGAAACTATCCATTAGTGCCTGTTAGTGCTTCATTAAAATTTGTAGCCACCCTAACCGTTTTTGAGAAATTGAGCTTTCAAAAAATCGACCGTGAAGTAAGCAGTCCACTGAAAGCACTAACGAAAATTCGTCGGCCATCCGTTACTGCCTCGTTAGTGCCTGTTAGTGCTTCATTAAAATTGGAAGCCACCCTAACCGTTTTTGAGATAATGAGCATTCAAAAAAATAAGCGTGAAGTTAGCAGTCCACTGAAAGCACTAACGAAAATTCGTCGGCCATCCGTTAGTGCCTCGTTAGTGCCTGTTAGTGCCTGTTAGTGCTTCATTAAAATTTGAATCCACCCTAACAATTTTTGAGAAATTGAGCATTAAAAAAAATTAACGTGTAGTTTGCAGGTCATGAAAAGCACTAAAAAAATTCATCGGCCAACCGTTAGTGCCTGTTTGTGCTTCATTAAAATCGAAATCCACCTTAAGTGTTTTTGAGAAATTGAGCATTCACAAAGATAAGCATAAAGTAAGTAGGACATAGAAAGCACTAACGAAAATTCGTCGGCCATCGGTTAGTGCCTCATTAGTACCTGTTAGTGCTTCATTAAAATTGGAATCCACCCAACCCGTTTTTTAGAAATTGAGCTTTCAATAAAATGAGCGTGAAGTTAGATGGTGATTGAAATACTATATTTTTCTATAGATGGGGGTAGATTTATCTAAGATATGTTAATTTATTTATTTATTTTACATCGGCCTATTTCTGCAACGAGGCTAATCGCCGATGCCAGGGGGCGAACTCTTACACCTGGATGAGGGATGAATGATTGTGAAATGAGAGTAATGTATACATATTATTCTCGCCCGAATAATATCACCAACGAAGAATCGAACTACCGACCGCACAATCCAGACTATTTTCACCAGTCCAAACTGCACGACTTAATGCGCTCGACCACTCTGTTGGCATCTAAGATATGTTAAATCCCAATATATTTGAGAATAATTTTACGCAATTTTACGCCTTCACACATATCATTGTATTTTCAACCCTATCTAATTAATGTAGGGCGAACTTGCAAATTAACTTCGATGACAGAATAAGCACCCAGAATTATCTGATAAGTTGAAAAAGGTATGAAAACAACTAATTAATAATATCACAAGTAAAATTAGAAGAAGTCAATAAATATGTAATCTGTGTAAAAAAAATCGTCTATATCGTCAATGTAAATAAGCAATTTTTAATAAGTGTTGGACTAAATATAACTGACGATTTAGGTATGAGAAATGATAAGCAAAAGATCTAGTGTAATAAAACTCAATATTGAAGGAAAGTTTCGATGTTAGTATTTAATATAATCAATATAATAACATACAAATAACAAATCTTCAAAGCACAATTTAAAATTTACTTCAACTAAGCAGAGCTTTTGAACTAGCAGTATTGTTAATCTGCCGGCACCCCGCTCTACCACCTAACGATCAAACTGACTAATTTTCATTTTCGGTGAAAATTATAACGCTGTTTGCTATCTATTGACCTGTGATATATGCTCTCCCGGACATTTTTGTAGTAATATTAAACTTGATTTTAAGGTTACGCACGGTTTTTTCTGACTTATTTCCGTCCGTAGGCCCTAAAAACATGTACATCATGTAAAAACCGATTATTTTTTGCACCATTAGTTCTGCAGGGTCCTAAAGAGTAACTGTGCAAAATTTGGTTTAAATCGGCCTAGGAATGTATAGCGAACAAACGAACAAACAATATTCCTCTTTTATATATATATATAGAGAAGAAGAAGATGTCCAATTATTTTTACTATGAATTTTCTCTCTCGCATTTCAGACGCGGCACACAAACCTAACGGTCGAAGGGGAAAAGTGCAGTTAGGTCATCGAATTGAAAAATAGAGCGGTTTTTGCTGTTAGTGAAAGTAAGTATGGCCAAAGATTTAAGAGAGCGCGTGCGTGCGTGCATGCGTGCGTGTGCGTAGTTGCGTGCGGGTGCGTGCGGGTGCGTGCGTGCGTGCGTGCCTGTGCTTGTGCTTGTGCTTGTGCTTGTGCTTGTGCTTGTGCGTGTGCGTGTGCGTGTGCGTGTGCGTGTGCGTGTGCGTGTGCGTGTGCGTGTGCTTGTGCGTGTGCGTGTACGTGTGCGTGTGCGTGTGCGTGTGCGTGTGCGTGTGCGTGTGCGTGTGCGTGTGCGTGTGCGTGTGCGTGTGCGTGTGCGTGTGCGTGTGCGTGTGCGTGTGCGTGTGCGTGTGCGTGTGCGTGTGCGTGTGCGTGTACGTGTGCGTGTGTATAATGTATATAAATTTAAGGTTCTATATATAAATGTATCTTTTAATATAGTTTTTAATTTTATATAATAACACTTATTGTTCCAGTTAGTAGGGGAGGTCCGTGTACCTTGAGTCAATTGTCATAAAAACATTTTTTTTTGGGTAAACAACACATTATTTCTAATAAATAAAAATGCTACTTTATTTAAGCAACCTTGTATTTCTTATAAGAAAAAATACAAAATTATCCCTTATTTAATAATCTAGAAAAAAAAATAAATAAATAATATTTATCTACTCCTGGTTCAAGGTACAATCTGCGCCTTGTACCTTGTATCACATAGTTTTGTACCTAAATCATATAAATTGTACCTTAAGTCAGTGTATAAAAGATACGAAATTATAAAAAATTAATAATCAAAAACAAAATAATTTATTTTTACTCAATGGAGTACTTTTTTGTTAAAGAGTGAAAAATCATTTTCCTGCATCTTGAGGCTATACCTCCTATAAATGTTGGTTTTTTCAACTTAAAAATAAAATCTTCTACAGGTAACTCTTGTTTTTTACCCCGTTTTAAATATTTTATATGTAAAGAATTACAATTATTGTCAATTCCTCCCCCACAAAATATTTAACTGACTTCGGAGCTACAAGTTTGACAAATCCGAAGTTCCCACATGTTATTTCATCAAAGTACAAGTCCGGCTCACATATTTCATTTTCGCCAAACTTAATATCATCTAAAGATGAGTTGCTAATGATATCTTCCAAGGAATTTTCGCTGGATGTATCGAGTAGTTTCTGCTTCTGTGCCCTTTTAGGCTCTTGTTTTCTTTCAAAAAAATTTCTTTTTAAACATCGTAATTTAGCATTATTTTCCATCTTATTCTTTTCAGGAGTGTCAGTCAATATGCGATACTTGCCAGGTTGTCTGCCTCTTTGTTTCTGTTTCCTTGGAGCAGCTTTAGCATATGGTCGAATCACATCAGGACTAATTATCTTTGTAAGATGAGGACAGTCTTGACCATCTGTTGATTTAAAACTCGCATTCATTTCTGGTATCGATGATGAGGCAATTGGTTCCACATTCATTTCTGCTGTCGATGTTGAAGCAATTGGTTCCACATCATTGACAAAATTAGCATTATTTGTCTGCGGCTCTTCAATTGATCTATTCGAAGCTAGAAAGTCTTGGTCCGTGAAAATATCACGATTTAGAGGGCACACTCCAGATACTTTAAATCCTGATAAGATATTATTCGGTGTAAAAGCAAGGGGATAGGCATGTCCTACACATTCTGCCACATCATATACCGTCAATGGTTTCCCTGCATTGCTTACCAACCAATTGTGGCATGCTCTGCTATAATATTTTTTGAAAGGGCCAAAAAGAGTCCTATCAAGAGGCTGAAACCGCTAAATTCAATAAGATAGTATATTATTAGTTACTGTACCTTGAGCCAGGCTTAAGGTACATGCTTTGTTTGTGGATCAAGGTACAATCGGGCAGTTGTCTAAAATATTCAACTTGTAGCTCAAAACATGTTAGATTACATGTAAAATAAGGTTATATTATTTAAGTTAATAGCCACTAATACTTACATACTAAGAGAGAAGGCGATATAAGTAATTTAAATAACACTCATGAAATTGTCAACTAATATTACTTATCTCACTACAAAACACAAATAATTTTTAATTTTCTATATGCACTTGCTAACAGCAACAGATTTACGTTCAAAGTAACGAAAACAGATAACAGCACTATAGCTGAATTTTTAAAGCTTCTGTGAATGCTACCAAATTCAAAAAGTTAAGAGGTTCAAGGTACAAGTATGTTCAAGGCACACGGATCTCCCCTACCATGTAATCTCTTCAGAATACTAGCTCGATGTATAGCTTGATCAGCATAATCAGAGCCAGCGGAACACAGCATGCAAGGCATGCGGTGCATGTGGGCGCCTTTGCGAGGGGGGCGCTGACGTTAGATTCAAAAGGGAGCCAAATGCCAAATTAATGTAAAAGAAATTTTAGAAGAGAGGACCTTTCCTTTTTAGGTCTTCATTTGAAATTTAGACGGGAAGACCTCCAAAATAGCTAGTTACGCCCTACTTAGGGGCGTTCAATTAAATCTTGCCAACGGGCGCCGCAGACCCTCGCGCCGTCTCTGAGCGAAATATTAATAGCATGCAGATGGCGCAATATTTTCTAAGTTCGCGCCGCATTTTTATAATTTTTTAGTAAGTGAATTAATTTATTTTCAGGTAGGAAACAAAAATTGTAAAGTACTTTCATTGGCAGCAAAAACCGCTCTATTTTTCTATTCGATGGCCTAACTGCACTTTTCCCCTTCGACCGTTAGATTTGTGTGCCGCGTCTTGAACGCGAGAGAGAAAATTCAAAGTAAAAATAATTGGACATCTTCTTCTTCTCTATATATATATATATATATAAAAGAGGAAAATTGTTTGTTTGTTCGCTATACATTCCTAGGCCGTTTAACCAATTTAAACCAAATTTTGTACAGTTACTCTTTAGGACCCTGCAGAACTAATGGTGTAAAAAATAATTGGTTTTTACGTGATGTACATGTTTTTAGGGCCTACGGACGGAAATAAGTCGGAAAAAATCTTGCGTGCCTAACATTATAATCAAGTTTAATATTACTACAAAAAAGTCCGGGAGAGCATATATCGCAGGTCAATAGATAACTCACAATTATCTTTTATAATTTTCATTTTTGGCGAAAATTATAACGCTGTTTGCTGTGGAATATCATCGTTACCTTTAAAGATTTACAAAGAAAAATTACTTTAAAGGCAAAAGTATTTACTAACGAATAAAAAGCCCTTTGACCCATGTACCTATCGTTTATAGGTGAGAAGTAATCACAGAAAGAACATCACAGTAAATAAATTAATCTGATGAGTCAGTTTGATCGTTATGTGAAAGAGCGGGGTGCCGGCGGATTAACAATACTGCTGGTTCAAAAGTTCTGCTTAGTTGAAGTAAATTTTAAATTGTGTTTTGAAGATTTGTTATTTGTATATTATTATATTGATTATATTAAATACTAACATCGAAACTTTCCTTCAATATTGTGTTTTATTACACTAGATCTATTGCTTATCATTTCTCATACCTAAATCGTCAGTCATATTTAGTCCAACACTTATTAAAAATTGCTTATTTACATTAGACGATATAGACGATTTTTTTTACACAGATTACATATTTATTGACTTCTTCTAATTTTACTTGTGATATTATTAATTAGTTGTTTTCATACCTTTTTCAACTTATCAGATAATTCTGGGTGCTTATTCTGTCATCGAAGTTAATTTGCAAGTTCGCCCTATATTAATTAGATAGGGTTGAAAATACAATGATATGTGTGAAGGCGTAAAATTGTAGTAAAAATTATTCTCAAATATCTTGGTATTTAACATATCTTAGATGCCAACGGAGTGGTCGAGCGCATTAAGTCGTGCAGTTTGGACTGGTGAAAACAGTCTGGATTGTGCGGTCAGTAGTTCGATTCTCCGTTGGTGATATTATTTGGGCGAGAATAATATGTATACATTACTCTCATTTCACAATCATTCACCCTTCATCCAGGTGTAAGAGTTCGCCCCCTGGCATCGGCGATTAGCTTCGTTGCAGAAATAGGCCGATGTAAAATAAATAAATAAATAAATAAATAAATTAACATATCTTAGATAAATCTACCCCCATCTATAGAAAAATATAGTATTTCAATCACCATCTAAATTCACGCTTATTTTTTTGAAAGCTCAATTTCTAAAAAACGGGTTGGGTGGATTCCAATTTTAATGAAGCACTAACAGGTACTAATGAGGCACTAACGGATGGCCGACGAATTTTCGTTAGTGCTTTCTATGTGCTGCTAACTTTATGCTTATTATTGTGATGCTCAATTTCTTAAAAACACTTAGGGTGGATTACTCTTTTAATGAAGCACAAACAGGCACTAACGATTGGCCGATGAATATTCATTACTGCTTTTCATGACCTTCAAACTACACGTTAATTTTTTTTAATGCTCATTTTCTCAAAAACGGTTAGGGTGGATTTCGATTTTAATGAAGCACTAACAGGCACTAACGAGGCACTAACGGATGGCCGACGAATTTTCGTTATTGCTTTCAGTGGACTACTAACTTCACGGAGCCGAGCAAAAGACTAGAAACCTAACTATTTTCAAATGGTCCCTGGAGCTAAAATATGACTGCTTGAGCTTTGAGAGAACTTTTTGTTTTTATGTATTTTTTTAATGGTCACTTTACCCAAGATGATTTCTTGGTGCATAAGTTGGCCACTACACGCAGATATATTCTCATTGTAAAATGTTTTATTTTGCAGGGACCATTAAAAAGTGGTCAACTTAAGCAGGTCCCCACCTTGCAGGTCACACTAGCAGTTTTTACTGTATAATTGTATGCTTTGTATTACTTTAAAGTATCATTCACAGCTCATGTTTTAATAGATAGTACGTAATTCATAGTGCATAATGTTAATGGATAATGTTAGTGGCTAGTCACAACACTTTGGTACCATTCATAGCTCATGTTATAGATAAATCGATCTAGCTGCCATCTACACGCAATAGAAATTACTAAACAATTTATAATAAAAATATCTTGTTATTAAATATATGTATTGTTTTTTTATTAATGTACTTCTAAAAAGAACCAAAATAATATTTATTAAGTTAATTATTAAATAAAATAACTATAATGTTTCTGAAGCTACTCACTCTAACCTAACTTTTTGATTTCACAAAAAAAAGTTAACTTTTGTTTCCACCCTGTTTCCCAGAAGTGTTGGTCTAAAAATCTGAAAAAAATCTCAATAATGTACATTGATGGAAACCAATATATTTCAAAAGGAATTTTTGTCAGATTAATTTTTTTATTGTTGAAAAAATACATATTTTATTTTAAAAGTTCATGTAGTATTTTAAGGAAAAGCTCTTTGTCCATAGAATAACAAACGGTACATTATTTTCAAAATATTGTTCATTTTGACTTGACTACCGCAAAAAAAAAAAAAATGTTCCACACATATAGCTGCTTTAACTTGGGTACTAGATACCTGAAAAACACTAAAATATGTGAAAATTCACACTTCACATTAATTTTTGATTAGATTCAACACATTTATTAATTAATACATCATAAACTGCAGCCACAAGTCTTTTTATAATTTCCTGTATAATATATTCGTCTATTTTGAAATGTATCACTGTATACCTGCGAAACCCTGAAATATGTAAAAATTCTCACTTCACATCTATTTTTCAATATTAGTTTCAACATTTTTACTAATAATTATGTCACAAGCTGCATCCACAAGTCTTATTCGAATTTCAAGTATAATATATTCCTTCATTTTGACAGTTGTCAGTGTTTTAATGTTAATGTTAATGTCAGAAGTTTGAGATATACAAACTTCTAACATTATGCGTTAAATATTTTCTTACGCTTATCCACTAAATTGGAGCTATGAATGCTTATACGGATTTGTGTAGAACTAACATTGTTATGCGTTAACTATAACATTATGAATTACGTACTATCTATTAAAACATGAGCTGTGAATGATAGTTAAGTATTCTTAAATACATTCTATAATTCATTTTACGGTTTTATGTAGTTATATTTCTTAGAATCGATTTACTAGTCTGTATTATGTTTTCTTTGATATCGGTATCGGGTCTTGTACCACACTTTGGGAAACTCTGGGCTAGAATATTGAATTATGCTCTAGTAACTTAGATTTTTTTAAAAATAATTTTAATTTTGTAAGTGGTATTATATTAAAAGGTTATATTACGTAAATAGCTTGTTTTAGAAAGGACTATTAACCTTCATTAACAGGCAGAAGGGTCCTAGAAAGCTTCTTAACTGGCATGCTATTTGTAGACACTTAGTAAATGATAGTAATTTGTTCTTAAAAAAATATTAAAACTATTTCAATTATTTTTCTAGAATAAATATGTCTGGTTTTGGATAGATTTATTAAAAACTAGCTAGTGTACCCGCTACAGCAATTAACTACTTTAAATCCAAGAAAGTAGAACATAACGCTCACAACGGTGACGTTGGAATCCTTCGAACCAATCTAAAATGGAATTCAAAATTGTTGGGAGATTATTGCTGGTTGATGCTACGGGAGGACTCGTCAAGCCATAAGAGAATGTCCTAAATTTGATGTTTGTTTTTATTTTTATTGTTCGTGGTTAATTAAAATGTGATAAAATATAGTTCAGAAATAACGTATTTGATAAATAACTAATCAGTGTATTTATTGATTTATGATACCTGGCAATAACAAAAAAAGTGTACGTGTTAGAAAAATTTTAAGGTCATTTTCGTTTTCAGCGGGTCAATATTATACAAAAATAGTTTTATCCATGTTAGAAAAAAAGTTTTTATTTGTCGCACAGTGTAATTGATACATCACTATAAAACTCCTGTGTTATACACCCACAAACTTTATAATAAAAAAACTATTACGTTTAAATACAGAAAATTGCCCAATACACGATATCGGTGCATTATAGGTTTATGTTCTCCCGCTCTTTTTTTCTAGATCCATTTAAGATCTACGTTATGTCAAATTTGGTGAAAATTGGTCTATCTGTTTGGCTTTGCATAAAGAACAGCCAAATAAACAAACAAACAGAAATTCATTTTTATATATTAGATTTGCTAACTTTTCTTCACTTTGTATGCATTGCTTAATATTGTTGATGAGTAAATCGAAAAACCAAAAATTAATATATTTATCCATCCGTTTAAGTCTAAAAAAATCGAAAGAAATATGTTTGTTTAAAATGAGTGTAAAAGGAAGAGTGCTCAAGTTTTGAAGCGTTCCATTTTGTTTTATTTGTCTTGTCTAATATCTGTTGGAGTGGTGGGATGTTATCGTAGTAGTTAATACAAGCTATTTGGGTGTTATGTGCTGGATAATGGACTGTACGGAACGAACAACCACTGATGCCTTGCCAGAATTTCCAACTAACTACCTAACTAACTAACTTTTGTCGTAAATCACACCGTCAACGCTCTCGCTCTCTTTTGAACTTTTAACATTTTTGAAAATAATCATTTGACCAATTATTTTCTAAAACATTTGTTTCAAACTTCATTTAAATACCAACTTCCTGAATTTGAAATATTACAGTAAATTTGTTTCTAAGCAAGAAGAGTTTAACAGTCAAGAATATTTTACTACTCTTGAAAGGATGGTCATTAACTGAACACTTTTAATTGCAATGACACCGGAGTAGAGATGAGCGCGGGCTGTGAATGTTAATGGGTCACGATGGGACACGACATGATTCTCGTGAACGTGAACAAGAATGACAATTCGGACCATGAGCGAGTGTGAACTTAAGTAGGAAATTATACATCGTGCGTGAGCGGTCACAAACCCAAAAAAACGTAACTCTATATACAAGAAACAAGGGTAAAATTACAGAAATACAAATTGCATACATTGCTCACATAATCCTAGATACTTGTCAACTTTCAGTTAATTTGTTCATTATATTAGGTGACTTTTTTTAAATAGAGTAGTCTACTACTCGTTACCACACAATAATGTAAAAGTGGGAAATTTAATAATTATTAATTAAACAAACGAGCGAAATCTTTAAGTGTGATTATTGGCAATTCAAAAATGAAACATCTCATGGCTTTTATTCTAGTTTATTGAAATAAATTGACAACTTAACCCTTTACTGCATGAATTTTTATTTTTGGCTGAAATAATTCATGACCATTAGGAATTGGTTCTTATTGATAGAAAAATTAATTAAAAAAATATATTTAAAATATTAATTATTATTTTTATGAAAAAAAAATAATAATTAAAATAATAATTTAGGGTTTGTGCCATGAATGGAACATTATGATTCTACATTATGTTACAAAAGAAAATGATTCCGTATTATTTGCTCGTCAATTGCTTGGTGTTTTTTATTAGGAATTAAAAGCACACGCCCTCGAATTTTTGAAAGAAAAGATCGTATCTTCTAGTTGTTCTTTCTCAATAAATTCAGAATTATCGTTGAAGTGCAAATTCCGCTTGATATCCTCAAATCTATTGCAGCCCATTACTTGAGATACTGCAGGATCCATTGCTGTGTATGTGGAATATATGATCATTCATGAATTAACGTTCTGATTCAGTTTTAAAAGTAAAATAAAAAATAAAAATCGGAAGGTGCCATATATGGCACACTATGCGGTAAAGGGTTAAAATTAACAAAGGAAGATTACAGAAATTAATATAATATCTATATATGTATAAAATCGCTGAGCTTTCTGTCAGATGTCCTTCCAGAGGTTTTTTGCGCACTTCCCGGTGACCTAGAAAGTTGAAATTTGGCATGCGGTTTCCTGGGAGCATTCATAAGATGAAAAAATAATAATAAATCTAGATAATTCGAAAAGGGGGTGTGTCTGCGCCCTAAAAAGTACCCTTGTGCCCTATCTTAATGGGACAAAAAATTAAGTTTATTCGATTGTGTTGAAATTTAATATCTGGGGGTGTTCGAAACTCCTAAACACGACCCCGTTATTAGATTTCCAAAATTTTGATTATGTACTACGAAATCGGTACCCGTATGATAGCTTAAAATTTCAAAATTGTTTTTTACCTTTGTTGGGGTGTTTTTTACTGACGAACACAATCCGGTTTCTAGAGTTCCGTATGACTATCTGCCTGCACCAGTGGTTTTCAACCAGGGTGTCGCAGCACCGTGCCGTAGGTATATGAAAGGCGAACTCCGTAGAATTGATACGGCTGTCATGCAGAGAAATGAGAGTACGGCGCCTTGCATTTTTCATATTTTACATTAGAGTGCCGTCATGTAAAAAAGGGTTAAGAACCACTGATACATAAACATATGAGTGGGGTATCAAATGAAAGCTATTGACACGAGATTTTTGCCCAAAATGTGTCTAAAAATTTTTGTCCCGCACTTTATTTCCCAGAAGGGTCGGAAAATGGAGAACAAGTAAATAAAGTTTGTTTGGTTACGTTTAATTTAAATATCTGGATGTGTTCTAGACTTCTAAACATGACCCTGTTATGAGTTTTCCGAAATTTTGATTGTCTACCCCTTTATTACTAGTGAACACAATTCGGTTTTTAAGGGTCTCGCATCTATGTCTCCCTGTACCAGTGGTTTTTCACCAGTGCCGGATTATCTAATAGGCAGTGTAAGCAGTCACCTATGAACCCCGCATATTTCAGGGACCCCTCGGCAACGGATCAAAATAATATTTAATTGATTTGATCTTAATGAATAATATTGTATACAGTGGCAGATTACTCATTATGAGGCACATTCTTAGGGGTCCCAGGCTTTGGAGGGCTTTAAGCCTTTAAGTCTAAGTTTTCTTGTAAAAAATAATTTAATTAAACACATTATATTTATAAATTTTGGTTTTGTCATTAATGCACATTTCTAAATTTCAGAAGGTGCAGGCGGGCCATATGCCCGTTCATTTTAGGGTTCTTTAAAATAATTAAAGTTTAAAAAATACCACCACGGGTGTGCATTTAAGGTGGGAGTTAAACTGCCCAATGCAATGTTCAGCCATGGGCAGGTCTACGTAACCTTTTCACGGGCACGCCTTACAACGGACGTTAAGGTGAAGGGCACAACCAATGGAAACAATGCACATTATGGAAAAACATATATAATAGTATTTGTATTAAAAAGACAGGAATGTTTTTAGATATCGAGTACCCGTTTATTGATATTATGATGTGGATTTTTCAACGACTATGAACATCGTTAGTGAAGATCAGCTTAAAAATGTCCGCGCTCTGATTATTTATTTATTTTAGTTGTTAATTAGTAATTAACTTATATTGTCATATTGAAGAGAAAGTGTTGTTTTTTTTTTTCTATTTTTGGTCCTAGCGTCAGAGGCCATTAACCAGTATTGTAATTAATTATTTAGCTGCTACAAAGGTTGGGATAAGGTTGGCAGCTGTTTGTGTTATAATTTGATATAGTTCTGTACTATGAACTTGTAGAGTAGATTGTAAATTTCATTGTTGTTACTATTTAAAATGTTTGAGGTGTTAAGAGGTAGTTGTAAGCCAAGTCTTGATATGCCTGTTAGAAGGTATTTGGGGCATACTAGAATTATATGGTTGACGTCTTGTATGGTTTCACTATCGCAGTCGCATACGTCTGTGTTGGACATTTTGATTTTATGTAGGTGGCTTTTTGAGAAGGTGTGGTCGAAATTGAGACGCGCAATGGTGGTAATTAAACTTGGGTTTCCCCTGACTTCGTCCTGACCAGGCATAGTTCACCATCTTTCGGGTCCCAGCGTGTACGCTCGTGGTGCGCGTCGCCTCGCGATGAGTGCGAGACGCCCCGGGAGTGCGGAGCGTTGACGCGGCGTTGCCGCCGCGCCGCCGCCCATCCTCCCTCGGTCCGCTCGGGGCGTACCTTCACTTTCATTGCGCCTTTAGGTTTAGTCGTTCCCAATGACTCGCGCACATGCTAGACTCCTTGGTCCGTGTTTCAAGACGGGTCCTGAAATTACCCAAAGCTGAAGCGTCGCCGACGGGCGTGCGGGATCGGTCCGAGGAGCTCGCGGCCAACAGCGACGCGGGCACGGAACCGGACCGGGTCCGATTTCCGACGCACCGGCGCCAACTTGCCGCGGCCCGAGGGACGCACAACGCATAGCGACCCACCGCCTGATAGAGCATACCGTCGGGCGGCCGGCCGGGACAAGGCGGGTCCGAGCCGCGAGCGAACTCGCGGCCGCGGGCTACCTCGCCTGCCTTAGACCGGCACCCAACGGGTCGCGACGTCCTACAAGGGGAGAAGTGCACACCTCCGGCGACGGACTCGATCGCCGGCCGGGCGACGGGCGGCGAACCGGCCGCCGTCCCTGGAGCCGACGAATGGCCGTCACCGGCGAGGCGTTTGAATCTCCCCCTTCGACCTTTCGGGTTCCTCAGGTTTACCCCTGAACGGTTTCACGTACTCTTGAACTCTCTCTTCAAAGTTCTTTTCAACTTTCCCTCACGGTACTTGTTCGCTATCGGTCTCGTGGTCGTATTTAGCCTTAGATGGAGTTTACCACCCGCTTAGGGCTGCACTCTCAAGCAACCCGACTCTTAGGAGAGACCCACCCGTGCGCGGCGGCCGTCACTACGGGCCTGGCACCCTCTCTGGGCGTGTGGCCCCGTTCAAGAAGGACTTGGACTGGCCGCGCGCGCTCGGGTTGTGCGGGCCCTCCCTAACACCACATTGCCCGGCGGCCGGTGTCGACCGCGGGCTTCGGTGCTGGGCTATTCCCTGTTCGCTCGCCGCTACTATGGGAATCCTGGTTAGTATCTTTTCCTCCGCTTAGTAATATGCTTAAATTCAGCGGGTGATCTCACCTGCTCTGAGGTCGCGTGCTATGACACTCTTTCAAGTATCATCGAGACGTGAAGTACTCTGTGTGTTGCTAGGGCTTGTCGTTTAAACCGCATGCGAAGGTTCGGGTGTCGTTCGATATGTGTAGCGAGAGAACTCGGCTGCCGACCGAACGCCTGTCGTCGATCGCGGGTCCGCAGCATCGTATACCACATACGTAGCAGCGCTCTGGGACCTCGCGACCGCGGCGCTCGGCCGTTGTGCTTGACACAGCGAGCCTCGCAAACCTGTTCGCTTACGGGAAGCCGTCGCGTACTTCGGACACTTCTGAGGCCACGGAAGCGGTCACCGGACGGAGGCGTCGGTGGACGCGCTGGGCGCGCCACCTAAACCTGCCCGGGCCGCCGCCGACGGACCCGTCGCTCGCCGGCACGTCTTGTCGACGCGACCGGCAGTCTTGTAATTTTGCACGACCCTCAGCCAGGAGTGGTCGAGGAACAGTATCCGAGGACCGCAATGTGCGTTCGAAATGTCGATGTTCATGTGTCCTGCAGTTCACAAGTTGACGCGCAATTAGCTGCGTTCTTCATCGACCCACGAGCCAAGTGATCCACCGTTCAGGATGATCTGAACATATCAGATTATCCTTAATTTTTACCCTTGGTAAACTGGAGTAATACCACGGTTGGTTTGGTATATGAGGATGTAAAAATCCATTGTGTCGATAATAATAATAATTTATTTCACTATTAAGTTCAAATACATATTTACATATAGTTTTTACACTAGGTACTTAACACTAAAATAAAGATAAATACCACAATAGACTGCTACCAGTCTGTGCGTGGTTATTCATTGAAATACATTTTTGAAGTTAGAGTGAAAATCAATATAAATCTATTTATATAAGAGGCAGTGTACTGACTGACTGACTGACTCATCACCGCCCAGCTCGAACCCCTGGACCTAGAAACTTGAAATTTTGGAGAGTATATTCCCTCCATGACGTAAGCACCCACTAAGAAGGGATTTTTCGAAATTCAACCCCTAAGGGGCGAAAAGGGGTGAAATGTGATTTCACGGATTCTTTAATATCTCTTCGGGTCGATGGGATATCGACTTAGTTTTTGCTTACAAAGATTACCCATACAAATGCCGAAAAACTTATTTCAGGATTTTATCCTAATCAACCTCTAAAGGGGTGAATCTACAATCGGGGTGAATTATACATCCCGTCGTATTTCCTGTGTTTGTTAAGTTGTAAGGTTTCTTTTTGACACATAGGTGTCTTTTTAAAATATCTCGAAATGGTTTTGACAGTTTTTTAAAATTTCACCTCAAAGGGTGAAAAGGGGTGACATGTGATTACAAGGATTCTTTAATATCCCTTAGGACCAATAAGATATCGACTTGCTCTTTTCATACAAAAATTACTCATACAAATTCCGAAAAAATAATTTCAGGATTTTGTCCTAATCAACCCCTAAAGGGGTGAATCTACAATCGGGGTGAATTATACATCCCGTCGTATTTCCTGTGTTTGTTGAGTTATAAAATTTATTTTTCGCATATA
Organism: Liopterus haemorrhoidalis; assembly: GCA_963971575.1. Classification (NCBI taxonomy): domain Eukaryota; kingdom Metazoa; phylum Arthropoda; class Insecta; order Coleoptera; family Dytiscidae; genus Liopterus; species Liopterus haemorrhoidalis. The sequence continues at coordinate 40,000,543 of OZ020614.1, read as the reverse complement.
AGTGTCTTTTTAAAATATCTGGAAATGGTATTGACAGTTTTTTAAAATTACGTCCCTAAAGGGTGACAAGGGGTGACATGTTAATTCAAGGATTCCTTAATGTCTCTTAGAACCAATAAGATACCGACTTGGTTTTTGCTTACAAAGATTATTCATACAAATACCGAAAAACTTATTTCAGGTTTTTATCCTAATCAACCCCTAAAGGGGTGAATATGCCGTCGTATTTTCTGAGATTGTTGAGTTAAAAAATTTATTTTTTGCACATAGGTGTCTTTTTAAAATATCTCGAAACGGTATTGACAGTTTTTTAAAATAACATCCCTAAAGGGTGAAAAGGGGTGAAATGGTAATTCAAGGATTCCTTAATATCTCTTAGGACCAATAAGATACCGACTTGGTTTTTGCTTACAAAGACTACCTATACAAATGCCGAAAAACTTATTTCAGGATTTTGTCCTAATCAACCCCTAAAGGGATGAATCTAGAAACGGGGTGAATTATACATCCCGTCGTATTTCATGTGTTTGTTGAGTTATAAAATTTTATTTTGCACATAGGTGTATTTTTAAAATATCTCGAAACTGTACTGACAGTTTTTTAAAATTACTACCCTAAAGGGTGAAAAAGGGTGAAATGTTAATTCAAGGATTCCTTAATATATCTTAGGACCAATAAGATACAGACTTGGTTTTTGCTTGCAAAGATTATCCATACAAATGCCGAAAAACTTATTTCAGGATTTTGTCCTAATCAACCCCTAAAGGGGTGAATCTACAAACGGGGTGAATTATACATCCCGTCGTATTTCCTGTGTTTGTCGAGTTATAAAATTTCTTTTTGGCACATAAGTGTCTTTTTAAAATATCTCGAAATAATATTGACTGTGTTTTAAAATTGTACCCCTTAAGGGTGAAAAGGCGTGAAATGTGTACTCAAGGATTTCTTAATATCTCTTAGGATCAATAAAATATCGACTTGGTTTTTTCTTACAAAGATTACTAATACAAATGCCGAAAAACCTACTTCGGGATTTTGCCCTAATCAACCCCTAAAGGGGTGAATCTACAATTGGGGTGATTTTTTTTATACATGCAGTCGTTTTTCTGTGTTTGTTGACTTATAACATACCTTTTTGGCACATAGATGTCTTTTTTAAATATCTCGAAATAGTTTTGACGGTTCTTTTAATTTCCCCCTAAAGGGTTAAATGTGATTTCAATGATTCTCTAATATCTCTGAGGACCAATAAAATATCGATTTGGTTTTTGCTTATAAAGATTACCAATACAAAGGCCGAAAAACCGATTTCAGGATTTTGTCCTAATCAACACCTAAAAGGGTGAAGCTACATTCGGACTTAATTATACATCCCGTTGTATTTCCTGTATTTGTTGAGTCATAACATTTATTTTTGGCTGATGGTTGTTTTTTTTAAATATCTCGAAATGGTTTTTTTTTTTTTTTAATTGCATCCCTAAAGTGTGAAATGTGATTTCAAGGATTCCTTAATATTTCTTAGGACCAATAAGTTATGAGCGATTTGATTTTTGCTTATAAAGATTACCTATACAAATGTCAAAAACTTATTTTAGTATTTTATCCTAATCAACCCCTAAAGGGGTGAATCTACATTCGGGGTGAATTATATGTCCCGTCGTATTTCCTGTGTTTGTTTAGTCATAACATTCCTTTTTGGCACATAGATGTCTTTTTAAAATACCTCGAAATAATTTTGACAGTTTTTTAAAATTTCACCCTTAAAGGGATAAATCAGTATTTTTTATTCGAGAGAAAGTTTTTTGGACATAGATACATGAAATTTGCAAAATATATTCCACTAAGAAGTGATTTTTCGAAAGTAGACCTCTAAGGGGGTAAAAAAGGGGTGAAATATGAATTCCTCAATAACTCTTAGATCCAATCAGATATCGACTTGGTTTTTGCTTTCAAAGGTTACCCATAGAAATGTTAGCAACAGAAATTCAGGATTTTGCCCTAATCAACCTCTAAAGGCATGAATCTACATTCGGGGTGAATTATAGAAACCTTACATAAGTTTCTATTAAATAGATTTAGTATGTAGGACTTAGCTTTCTTTTTAAAATATTTAGTAAGCATTTTAACATTTTTTTAAAATTTCATCCCTAACGGGGTTCATTGGTATTTTTTATTCGATAGATCGTGCCTTGACATAGAGACATGACATTCGGGAAATATATTCGTTCCATGACGAAAGCACCCGATAATATGGAACTTTTCAAAATTCGATCCCTAAGGGGGTGAAAAAGGCTGAAATTTGATTTCACGGATTCCTCAATATCTTTTAGGACTATTGAGATATTGACTTGGTTGTTGCTTAGAAAAGTTACCCATACTTAGTTAAACTTAAACTTATTTCAAAATTTTACCCTAACTAACCCCAAAAAAGGTGGATTTGCCTTTAGGGTATAAAACCCTTCGTATTTCCTTCGTTTGTTTAGTTAAAACATTATTTTTGGGCATATATATGTCTTTTTAAAATATTTCAAAAGTTTTACATTTTTTTTTTTACTCATTTTGACGTAAGAACCCACTAAGAAAGGATTTTTTGAAGTGCGACCTCTATTCTTTTCTTTTTCTCTCTTCTTTTTCACGGATTCCTCAATATCTCTTAGGACAAATCAGATATCGACTAGGTTTTTACTTACAAATGTTACCCATACACAAGTTTAAAAACAAACTGAGTATTTTACACTATTGACACTAATGAGATCGTCATTAGCGTCACTAGCGAAGCACGGGTGCTCAGCTAGTCCATATATAAGTGCACCTACACAAATTTCAATTCCTAATGCTATATTTCACATAAATACATTCAACGCAAGACACTTTCAGACTCTGTATTACTCAAATTAATACACTTGTCTTTTGCATATTTACAATAATTTCTTTGATGCAAAATGATTCGATTTATATTTATATAATGATTCAAATTATTATATACTTTTGGTACGAAATATATGAAGCAGCGTTGACCAAAAGTTTTACAAGTTTTATGATTTGCTGCTAAGTTTTTAAACCTTGTAGTTGTTGTGGGGGGGGGGGGTATCCCTATGCTCCGCAAAAGGGAACCATGCGTCTGTAAAGAATGTGACTCTCCCTCAGGTTATTAAATAGAAACACCTTGTACAATTATCTTTATTGAGTTTATTTCTAATACATATTTGAATTGAAATAATAATGTATGCTGTAGTGGGCGGGGCTTAGAACATAAGCATCCGTAAGCATAAGCATACTGATGGTGGTATCGGAGGAATCGGGCTTAGCAAGCGGGGAACTCCTGATGTCCAAGGTGTGGATGGTGTTCCTGGAGACGACGTCTAGCTGTGGGTGGGCGTCGCGGCGAGCGTCGTTGTGAGGTCCGACGTGGACGTTAGTAGCCTTGATTGGTTTTTGGCGGCAGCGCCAGATTGGTTCTTGGCGGCAACGCCGGAGATAAAGGGTGATGGAAGCCGGTTCGGCAACGTCTCGGCAGAGGCGGCGCTGGAGGAAGCTGGTGGAACGAAGCTCGGTGTCGCCTTGAGTGGTGACGGGGTCGGTGCAGAGAATAGTCGAGCTCTCGGGTCTCCCGCTTTGTAGAGGGCTCGCTGGGTGGCCTTACAGATGTGTTGATACGCCTTTGGGGCGGCGTATCTCTGCAGGCGACGGCGGTAGTTCCAGGCTTCCTGGTGTCTTCGTCTGGAAGCGGCTCCGCGCTTTCGGGGTGCCAGGATGATATGAAGTGGACCGTATGGCGTCCAGCCAAGACGATCGTGAAAAATGAGGCAGCAGTGGGGCGGCCTCTGGTCGGTGATGGTTGCGCGCAGGCAGGCGCGACGAGCAGACAACAGCAGTGGAGCTGCGGTCTATGATGTCGGCTCAGCAGTTAGCGGTAGCAGCTGGCGGTGGTGGTGTCTCAGCGTCCAGCGGAAACGGCACGGCGGCGGAGGGAGTAGTGGGGCTTCCTCGCAGTGATGATGTGCATGGCAGCGCTGGTTGGCAGCCGATGGAGCGGTCGGTAAACGTGGAGACGGCAATGGGGCGGCCTCGCGACGTTGATGGCAACGGCGGCGCTGGTGAACAGCCGTTGGAGCGGTTGCAGGACGTGGAGGCGGCAATGAGGCGGCCAACGATGACGAATGTGGCAGCTGGTGGAGTGCAGCTGTCGGCATCAATGACATCTGCTTTGGCATCCAGCCAAAGAAGGACGTGATGTGGGCGACGCTGTGGACTGCTTGGCGGTGGTGGCGTCCAATGGCGTCCAGCCAATGGACGTGGAGAACCGGTGTTGGAGCTGACGTTGACTCGGCGATGAAGACGTCTTGGCGTCCAGCCAGGACGTCTCGGAGTTGACAGCTTGATGCGGACGTTGCCGTAGCCTGCCCTCGGTGTGATGTGTGAGGTACGGCCGTCAACGGGTATCAGCGTATTCGTAGTCGGAGGTGTGCCAAGGTTCCACAGCATATCTCTGGAACGAGCTAATCGTTCCGCAGCTCTTTTGGCAAAGGTGCATATTAAATTTTTTGAGCATTTAACAGTTATTTTTATTATAAAAATAAAATTATCAGTACTATCAAGAGGGCAGAAATCATTTTTCGCTTACACTAGAAACAAATGTTCATCTAAATCGTATATTCCACTAATCATAAATCGCTCTAATTACCCATGCTCCAACGAAACTGAAGTCGCTGAGAAATGCGACTAACATTTTAATGAGTCTGTATCACAATTGAGTCTGTACCACAAATTATTTGCCCGAAATTAATATAAAACTTGATCTAGTAGCTGATTAATTAAATGAACCAGCACATCCACTGCAACTAAACTCTGGTTCTAAAAAAAAAAATGCTGCAACGAATTGGCAATTCCTTTGTCATTAATTATGAACAACTCCTTCAACTCAGCACTAATCCCAAATGTATGGCTTATCAGTTATTTCATTCCACAAAAAAGGTAATCGACTACAAGCATGCAACTATCAGCCAAACAGCCTAATTTCAATCATCGCCAAAGTACTGGAAGGAATAATAACAGATGAAATATTTTTTTTTCTGTAAAATAAAGTAATTCCCTTAAACCAGCATGGTTTCATTCCAGGACGTTCAGTTGTCTCTAATTTGCTGCACGCAACTGATACCTGGTCGAAACATCTGGATGCTTCTATACCTGTGGATGTAGTCTACTTTGATTTTGCCTTTTTGTTAAATTCAATCACTATAGTATCAGAAGAAAACTGAAATGAATACCTACGGATCCAAAATAGATGGAAAGGCCGGAGCAGGGACGATAATAGGTAACAACACCCATACCCACCACTTACCAGATCAATGCAGTACATACACAGCGGAGGCATTCAGCATCTCCAGAACAACAGAATTAATAAAAGGGTTCAAGCAGCGACACCAACACTACTCCTTGAGCGTACTACAAAACTTCCAAAAGATGTACCACACCACATAAATGTGTTCATAAAAAATTACAACATAAAAGTCACCTTCATATGGATTCTATCCCACGTCGTTCAAAAAAATGAAGCCAGTGCAGACAATACCGAGAATAAGCCACATAGCCTTAACACATGCATACTTGTTCCAGAATATAGAACCACCGATATGCGAAATATGCAACACCAGGGTAACCGTAGAGCACATCATACTACACTGCCAAAGTACCTACCTGAACGAGCAACCCAAAATATCCAAAACACAATCAAACATGCCCTATCTAACGCAACATCCATTTGTTAGGAGGTGGTCAAAGACGAGCAACGAGACTTCCGAGAATCTTAAAGCACTTGTCGTTTAAAGATCGTCTAAAGAGAGTTGATCTCCTCTTATTGACAGATCGGAGAACGCGCGGTGACCTGATCCAGATGTTTCGAATAACCACAGGAAAATCTTCCACAGACATGTCTTCAATATTTCTCCTCAACACTGATTCACATCTTCGCGGCCATCATCATCACATAAAGCTGAGTCATGAAGAATACTGCACACAGCAAAGAAAAAATAACCTGTTTAATCGATTATTCGCCATCTGGAATTCCTTCCCAGATAAAGCAGTTTCGGTCCCTTCCATCAATCTAGCGCAACATTTTGAATTGTGATTGAATATTGCATATGCGTGTGTATATGTATTCTTGAGCATAACAAGCCACTGACTTCTGTTCTTATCTATGTAATAATAATAATATTACAAAAAAAATTAAAGAACAATTTCTTTATACACGCAGTTTTTTTCCTTTCATCGGGCCCGTAATTATCGCTATGGGAGGAGGAGGATTATTATTTGCCGCGGCCCGAGTTCGGAATTATTATTTTACCGAAACTCGAGCCCGCTCTCAACGCCCCTGATTAAGGAAGTAAATGTTGTCCCAGACATCGGGTCTATTGAAATCTCTTTCCTTTAGTTACCTATGAAACACTGAAATGTCTAAAATTCACACTTTACATCAATTTTTTAATTTAAAAAATATGGAGCAACTCTGATTCACCGTATCTTTCCAGTTCATATATTTCCTTAGCTATTATGTAATATTCTCAAAATGTAAAATGATGGTTTTCAAACATTTAAAGCCCCATATAACGGTTAAGAACGCTGCTGAATTGTTTGCACTTGGTGGCTGGTGTGTTGGTTTATGTTCATCATTTATTTTTATGTAAGTTTATATTGAAGCATTCTCGATCGCTGAATGGCTGAACAAAGGACACTGTTTGTCTTTGTTGACATTTGCTGTCTCGTCGCTCACCCTTTTCTTCCTTTATACATGATCCGGCATAATGTAATCCTCATCACATCTCTTTTTTAGTCTCCACCACCGGATAATCCATCATTGGAATTCGGAGTGTAAAAGTCTACTACTAAAACAGAAGTTAAGCAAGTCTCAATATGATAAAACAAGGGTTTCAGCCCTAACTTGGGTCACTCCGGGATTTACTGGTATAAAAAAACTCAAATTATTTTAAATAGAAGCTTAACAACAATATACATACTTTTTCATATTATGAAGGACAGACACGGACACAAGGGTGGAGGTGTTTTGAGTCCGGGCCCCTCCAAGAAAAAAAAAAATAAATAAATAATAATAACTAAATAACTAATCAATTGCAAATAAAAATCACTTTATTTTATTAATATCAAAATCAAATTATAATCAAAATTAAATTAATATTTAATCCCTTTCATAAAAATCAAAAATAAATATGTTTCTTAATACGGAAATTTGTTTGCTAGGGGATTTGTTTGCTGTGCGAGGGGAGTATAGATTTGATCTGGACTTTTCAAATTTTTTATATATAATAATGAACTATGTGTTTCCGATTTTACTTCGGAATAATCAAGTCATTGATGTAGTTAATTGATACCAGAGAATGTGTTTTGTTTGCATAATAATGATATACCCGGATCTGGTGCCTAAGGAATTATTATTAAATTTTTTTATGCTGAAGGTGCAAAAGCTTCTAATATTTAACTTTGGTTGCATACACAATTTGGTGAAGAATGTCTTTCAAGAAACTAAGAATTTGATTCATATAAATCGTTAATCACAAGCCGCACATCTGTATTAAATATTCATAATGCAAGATACTGTACCGCAGTCAATGAGTTAAATCTCAGACGAGGTGATGAGTTTATTTGGGAAAACAATTGCATACCAATCCGCGAATTGACCGAAATTCTGAAAGTGTTCGTGGCGTTCAGGTTATCTTTCACGAAAAACTTGGTGAATTCCAAAGAGCCCATCTGCTAAACAACAGCAGGAAAGGGTTTTAATTTCACAAGATCTTCTTCAACCTTATCAAATTGAAGAAGACGATTTTTTGGAAAGGATCGTTACCATAAACCAGTAAAATTATACCGCGAACCACTTCTTTACTTTTTACGGACCAATATAGGAAAAAAAAAAAATAGAACTACTTGTGGTCCTCGGACCACAGGTTGGAAACCTCTATCGTAAACGAATCTTATATGCAACATTATATCCCAGTAAGAAAAGGGGCTAGTATGGAATGAAGCCTCACAAATTTTTTTCCACCAAAGAAATTCAAAATCATACGTCAATAGAAAATACAATTGAAAAGGCTATTCTAAGATATTCACGGTTCAATTTTGGTAGATTTCTTGACCGGAAGAGTATTAATGAAGAGTATTATAGTCAAATTCTTTTAAGAATCAGATAGTCTAAAAGAACCAAACGACGCAGACTATTGAGTAAAGGAGTAATTCTTCTCCAAAGTAATGCCAGTCCACATAATGCCCGCTTAGCCGCAAGAAATGCTGAATATATAACGATGGACTTAACGCTGGATCAACCTTACGACTATTATTTTTTGGACCCATTTTAGTGTATTTGGTAGTTAAGAAATTCAATTCGGGTGAAGAGGTGATAGAAGCGGTGCAAATTTGACTTCACGGGCAACCAAAAAACTTTTTGTCTATCAATTTTCTCAAGTAGCCCGTGCATTGAGATAAGTCTGTATTAAAACAAAGGACATAATTTTGAAAATTTACATTTGTTTCATTAACTTCGTGTTGTTATTCTTGTTGCTGTATGAAAAAGTTCAGGGTAAATCTATACTCCTCTCGAACAATCATTTATATTATTTTTCATACCACTGTGATATTCTTATTTTATTATGTTAATAATTATTATCATTGAGGTTTATCAAATTTTAAGCAGCTTACACTGACCTTAAGGCGCGTACTGACTAGAGGATTTGTGCGCGCACGAACGCTGTAAAATTGCTTAGTAGCTGTCAGTGACCTCGAGGTGGGGAAGGAGTAATTCCAATAAATGCGGCAGTTGGAATTTCCCACCACCGATTCTATGTCAGAAGAGACGTACGGTATAAATGGTATTTGGTCAATACCAAAGTCTGTCTTAGATGGTAGTAGAGTACACGGAGAGCAGCATTATGTCGAGACACGTAGCTCGACGCTGCAAGAGATGGGCAAGCAGACAGAATGTGCATAATCGTTTCAGGATGGTGACGGCAGAACCTACAGAGTGTGAACTCCGCCATTTGGAATATGCGGACCTTGTACGCCAAAGTATTTATAACACCATCCTGACACGCAAACACAAAACCTTCTGTTTCCAATCTTAATCCAGCAGACTTAAGACACGAGAACGTTCGGTGGTCAGCTCAAGACTTTTAATATGTTTGAAGAACACAGAGTGCATACTTTTACTCAAGTGTTCTTTTGTCTACATGTCTATCTCCCCTTCTATCATCGAACTGGTAACTCTGTTGTACTCCTCCCGAGAGAGTTGTACTCCAGCGTTTTCTCTGACGGGACTCAAGTCTGCCAGGTTAAATCTCGTTGCTGGTCTTCGCGCTGCTGGCAAAGAAACGCCCCTTTGTCACTAAATTCGTGCTCTCTAACGAACTGTAATAGTGGGTCCTGACTTCTAAGGATACTGTTACTGTGGTTACAGCTAACCAAGACGAGTCGATCGTGCAAACACTCTAGATTAAGTAATCCCCGACCTCCGTTTTGACGAAGGAGGTAAATGTGCTGCACAAAAGATTTCGGGTGAAGACTTCGGTTGATGTTCATGATCTTTCTGGTTCGTCTGTCGAGATCCTTAAGATCATCAACATTCCATTTCATCACACCAAAAGTGTATGTAATTAATGGGACAGCAAACATGTTTGTTGCATTGATCTTCTAATTACCAGACAGAGTTTTAACAGATATTGTTTTTCTCCTCCTTGAAGAGAGTTTTTTTCAGCTGTATAGAAACATTGTTTTGTCTAGTAGTGTAATATTTGGCTTAGTAGCCGACTGGAGACCATAGGTGGAAAAGGAATAATTGTAGTATATCCGACACTTCTAGTTCGTCCCGCACCTCCCAAACTCGCGACTTCTTCTCGTTCTCTCCAGTGGTATCAATTTTGTCAACATCTTACTCCATCTTTAATCTCTCGGTCTCGTTATATATACTGACCATTTCAATTTCAGAGATCTTGATTTCTGATTTTTTGTCTTTGATTTCTTTGTTTTTATCCCTATCTCTTATATTTATTTAATTTATTTTTTATGTCCTGTCCACTTTCAAGTAATATCTTACAATATTACGTATTTCTAGATCGATACTCGTATTATATAGATAGTATTATACTCCCCAAAAAACATTTAATTTTTAAATAATTTGTTTTGAAAAAGAATTGAAACAATTTAAATTATTGAATAGATAAGATAATTTATTTAGCAGTTGTGAGTACAATAAATATCAAATAACTGAATAATAATGGAACACTTCACAGCATCCAAGTTTGATAAAAACATTTTTCTTTTTAAAAATACTTGTCTTTTTCATGTTTATAGTTAAAGGGTTTGAAAAGATAAAACATGAAAAAAACAATACTGTTCGTTGTTAATATGTTGTATGTATAGCCACAGGAAGATCAGACGAAGGGTAGACGGCTATCGGATTAGGATCTGCCACAGGGTTTAGTAGGTTGGGGATCGTATCTCCTACGTTATTCGCCATGTTCTATCCTTGATCAATATTTAAATTTCGACAGTATCTCGGATTTAGTTTCGAATGTCTGTTTACTTGCATTATTTAAGTCAATTTAGTAAATGCTATGAATTTAATATTCAACACATTTTATGAATGGACTGTGTAAGTCACTATTAGACTAACTCGGGCAACATTTTTCTATCGCCTGTTGGAAAATTACGTGATTGACGGAAAATAGATTATATTAACACTAGTTACATTTCAAAATTATAATCCTTTATATAGACGGTCTGTCTATATAAAGGAATGAATTCACTTTTAGACCAAAAGTGAATTCATTATATCGGAGAGGTGTATTTGTTCCAGAGCTCTCTCTTTGAAGGGGGTGAAGGAGCTCTTTTGTATTACCATCCCCAGAAATGAAGGGAGGTGAAATGCTATAATCCTGCTTCGGGACTTGTGTCTTGCTCTGGAGCTCTTAAGTTCTTAAACCTGCATTTACAAAGACTGTGCAAGAAACCTAGGACTAACTCTACAATTTTGGTACAATAAAAGCCATCTATCAGTAATTAAAAATAGTTAATAATACAGTTTGACAATTATATGTAGAAACTTCATCGAAGTTGCCCGATGGGCTTACAAAATACAGAAATGGGACATGAAGAAACGGTCGAGGTTGGAATTAACAATACTACCAAAAGCCCGTAGATAATACAACTCAATCTGTCATATGAAAATCTGTAAGTAAATTTAATTTATTCATGTGGTATTTAATTCTTTTTTAAGTATTATGTAAACAATATATATATATATATATATGTATGTATGTATGTATGTATTTAATAAAATAATAAATTACTACAGTAAAGATTATTTTGATAAACATGAAACATTTAGATCTTACTGAAGAAATAATTCTAAAACACGTTTTTAAATGTTCTTCTTTAACCATTCTTTTGATAATTTTTCACTTGATTTATGTGTCTATATTTCTTTAAAGATGAACGGTTCTCCTATTGTAGTGTTTGGCTCCTCCAAAAATAATCATCCATGGTGATTTTCAGGTGCTTTTGGCACCTTAACCGATCTGACGTGTCTTCCTGCTTCACATATCGATACAACCAGTGGTATTCATGGAAGAAAGGGATGCATCCATTGCTCAATCAGACGAAAATATTTTTTTTTGTGAAAAATTTTCAGCTAAATAATAATTTATTTTTTATAGTTAGGCTTACCATACGTCCCGGTTTGAAGGTATGGTCCCGGCGTCCCGGCCAGTTTGTCCCGGATATTTTGTAAAAATTAAAAATTGCTGAATATACACGCAGTACAAAAATTGCAGCCTCGGAAAATGGCAATTAGGCAACTAACTAAAAATAACAAATAATTTTTAAAGAAGTTTCACGCTAGTGATAAATATTAATAATAAGTTATATTCAATTAAGAGTAATTAAATATTTTGTATATGATTCATTGCCCGTATTCACTTGATTTATCCTTTAACGACTTTTTGTTCCACAATGTCAAACAAAAAAAGCTGTTGAAGCCTGCAAAAACCATGTTTTTGAGATACCAACTTCAAAGTGGAAAAAATGTTTCGAGAACGCATGCAAAAGTGTATAAATCTTAAAGGCGAATATTTTGAAAAGCAATAAAACAGTTTGTTTCAAAAAAAAATTCTTTCTTAGTTTTTATAAAAACATAAAAGGTAACTCTCGTACTAACCGTAGAAAGCGCTACTTTCTGTTATGATCAAAATCTCAAAATTGTCCCGGTTTGAGATAAAAATATTATGGTAAGTCTATTTATAGTAAAATATGGTTATAATAATTACTTTAAATTAGTCGAATGTATAAAGTATAAATTATAGTAAAAAATATGTCGAATATTAAAAAAACGCTGATATGAAACTGTTGGATACAGCTTAATTTTGTGCAATAAAACAGGGAGAGGTCGGATGTATGTATACCGGGTGTTTCCACGCCATAACGAATTACGTCGAGTACGCAGCAACGCTGTGATTTAATCCAGTTTGGATGCATACTGAAAGTCATCTTACTTATTTCACCGGGAGTATTTACGGCTGCCCGGGTGGGTCTCAGATTCTTCTGAATTTTACGCAGCGCAGTGGTCTACGGTCGCTAAGAAGCGTTTTTTACTCACGTCCGGCTTATTTTTGAATTTATGTTTCTATTTTCTTTATGGTTGAATATCCAAATTCGAATAATAATAGATTTCATATGTATTTAATAATAACTTAAATCGTAGAATAACTTAAATCGTATAGGATTTCTGGAATGTTGTTAGCGTGGTTGGAATCCTATTTAACGAATCGTATCTGATGTTATCAAAGTTACCTCTGGAGTTCTTCATGGATCGCATCTCAGGCCAAAATTATTTTTGCTATTTGAAAAACGACATCGGTAGAAACCTCAAGTTTTGTTTTAATCTTGTCTTTGCAGATGATCTCAAACTATTTGGTAAAAAAACGTCAGCAACTGATATTACACTATTTAAAAAGACCTGAACTCAGCTGCTGAACAGAAGTGCAAAATCATTTCTCAAAAAAAAGAAAAAATTCTGGGGTAGTGCGTTATTACCTAAAGGGAGAGACTGTACAGTGTACAGCTTAAAAAAATAACTGACCTAGTTGTATTATTTAGTGGCGATCTCTCTTTTATGAGACAATTGAAATCATAACTAATAAATCGATGAGAATGCTGGGTTTCGTAAAACGTCAGACTAATGCATTTATAAAAATTAACTCCATTAAAATATTGAACTTTTCTTAAGAAGCCATTTAGAATATGCGTCTACTATTTGGAATCCTCTGCAAAAGAACCAAATAGACAGTTTAGGATATGTACAACATAAATATTGCAACTATGCACTGTTCAAATTTGGTATATACTACAGCAGTGCTTCTCAACCTTTTATGGCCTGGGACCCCCCAAATTATATAAATATTGTCTGCGGCCCCCCTATGTATGTGTATATATATATATATATATATATATATATATATATATATATATATATATATATATATATAGTTAGGATGTTGTTCTTTACAACAAGCATTGTTGTACAAGAATTTTTATTTTCCTTCTTATATATATATATATATATATATATGGTGTATCAAGATAACATGGATGGGAACACGAGTTTTTTCGAAAAGGCGACGTTGCTCACACGTCACTCATACGTCAAAAACTAAAATTTATCCACAAAATTGATTGGTAGTATTGAAATTTTCCGGAAAAAACCAGAATTACAGGACATCAAGGACAATTTCGAATTTTTAAATAGGAACGTATGTCATATTGGATATCTTTGGATAGTGCTTTTCAACAACTTTTCCTTAAACATTTTTTTAATATCTTTTACGGTTGACAAAAAACTGTGATATTTTTAAATGACGATTATAGTCCCTATAACGACTTGAAAGTAAAGTATTTTTATTTACAAATGTTCAAAGTACCTTCCATTTTAATTTAAACACATTCGCATCCTTACTCTTGGGTTACCTGTAGTTCGGAGAGCAATTAAAAAAATATATAATAACAAATATTGCACTTTCATATCGTACCTACTTCAAAGCACAACTTAAAAATACTTGAAGTGCCTCCAACGCGAACCCATTAACCGACACATACATTTTATTTGACCTTTATATAGTCTACTTATAGTCTGTTTCTTTTGTTAAAGCGGAACTAGATTTTCAAATCTAGAAATTTTTATCGATTAAATGAAGCTTTTGATCATATTGTTTAGTAAAAGCCCATTTACTCATTATAAAGTTAGCTAGTGACAACTTAAACATTTGAAATAGCCTATAGTTTAAATTAGTTGTCAAAATAAGTATATTAAGTATAAAAATAAATAGAATATTTATTTTATTTATGTTGTGAAAGGTATATTTTTATGAATATCAATATAAGATACTCGTATTTATAAATATGAATCAAATTTATATCTTGCAAGATTGAGTGCATTTTTATTATATTTTCATGTTTTGATCTTGTATGACTTCGCGGCCCCCCGACGAAGCCTTCACGGCCCCCCGGTTGAGAAACGCTGTACTACAGCATCCTCACTTACACCAAGAAATGCTATATGCTTCACAGAGCTTCAATGTCATCTAGACCAGCGTTTCTCAACCGGAGGGCCGCGGCCCCCTGGGGGGCCGTGAAGGTTTCGTCGGGGGGCCGCGAAGTCATACAAGATCGAAATATGAAAATATAATAAAAATGCACTCAATCTTACAAGATATAAATTTTATTCATATTTATAAATACGAGTATCTTATATTGATATTCAAAAAATATACCTTTCACAACTTAAATAAAATAAATATTCTATTTATTTTTATACTTAATATACTTATTTTGACAACTAATTTAAACTACAGGCTATTTCAAATGTTTAAGTTGTCCCTAGCTAACTTTATAATGAGTAAATGGGCTTTTACTAAACAAAATGATCAAAATATTCATTTAATCGATAAAAATTACTAAATTTGAACATCTAGTTCCGCTTTAACAAAAGAAACAGACTATAAGTAGACTATATCAATGTCAAATAAATTGTATGTGTCGGTTAATGGGTTCGCGTTGGAGGCACTTCAAGTGTTTTTAAGTTGTGCTTTGAAGTAGGAACGATTTGAAAGTGCAATATTTGTTATTTTATATTTTTTTAATTGCTCTCCGAACTACAGGTAACTCAAGAGTAAGGATGCGAATGTGTTTAAATTAAAATGGAAGGCACTTTGAGCATTTGTAAATAAAAATACTTTACTTTCAAGTCGTTATAGGGACTATAATCGTCCTTTAAAAATATCACAGTTTTTTGTGTCAACCGTAAAAGATATTAAAAAAATGTTTAAAGAAAAGTTGTTGGAAAGCTCTATCCAAAGATATCCAATATGACATACGTTCCCATTTAAAAATTCGAAATTGTCCTTGATGTCCTGTAATTCCGTTTTTTTCCGGAAAATTTCAATACTACCATTCAATTTTGTGGACAAATTTTAATTCAAAATTTTTGATGTGTGAGTGACGTGTGAGCAACGTCTCCTTTTCGAAAAAACTTGTGTTCCCATCCATGTTATCTTGATACACCATATATATATATGTTAGCGAAAATATAATTATGCAACATTTACCCTAATTAACGATCATGGTGTGCTATATCGTTGCTAAGCACATTGTTTTATGTAAATAAAATAGTAGAAAATATATAGTATAATGTTCGATATATATATATAAAGGGGGCCGCAGACAATATTTATATAATTTGGGGGGTCCCAGGCCATAAAAGGTTGAGAAGCACTTTTCATGGCGGGCCGGCAAGCGACCTAGAAAAAATTCGCGGACCGGTAAGTTTAGAAAGTAATGTGTATATATTTTTTAATGCACTGATTACAAACACACAAAAAAAACAACAAATAAAAAATCACATATAATTAGTGAAAAAAGAAACATATTATTACTTAAGCAATTAACGGATTAAGGACCGAGATTTTCATCTGAAAATGAAGTGGGTTATAACTTATTAGGCGAATAGTTGCTTAGTAAAAAAAAAAAACTCACGGACCGGCGGTTGGGAAACACTGATCTAGACGGTCATTAGCCGATATATGTTTTCTATAGTAAGTTATGTACAGTATGATTTTTGTACCGGACCAATTAAGATTCGCTGCCAATCGCTATTCTATTGCAGAAGTCATGCGACTAACTACGGGTTTAATACTTGCATTGATAAACTGTCCAAAGCGTTAAATAATAATATAAATAACTTAGATTTATTCAACATATCAATCAACAATTTTTATTAATCAAATTAAATTTATTACCTAATTTGTTATGCCTCTGTTTATACCTACTGTTTATTTTTACTGTGTTATTTGTCTTTTAATGTTATATTGTGTATTTGGAATTATTTTCTGTAAACAAAATATAAGTAAATAAATGAATAAATATAAAGCATTTGGCTTATGTGACGCGAATAATTGAACATATTAAATATTTATCATAATCGATGAAATAGAACTTGTTGTATCAAACATCTGTTGCATTTCATCTTCTTTCTTCCTTATTGTAGATAGAATTACTTCGAACCGAAGTCATGTGGTTTCTAATGGTATTTTAACTAACAAATTTTATTTTAATTATAAAAATATCAGAATTATATTCGGTGAGGTCCGTCCGACTCAAACTTTGACAGCATGCTTGTCAAGGATCTCCCTATAAAACGAGTTGAAATTTTTGCATAAATCACTGGAACATAAAAATATCAAATTTCGATGATGATATTTTTTTGAAAAAGAATATTTTGAAAATATTCGTCATAAATATTCAAAATTCAGATTAGATCAATACACATAATTTTCCTTGAGGCAAGCATGCATAAATAAAGGGTACTGTATCAAAGTCTGATATTTAATGAAAAATGATAGCTTTCAACAATATATTTTGTATGTTAAATAATATCGTGCGTTAAAAAACCATATAGAGATTGTATAAAAATACCTGAACCAAATTTTAATTTTGCGTACCCTAATATAAAATTATCCTTCAGCCTGCTTCTTACCATCAGTCTGAGTCTGTTCAAATTTCAACAGACTTTTTATCTTATTTATTTGTGTTTGTCGGTGCAAGATTTCTTTTATTGAGTATGCGTAATTTTATTGATTTTATCTTTTTATTGATTGTTTAATTTATTGTTTTTAATATGTAGTATAGTCATTTAAATGGGCTGCGTCAGGCGCAAATAGCCTTTGTTGCTGTGCGCCAAATTTTTTTAACTAACTCATCCTTCAGTTAAAAGAATATATTCTATTATACTGTTTCATATAATGTATTATGTTCTTAAAACATTTATTTTCACTTTGCAGTATTAAATTTAGAGTAATAGTTATATATATATATAAAAAACAGCCGTGTATAGTTTTCATTTTTCATGTCGTTTTTATAACTTGTTGTCTATGATTTTCTATTTCCGATGTTGCCTGGCCATTTTTCTGAAGAAATTTAACTTTTTTTTTTTTTAATTTGAAATTTTTATGTTCTTCTCTTTGAATTTCTTGTCAACAACTGTTAACTACAGTATGACCTCTTAAATGAGAACATGCCCTTATCCGAACCTCCAATAATCCGAACAGCGAGTATTCAAGGATCAATCCCCGCTTCATAAATTGGAGAATTCCTTGTTTTACTATTTTCTAATATTTGCGCATTTTACTGTTCAGTATTCATTACAATTTTGCAATTTAAAACAGAGATGACTTCTAAAAGGAAACCCGTTACTTTATCGATAACAGAAAAGACTGAGGTAATGAAGAGTTTAAAGTAAACTTCTAACACAAGTTGATGATGGTTGGGATGAAGATGATAATCTTCCATTATCACAATGGATGGATAAAATGGAGTTGGGGGGATAGAAAAAGAAAAAAAGGAAGTTACTGTACTGATTTACATTCTGAAGATTACAATTACAATTGAAATTACAATTCTGAAGATATAACAAGACAAAAAGTTATTGAATGGGCCATCGAACAAGAATAATCGTGGGAATCCATAAATTAAAGGGATATTTTGAAGCATGCTCAAAATGAATCAAGCTCCGATGAAGGAATAGAACGAGATACCACGACGTGTAAAGCACATGACCATATATTTTGTCTTGCTGAATTTCATATGAAGGCTATATTCTTTGCTAACAGTATGGACCCGATGAATAAAAATTCGAAGACCTTAAATGTTGTTCGTAAAAAGTACAATGTCGTTAACGTATGGTGTTAATAATCTTTCCATTAAGCATTATACCTGCTGTTTCTTCAGTTAGGGCTTCCCTGAATATTGTCTCCGAGTAAAGGTTGAACAATAACGGAGATAGTAACATCCTTGTCTTACACCTATAAGAATGTTAACTTCGTCCGTTAGCGAATTTTGAAATTTAACGGCAACCCTTTTATTCCATTAGAGATTAGCTATTATTCTTATCATTTTTATCAATGCCAGTTTTATTTAAGGTTTAACAAATTTGTTGAACTTTATCAAATGCTTTTGCATAGTCTGTGAAGCAAACATAGACAACTTTATTGACACTAAGACATATCTATGTTAAGATGTTTAGACTGAATAGAGCTTCTCTCGTTCCAAAACCAGTTCGGAATTCAGACTGATTCTCGCTTATGATTTCTTCACATGTTCCGTATATTTGTAAATTGTGATAATTAATATGCTCTTATCTCGTTGATTCAAAAAATAATTTGATTTATTTGTTACTAATACATTTTACAACTGCATGTTTCAACTGACTCCATTACACTGATACATGTCTTAAAAATAGTTGCGAATGTGTTCGTACATTATGCATTCGTATAAAAATTCAAATCTAAACCCTAACAATATTCGTGCAAGTTTTATTTTTAAAAATACTTTTAAAATATGGCTCATAAGGCTAATGGTTCTATATTCGCTGCAATCTTTAGCATGTACTTTTTTTTAGGAATCATGATTTTTATTTAGCGTATGGCATACAAGTACAAATTGTGCGTACATTTAATAAAATTTAGTACATGGCTTATAATATATATGATATAAAATATGCACTCAGTGCAAAGCCAGATCATTCTGCGTAAGACCCTACTCTACAAAATAGGCATACAGAGACTTATGACAGAAAACCAAGAGCCAATAGGCCTTTTGGTCTGAGGACTTTCGACATTTTGAGTGATATTGATTTTAATATGCCCGAAATGGCAAGTTTCGTTTTGTGTGCTGTTCCACCGTGGACGCTGACGCGTCCGCTTGTGAATCTCGCATTAACTAGGTTTGATAAAGATACTACGTTGCCTATCGAATATCAACATGAGTTACAAAGAACACTGGTTCCTAGGTTCGAGGATAATGTCATTTTTACTGACGGATCAAAATCCGGACCCAGAGTTGGGTGTGCGTTCGTTGTCTTGAACCCAAGTCATCAGTTTCAGAACCGTCTGCACTCAATAACGAGCTTGTACACTGCTGAGCTCTACGCTATTTTTAAGGCGCTGTGTTTTGTTTCGGCAGAGCAAAGTCGGTCAAGTGTTATCTTGACAGACTCGCTGAGCACACTGAACAGTATCCAAGATCCAGATCCAGTGCATCCTCCTGTACTAAAGATTCAGTTGATCCTCTTGTACTAAAGATCCAGTTGCTACTCAACAATTTGAACGCTTAGAATGTGAGGGTAGAGATGTTTTCGATACCGGGACATGTTGGTATTAAAGGCAACGAAGCGGATGATGTAGCTGCAAAAGCCGCCTCCCACAGACCTATGATTGATGTGAGTTTCATATTTCCAGATGACGCATAGAGTCATCTAAAACATCTTGTTTTAGCCATGTGGCAACATGAGTGGAACAGCATGCAGGACGTCAAGTTGAGACAGATTAAGGGAGATGTTAAACCATGGGGTTCATCCTGCAGGATTAACCGCAGGGAGGAAGCCGCCATCACACGCCTCCGTATAGGCCACTGTTGGTGGACCCATGGACACCTTCTTTCAGGTGAAAGTCCCCTATCTGTGAGACGTGTAACACAGATGTGTCTGTGTTACAGTTTTTAACTGAGTGCCTACAGTTCGAGGATGTAAGAGAATCGAACTGTTTTATTTGTGAAGTCTTGCACTTTATTTTAATGTGTTCTAATTATAGACTGTGATATTCGATGGTAATTGGCCCCTTTGCAGCCTCTCACCATCACCCTGAGTCTGTTCAATTTTTCGAACATGCTTTTTATCTTATTTATTTGTGTCTGTGCAAGATTTCTTTTACTGAGTATGTGTATTTTTTTTAAATTTTATTTATTTATTGTTTAAGTCATTGTTTTTAATATGTAGTGTAGTCATTTAGATGGGCTGCGCTAGGCGCAAATAGCCTTTGCTGTACGCCAGAAATTTTAACTAACTAACTAACTAACATGATATAAAATAGGCAATTATTACATCTAGAGTTTCAAGCTATAATATTAGTTCTGGTGTGACAAGTAATAGATCTTCTTTGGATCCTTGGTAGACTCAGAGTGGACAGTCGAAGCTGATATGATTGATTTTCCGGTGTTGTGCAAGTTTTCCATTTCGCTTAGGTATCGGCACATATACCGTGGTTAGTGCGAATACTGTTTAGCGTAACCCATAGGTTGCAGGGCAGATTAGGGATAGTGATGAAAGTTGTCCCAAGTTGATAAAGAGGAAATTATCACTACAACTAATGTAAATCATCGGCACGTATACATTTATCTGGTTGGAACACAACATTGAAAACCTTTGGTACCTCGCAAAAATTATCATTTAATTTTATTTATGTTCTTTGAATGAAATATTTTCAAATAACTTCGATATTTCCACAAATTGTTTCAAATTTAATTTTAAAACGCACACTTTTTATAAATCAAAAGCAAATAAAATCAATTTATTAATTTAACCCATTTCCTTTCACAAATTCCTTCATTTGTTAAATTTAAATATACAAATACCCCATCCTAAATATCAACACGCTCTCACCTTAGCTTTCCATTGGTCATGTGTTGTCAAGTTAGGTGATGGCGCTAGAGTCGGAAATTAGTCCTGAAACGTAAATTGGTCACTTGACCATTATCTGCTTTTCCAGTTAAACGGTTTCAATTTTTAATGGATTTTAACTGTGTCCTCTTGTAATCGTTTTTTGAATAGTCTAGACTTTATATTTGTTTTTCACAGTTACTGATTTGCTTTTAATTAAATTATTTAAGTTCTTAAATATGTATGGCTTTGATCTGAGTTATTTTTAGTGGACAAATAATTAAATTAAGTTTGTTGGAAAATCATGAAATCAATTTATTAAAAACAATACGGGCCTGTTCAGAAATATATATCTCTCAAACACAATCCACTTGCACCAGTTTACCACCCACACAGACTGTCACCGCGCGACTCAAACTAACGTTGGCGGCACTGCGTACGTCGGTTAATGGCCGACGAGAAGCATATATGTCAGAAGTTTTTTCTTAATATTTATCTGTTCAAACAATATTTCGGCAAAAACACACTGTATTTATGTCACTATATTTAAAAATACGTCTTAATTCACATAAGCTGCAGCACAACACACTACAAATATACGCTTCTGTTTAATTTACTAAGCCGCCACGAGATGTCTCACTGTTATTTGGAGTCGCGAATAGTGTCGGTCACAGTCTTTTGATTTTGAACTTCGTCTTAAAATATATTTGGCCTAAAAATTTCAACTTTGTTAGTACGGAGAAGTCACATGATGACAGATCATGTGAATATGGTGACTTCAATTTTTTTTTTTTTTTTGTCAAAAACTTCATTAATCTTTTTCAATCTGTGCACTTGTTTTTCTTGTATTAAAATCTTCTATGACAATTTACTCCACAGATTAAGTTTCTTCATCATTCGCATTGTCAAATAGCGATCTTAAAGGAAGGTAAGCATCCAAACTCGTGGAAATTGGACGGTTGGACCAAAGTTCATTATTCACCATTTCTCTACCTTTTAAAATATCTTATGCAATATAAGACTTGAGAACGAGATAAAAAATAAGGCATTTCACAACAGAATATACAAAAAAATGTGAAGATTCTATAGGAAGCGGAGAATTAAGTTTCCGTAATGCCCTAGGAACCAAAAAAGCATTGTTCTATATTCAAGTATTGCTCCAGAGATGTTGGGATATGAATTGTAATATCTTTGCTTATTTTATAAACTATCAAAAAGCTTTTGATAGTGTAATGCATAAAAAAGAGAATCTTTAATGGAGAATTGGTGAATAATATCTGGTGCGCTGATGACACAATAGTTTTCGCAGGTAGTCTACAAGAGTACACGAATATCACTACTGGACAGCGTAACAGTTTCCAGTAAAGAATATGGGTTATCGCTGAATACTTGGAAGACTAAACATGTGGTTATTAGCAAAAACCTTATACCTCTTTGTCATCTCACTATAAAAAATAAATTTGTCGAAAGATCACTCTTTATAAATTCGATACCAGATTGAAGCAGCTAGTTAGTTAGTTAGTTAAAATTTCTGGCGCACAGCAACAAAGGCTATTTGCGCCTAACGCAGCCCATCTAAATGACTACACTACATATTAAAAACAATAAATTAAACAATTAATAAATAGATAAAATTAATAAAATTACACATACTCAATAAAAGAAATCTTGCAGTGACAAACACAAATAAATAATATAAAAAGTCTGTTCGAAAATTTGAACAGACTCAGGGTGATGGTAAGAGGCTGTAAAGGGGCCAATTACCATCGAATATCACAGTCAATAAATAGAAACACATTAAAATAAGGTGCAAGTCTTCACACATAAAACAGTAAGTTCGGTTCTCTCAGGAAGAGTATCAGCCTGTCCATAAGTACTCTGTCGTCACCTAAAGCAACTGACAGGTCATAGCACAGGCCTAGCCTTCCCCTGATATCCTCGAACTGCGCACATTCGGTTATAAAGTGTAAGACAGACAAATCTGTGTTACACGTCTCACAGATAGGGGACTCTTCACCTCGAAGGAGGTGCCCATGGGTCCACCAACAGTGACCTATACGAAGGCGTGTGATGGCGATTTCCTCCTTGCGGTTAATCCTGCAGGAAGAACCCCATGGTTTAACGTCTCCTTTAATCTGTCTAAACTTAACGTTCTGTATGCTGCTCCTCTCATGTTTCCACATGGCTAAAACAAGATGTTTCAGATGACTCTTTGCGTCATTTGGAAATATGAAACTCACATGGATCATAGGTCTGTGGGAGGCGGTTTTTGCAGCTACATCAGCCGCTTCGTTGCCTTTAATACCAACATGTCCCGGTATCCAAAACAGCTCTACCCTCACATTCTGAGCATTCAGATTGCAGAGTAGCAACCGGATCTTTAGTACAAGAGGATGCACTGGATCCGGATCTTGGATACTGTTCAGAGCGCTCAGCGAGTCCGTCAAGATAACACTTGACCGACTTTGCTCTGACGAAACAAAACACAAGCCTTAAAAATAACGTACAGCTCAGCAGTGTACACACTCGTTATGGAGTGCAGACGGTACTGAAACTGTTGGCGTGGATTCAAAACAACGAACGCACACCCAACCCTGGTTCCGGATTTTGATCCGTCAGTAAAAATGACAGTATCCTCGAACCTAGGGACCAGTGTTCTTTGTAACTCATGTTGGTATTCGATAGGCAACGTAGTATCTTTATCAAACCTAGTTAATGTGAGGTTCACAAGTCCACGGTGGAACAGCACACAAAACGAAACTTGCAATTTTCGGCATATTAAAGTCAATCTCACTCAAAATGTCGAAAGTCCTCAGACCAAAAGGCCTACTGGCTCTTGGTTTTCTGTCATAAATTTCTGTATGCCTATTTTGTAGAAAAGGGTCATATGCGGGATGATCTAGCTTGGCACTGAGTGCAGCCATGTACCGCAGGGATAGAATCTTACGACGATTGTACAGTGACGGTTCGCCTGCTTCACTCAGCAGGCTTAGTATTGGACTAGTGCGAAATGCACCTGTGGCCAATCTAACCCCAGTGTGATGTACAGTGTCAAGAATTCTTATCTCTTGGTGTTTAGATGACCCATAAGCTAGACATCCATAGTCCAGCTTAGAGCGTACTAGAGAACGATATAAACGCAACATGACAGTGCAGTCCGCACCCCATGTCTTATGACTGAGGACCCGCAACAAATTGAGCGACTTCTGGCATTTTTTCTTGATGGACAAAAAATGTGCCCGCCAAGTAAGACGAGTGTCAAACACGAGACCTAGATATCTGGCAGTATCGGTAAAGGGTAAGTGTGCTCCATTTAGTGTGAGTGTAGGGTTGGGATGAACACCCCTTTTCCTACTAAAATGGACACATACAGTTTTGCTGGTCGAGAATTTAAAGCCATTTTCGGTTGCCCATGTATTGATACGATTGATAGTCAGCTGAAGCTGACGTTCGATTGTACTAGTCTTTTGTCCGGCGACAAAGATACCAATGTCGTCGACAAATTTCGAACTCTGTACAGGTAATCGAATACATGAAGCTGCACCGTTAATGGCAATTAAAAATAGCGTAACGCTCAGTATAGAGCCCTGTGGGACCCCATTGTCCAGTGCGAACATTTGTGACAGGGTATTTCCGATCCGCACCCTGAAGCGCCGGTTCGACATGAAGTCTTTTATAAAGAACATCAAGCGTCCCCGGAGACCCCAGGAATTCAGAGTACGGAGAATACCATAAATCCATGCAGTGTCATAGGCTTTCTCAATATCGAAAAACACAGCTACCAGGTGTTTGTTTTCAACGAAAGCATTCCTGATAGCTGTCTCTAGTCTGACCAGATGATCTGCTGTTGAGCGGTGACGGCGAAAGCCGCACTGTGTGTTGGCCAGCAAGTCGTTTGATTCTAAAAACGAAATCAGACGCTTGCTGATCATGCGCTCCATGAGCTTGCAGAGACAACTGGTCAGTGATATTGGTGTATAGCTAGAGGGCAAGTGTTTATCTTTCCCGACTTTGGGGATAGGAATTATATGAGATTCCTTCCACTTGGTCGGGCACTTGCCCTCAGTCCATATCCTATTATAGACATTCAAAAGCCTAGACTTATATGATTCCGAAAGATTTCGGATCATACGATAATGTATCGCATCTGGACCAGAAGAGCTATCCTTACACTTTGACATTGCGCTATCTAGGTCTTCACAAAAGAAAAGCAGGTTGTATACCTCGTCATTCCTAGAAAAGAAATTTAGAGGTATAGATTCGAGGCCGGCTTTACGAGTTAGAAACTCGGGTGAATAATGTTCAGAGCTAGAATTGAACGCAAAATTAGATGCCAAAGTGTTAGCGATTTCGACCGCTGAGGTAACTGCGTTACCATTTACCGGTAGACCAGCAATGGCTGTAGCTGTATTTAGATCGGATATTTTCCGGACCTTCTCCCAAACTTTGGCCACTAGAGTGGCAACTGTAACGGTGGACACGTATTTGCGCCATGATTCGCGCTTGCTTTCTTTCACAATCCTCTTAGCACGAGCTTTCGCTCGCTGAAAAGCTATCATGTTTTCCTCTGTTGGACAACGACGGAATGTATTGAAGAGATGTCTCCTTTCTCGTAGTCCTTTCAAGTCGCATTCTTCGTTCCACTAGGGAACGGGAACTCTACGGGGCTGAGTGGAAGACAGCGGTATGCTTTTTTTAGCCGCGCTTGTGATGGAGTCCGTGAAATGATTCACCTCTTTGTCTACGGTCAAGCTCGGAATATCCTCATGCGAGAATGATTCCGCAAACTTGGTCCAATCTGCTTTCCGAAGAACCCACTGTGGCCTGCGGGATTCGGTAACAGTATTAAACAGAGGCTTTAAGAGGATTGGAAAGTGATCACTACCGCACAGGTCGTGATGCACATCCCATTTGAACAACGGAGCGATGGCTCCTGAAACAACGCTAAGATCTATAGCACTAAATGTACCCGTTGCCGCACAAAAATACGTGGGTCTGCCGTCGTTCAGAAAGCTCAAATTCAGTTCGTTCAACATATTTTTTAGGTGACATCCCCGTCGATCGTTCCGCACCGATCCCCAACACACATTGTAGGCGTTAAAATCGCCTAGTAGTATGAAGGGTGGTGGGAGTTGATCGATGATTTTCACGACATCTCGGATGTCAGTTCGAACACCAGGGGGAAGGTAGATAGAACAAATCGTCACCTGGAGGGAAAGTGCAACACGAACTGCTACGACCTGCAACTCAGTGTCAATGTCTACAGGATCGTGGTACAATGTGTCTCTAACGAGAATTGCCACGCTGTCATATGCTCTTAACCCCGTAAGGAAATACGTGCGAAACACGGAGTATCCCCGAGGAGAGAATATGTCGGTTTCGTTGAAGTTTGTTTCCTGCAGACAAACACACGAAGGCGCAAAATCTGACAATAAAAGTCGCAGTTTTTCGTAGCGCTGATATAACCGTTACAGTTCCACTGGATTAGTGGACCATTCATTTCTATTTAGGGAAGTTACCCCGCAACCTAATGATTTTTGGTTTATCCTTAGGTTGCGGGTCTACAGCCATTTTCTCGGCTACACTTTCATTTGGTAGTCCAGGTGTTTTGATGGACACACTGGACTCCTTTTTTGATTGTTTGGCTCTCACTGGTATCCAGTGAGAACCAACGGATCCCTTATCAGTTTCCTTTTCAGGAGTAACTGATCAGGGTTTAGTAAAAGCGACCATTCTCTGGTCGTTTCTCGTTTGTGGAGAAGACTGTGGGGTCTTCTCCTTAGGTGGTTGGGAGAACTGTGGTTGAGTGCGTTCTCTTTTAGGGGAGGGGGATTTATTCAGACCCGATCCCCCAGGTTGTAGGGTCTGAATTTTGGTCTCTGGGACCAATACCACCTTTTCTTTTGCAGTATTTGTCGCGAATGTTACTGCTGCTGCAGTTGTCGCACGAGGCACTAACTCTGTCTGAGTTTGGACACTTGCAGTTCGCTTTGCAGCTACTTGCGCGAAAGATTTCGGCGCGCTCTCTTTGTATTTCCTCTTGGCGTTGAAATACGGTATCCTGTCCTGCGTTCTAATGACCTGTATTGCCTTCTCCTCCAAGTACGTTGGGCAGTGGCGTGAAGTAGAGGCATGCGCCCCTTTGCAGTTCACGCAGTGTGCCGCGTTTGGAAAAGTCTCAACTTCATGTTGATCATGTCTGCAGTTGGCACAGACGGTGTGCTTACCACAACGACTTGAGGTGTGCCCACAACGCTGACACTTGTAGTATCACATCGGGTTGGGAAAGTAGGGGCGAACGCTACAAACGTTATACCCCACCCTTACCGATGTTGGACACCTGGTACCAGCGAAGGACACCACCATGGAGATCGAAGGCTTGCCGTTGCGAGGGTTGAGCTTCCTGCATTCAATGACACCTTGCAATGCCATTTCCTGCATGAACTCTTCCTCCGTAACATACGCCAGGTCACGATCCGTTACGACGCCTTTCGAACAGTTCAGTGCCTTATGCGGCTGTACTGAATTGCCAAACTCAGAAAACTTCACTAATTTTTGCAGCGTTGACGACGCTTCAGTCTCTGCTTCTATTAGCAGTGTACCATCCGACAACTTACGCACCGACTTTATACCAGTGGAGCACGTATTTCTCAACGTTCAGGCAACGAAGAAAGGGGACATCTCCTTAAAAGACTTACCCTCTTCTTGTACCTTCACGACGAGAAATCGTGGTACTGGCGCACAAAACTCAATATTTCTCTTACCTTCTACCTTATTGGCAGCTAGCCTAACACATCCCTCGTCAGATGACTGAGCATCACGACGAGGTCTCTTGTTTGATTTTTTACGGAGTTTACTCTCAACTTTGGCGGAACTTAAAAAGTTAGTATCCTTCCGGGTACCCGCCATACCCGTATAAAATGTTTCATCACCCTGCCATGCCCACCCACCAGGGAGCCCCACACCGGGAACGTTGTCCGCAAACCGGCTCATTGCGCCAGACATGTCAGGATGATATAGCATCGGAGTAGTCTCGGGCTGCTCGACCCGCTCAAGAACCAAGAGTGGCCAACTCTGGAACCTTGCGAGCTGCATCCGCTCCCACAGACCCCCGAATACTTGTCTAGTGGCACGGCATTACCCCGGCATCCACGATACAGTAGTGGAGCCACTCTATTCATGAACCGTGACACCAGCCGATTGACTGAGCTGACCAGACTCAGCCTCCCATTTTACCGAATCCGAGGCCAAAGAAGGCGTGTTGGGATCGTACTGTCCGCGGGCAGCAGTCTCCCTCAACCGACCAGCATCCTCTTCTCCGGCGTTACGGGTCTCCACGCACGGCAAACACGTGGGTAGGAATTTAAATGGGAGATAAAAGAGACAACAGATAAGCCTATTCCCACAATCGGCTTCTCTGAACTGTCTCCTCCCAAATGATATGTGATTCAGAGTACGTGGGATCATCAGGCCCAAAAGCTCTATATGGTCAGGTGATGCGACCATTATGAACTTCCCTTGCGTGATTGAGGGTACGCGGGATCATCAGGCCCGAAAGCTCTCCAAATGGCCAGGTGTTACGGCCATTATGAACTTTCCTTGCGGGGGAGATTGAAGCAGCGAGATCATCTAAAATGAAAACAGTGTTCTGTAGCCATGACTTATATAATAAAAAAAACCACAGGCTTTTGAAATGTGGACATATTTGCCGAATTCTCAGAATTTATTTTCTCAGAGAAGTTCAAGAAGAAGCAATCATTTACGCGGTTAATCGTCTAAAACTTGAGTATCTCGGGCACATTATGCGAAATAGTGACAGATATGGATTTTTGCAACTTATTTTACAAGGAAAAGTGCTCGGCAAGAGAGGTCCAGACAGAAGACGTATTTCATAGTTGAAAAATTTAAAGGAATGGTTCTCCGCGACAACTATACAGCTCTTTTGGGCAGCCGTTAACAAATTCAATATTGCCATTATGATATTTAACATCCAGAGTGGATAGGCACTGGAAGAAGAAGAATTAGCAAAGAATGAACTTATACAAATGATTGTCGAACAACACTACTTTGTACACAACTAACGAGTTGAAACTTGCAGCAAAAATAAAGCGATTGTAGCTTTTGACATTATCTGTCGAAAACTTGTCGAGTCTATATTTTTTATTGTTGACAATTCTCTAGTAGGAACTGTAATCTCATCACTTTTCTGACACACCTCATTTTGTGAAAAACATAAAGAGTCATTATTCCAGAATAGATGTTTTAAAATATTATTATTATTATTATTATTATTATTATTATGTGGCTTATATAAACATTTTATTTTTATTGATTAATTGTCAATTTACAATCTACTATCTAGAGTGAATGTACTGAAGGAAATCAACTTGTTCCACGGTCTTTAGTGTTGAATGCGCTTTTCATTCATGAACGGCTGATTCAATTTTCATGGGGTTTTTTCTATCTATAGGTACATCATCTGGTCATATTTTCGGTTGTGTTTTATTAAAATCGGTTTAGTAGTTCCAAAGTTACAATGATATATGTGCGCGCTGGTCGAATGAAATCCATGTTTTTCGTTAATATTTAACGTATTATCTTAAAATTATCAAGGACAACACAGGTTTCATAAGCGGTAGTAATCCAAGGTGGTAATCCCTAGAATACCGTTGATTCCTACAATTTTACTATTTCAGTTTAAGCAACTCAAATTTCCTGTAAGGTTCTGTTTTGCGATGGCTATTAATATGTTGCAGGATCACACGCTGACTACAGCTGGTGTTGATTTTCGGAACCTATGCTTATCGCATGGGCAATTATATGAAGCGTGGTCGCATGTCAGTTCTACTAACAACCATTACCTGGTAGCGCCTAATAGTAAAACTAAAAACATTGTTTATAACGACGCTCTCAGATAAATTATCCTGTTCAGTTTAATCCTGTCCTTTCACATGTTTATATTAATGTCTTTTATCCGGTCATCTTATTACGAGTAGGTATGTTGTAAGCTCTAAAATTGTATGAGGATCTTCATAGTGTCGGTTACAGTCTTCTGTACTTCGTCCTAAAACGCTTTTGGCTTTGAATGTCAACTTCGTTAACAAGTAAAAGTCACATGATGGCAGATTAGGTGATAGTCGTTAGATAAATGTACCAATTAGTTTACATGTCCAAAGTGTCGATCACGGTATATCGTGAAAATTTTTTGTATTTCTTTAGTGATAAAGGAGAATTTGATGTTTTCATGAACCATTCAATTTGAAACATACAAATGTGCATTCACCAGAGCCGGCGTGTTTTTGACTGAAATATTTGTATTGTTTTTTTTTTTTTTTTTAATATTTTATTGCCGGTTCAACATATTACAAATGTTATGCACAGCATTGTTAATACATGATTTTATCTTAACTACATAACATGAGGAGCACATTTAATACAGTTTATAAGTTTTAGTATTAACAGTTTTAAAGAATTACTTGAGATTATATAAATGTTGTTGGGTTTTACTTCCCATCATTAGTTGTCATTATCGCTATCTAAGTATATGTCCTGGGGTAATTGTCTTTTACGCCTTGTATGAATGCCCTTTTGACCGATATTGTACATTTTGCATTCGGATTTTTCGGTATTTAATTTGATGTTCCATGGCGGCGGCTTGTAGGTGGCCAATAGCACTTGTCAGGTCTAGATCTGGTGTCAAGATAGCGGTATCATCGGCGAACACAGCAATTGACGCTTCTGTTATATTTCTGACATAAATATTAAAGAGTATTGGCTCTAGGATACTTCCTTGAGGAACGCTTGATCTATTTTTTTTTTGCTTGAAGATATTTCATTATTGATACTTCTTGCAAACGTTCTATCTTCCAGAAATGAGAAAAGAATTGATGACAGGTATGGTGGTAATTTTAAAGACAGTAATTTAAATTTTAAATCTTCTATCCATACCTTGTCGAACGCTTGAGCAACGTCGAGGAATAATGCTGTGGAGTACTGCCTGTATTGTTTTTAGTCTAGTTGGCTTAGTCCATAAGGTTTAAGTATGGTCTTGTACAGAAATATTGCATTTGAAATGAAAGTTTTGACTTTCTGTCAAGATGCCAATACATTTGTCAAAATTTCGTTGGCGAAAATCCGTTGACGTTTAGTTTGAATGTGTTTGCTTCAAGCTAATCGTTGGCCCAACTATTCAAGGTAATTTAATTCGGGATTTAAGGGAATTCCATTGATTATTACTTGTGGGCAATAACTGATTCTGGTGATAAATTTGCTTGAACATATTTAGACTGCTCTACCTATGTTCACCATCTATTGTATAAATCGCTTACAAAACTGAAATTATTTAGAAAAATTATAGACTCTATATTAGGATCATTGGTAAATAGATAATGAAATAACTGTTTTATTTTCATTATTTCCTGAAAGTATTGCTTCAACAATCGTGGTCGATATCTTCCTATTCATTTCTGCATTCCAATGTTCAACACAATTAAAGTCACACGTTTCTTAATAATAAATAATGAAATGTACCGAATTAATCTTATTATCACCGTCTTCTGTGTGTGATCTTATAAGTTAACCCAGATCGTGCAACCTAAATTAAGATTTAAATCGTGTAACGTTGAATTCAGAGTTTATTGAATCCAGAATCTTCATGGTGGCATCAATAGATGCTGGAATTACAAGAGCAACGTAACCTGTTAATGAAATGGGCACAGTTCGAAACCCACTACTAAACAAATTCAAAACCACCCCCGACACCGCCTTAGTAGTTACGTGTGCGGCTTGTTAACATATCACGAACGTGCCAAAATCTCGAATGACACCACAGTGTGTACAATTTCTTACAGAGGGCGGGCTTTTTAAATTACAACTTGAAATTCTCTCTGCAGTTTAAATAGAAAAGATTAATTTTGGTAAGAACTTAAGACATAAATTTGGAAAAATAAAACAAAATATTTTTCAGTAGTATGTAACGTGTGGTCTTCCATTATAGTGAAAAATCAACATTATTAATGTAATCTGGGGGTCTATTCTGTAAGATTTTAGACATTTCTTTTAAAAGTGTCATGTCGAAAATTCCTACAGTACAGTATGCATAAAAGTGACTTCCACAGTGTGCAAGTGACTGTCGTTAAGTTATAAAAAAGACTCGGTATTGCCCACAATAATGCAAGGACTTTTTCCAAAACTGCTAAAATAAGGAGGAGATGCAAAATTTCAGAATACTCAATTAAAATTAGTTAAATCTTATTTTTCCTACCACATCATATGCTCCAGAGACATGGACCATCAAAATAAGAAACAAAAATTAAAAAGATGCCATCGAGATGTAGACCTATACGCGTATGTTGATAGTATCATGGACAGATGACGTACAAATACTTCTGTTTTAAAATAATTCAACATCCGTACGCGATTGTTCACGAAGGTCAGCCAATCTTTAACAAGATATTTTACAACATAGCTAGACGAATGACGACCATGGAAAAGACGATGTTAGAAGGCAATGTAAATGGAAGGCGTCTAAGAGGAAGATCTTCTAACAGAACGGCTGATCAGATAAAAAATAATGTAATAGCCCATGCAATACACGAAGCGACACAAGTGGCTCTACATAGTGACATGTGGTATTACACAATAAAAGCTACCGAGTCATAGTGTGACCAAATATATAAAATACTTCTATATAGCGCACGTCTACCTTACTATAGTGCCAAAATGTCTAGCGACGAAGTAAGACGGAACAAATGGCTTCTCAGTTCAAACTGCTACGAATGTATGTATGCGCACGCAAAATTCTTTATCAAAATGATAGAGAATTTTAGGTTTATAAAAACATCACCAACAGAACGAAATGAAAATGTTTATTGTAACCTACAAACATTGCTTAAAATCTGTTTCCTAAAATATCAAGTTCATTTTTTAGGTTATAACTGTTGAAGAATTATTAAAAATTTAAAATTATATTTATGTATTTGATAATAATTCGTGTTATAGTCTAAACTGATGCACGCGCGTATCGCATTACGTATCAGAGAAATTTATCTCCGTTTAGCGAAGACTTGTTCGTATCTATGATGAGTAATATCCCAGCAAACGTTCAACTAACGGCCGAATGCTGGCAAACTGCTTTTATGCTGGTAAATTACTGGCACCAAAAGTAAGTGCAACGCCAGTATTAATAATGTACTTCACATTTGTATTTCGCATTCCGCATATACGAAGTACTTTACCAGCATTTTATAAGCACTCTTCTTCACTCATACTTTTTACTTAAAACCATCAGAAATAAATCTTGCAACTGATGCGATTATTTTGCACTTTACCGTTGCTGGGCCAGCAACTGATACATCAATGGGCCAGTAACGGCCCCGGGGACACCGGGGTACTGGCCCATTACTTTCAATGCCGGGGAGTATGTGCTTTACCAGTACTGGCCCGTATAAAAATGTTTGCTGGGATAGTATTTAGTATACGAGTGTGGTCGGAAGTAGGTAGGAATATTTCGTGAATAGCCGGAATAAGGGAAGAGAGAAGAGGGAATTATGAATTATTTTGATTAATTGCCAGCACACGCGACACCCATTTTGCCGATAGCTTTTTTCTTATTATTATTTTTTATTAGGATTATGAAATGGCTCTTCATTTGAGCAGCTTATCAATTTCAATTTCAGACATTTTTCGTCGACGATCATTAAAACAATATTGAGCACATTATAAATAATTTCTGGTGTCGTAGCACTTTTTGGGAGCAAACTACAGAGACCATTCATTTTTAATTAGTGAGTTTTTTATAATCTAAATGAGTATCTTATATTCCGGGAGGCAGCGTTGCATTTTTGATGGTCATTTCATCCCGCTTAATTTTTTTTGTAATTGATAGTTTAGATATGGCTAATAATCGAAACAAGCGTCAGCCGCTAGAATCGCGATGGGGCTGGTTGTAAGAAATACATCTTGTAAAAAAAAAAAAAAATCCAAAAGTCATTTCAAGCCACTTGAAAATTTGCTCGGTTATTATTTAAGTGAAAATAATACTAATAAAAAAAGTCAGCTGCGTACGTAGTGGGGGATTTTACGTCAGTCGCTTATATAAACCTGTCATAAAAAAAAAAAAATGATGTAAAGTTATTTCAAATTCAATGAAACTTTATATAAATAATATTATATAAAATAAAAATTATCGTCAGCTGCCGACATAACGGGGTAAAGATCGGCAGTTACATCATTGATTACATTATAAAATGCTTAGGCTAAATGGCCGCTCAGCAATTATAATTCCTCAGCTGACGGTCTTACCCCCATTATGCAAACAGCTGATTGTTGTTTTTATTATTCTAATTATATAATAAGTTCAATGTGTAAATTTAATTGAATTTGAAATGACTACATTATTTTTTTTTTATGAAAGGTTAAAACAAGCGACTGACGTATAATATGCACTATAATTGTATTTTATTTATTTTTATTTGTATACTTATTACACTGTACTTTTGTTTTATAGGTATTCTTTATTTATTTAATTTAATTTAATTTAATTTTTTGTTTATTTGCTAAATTTGGCTAAATTTAATGATTTATGATTTATTCTATAAATATGGTTTTTCTATTTGTATTACTTTGCTTTAACGTGTATAGCAAATATTAAGATATAAATTATTAATACTAATTAATTAAGATTTTTACTCTAAACATATTTTATAAACAGAGTTATAATCAAATTATAAAACTGACACTGTGCTAATAATGTTTTAATATGATACCACACACAGACTCAGTCTAAGTGGTGTACAATCTGCTTGAGCACATTTTTTTTTGTACCTACACAATTATGATCACATTTTTACGAATCTAATTAATGTATATTTTATGTATTAAATAATGATATTTTGTAAATCATTGTCTTATACAAATTAATTAATAAAGGTATTAATATAAAAAAAATATAATATATAATCTCCACTATGCAAGTAGCTGACTTTTATTATTATTATTATTATCACTTAAACAATAACTGCAAATTTTCAAGTGGCTTGAAATGACTTTTGGATTTTTTTTTTACAAGATGTACATTTTCTCACGACCAACCCCACCACAACCAACGCAGCTGACGTTTAGATCATCTTACTACCAGAAAGGAATAATTTCCAATATGAATCAATCGGAATGAACTGACCAGGTCATTTGCAACACTGCCTCCCGGACTATTATGCAGCAACAATAAATAAACGAAATTATTTTATATTTATACTGACTTATTTAATTAGTTAATTATTTATTTACTTAATTTGCATATTGACGACCATAAATAGTGTAATTTGTTACCTGTATAATTATAATTATTTATTTATTTTTTTAATTTTGACTGTAAAAATTATATGAATTATTGACAATTTATAAAATGACTTATCCAATATTACTTGTATGTAATCTACTGGATCAATAAATTATTATTATTATTACTAATCAGGATTTTTAGCGCAAAAACCCTATATGCTGTGGTGCTTGGAGGGGTTTCTGCAACATACGGGATTTTCAAAGCAAGGAAACAGGAGTAAAGAGAAGGCCTACATGACTTTCTGCACCAAACGATACATATATTTACAAATAATATGAATATAGAATAAACCACAATTTTTTAAACCACAGATTTTGTTCGATAGGTAGTTTCTGAAATAAAGGATTCAATAATATTTTAACTTTGAGGATGTAACACTGTTTTTGAACATTATCTAATATTTTAATTAAAATAATGGGCATTTCTTCATTATTCTGAACATGAATAAAGTATATACGCCGGTTACGGATTTATAATATCGTGATGTGCAGTTATTTATGTAAGTTATTGCAGGCACCAAAGCACCAAAACTCTCGTGGTTATAATATAACGTGTTACTCTAGATTAACTTCTTGATTAAGATAACTAATATATGTAAATTTTAACTATTGAACTTAAAGTCGAGTCCGTACCAAACACTTCGGCTCTGTTACGTAAACTATTTCAAATTTAACGTTTAATTTCATTTGTGCACAGAAAACTAAATATTCCAGGCATTAATAATCATTTCAAAGATTAAATTAAATACTTTATTAAATTTTAAAAAAAGATTAATTTATATTCATTAACATTTTAATAGCTTTTCTCATGCGTCGGCCGAGTCAGCAACGATGAGGTCATCCAGATTCTGAGTTGATCTGAGATCATGTAGATCAGTGGTTCTTAACCAAAGGTGCGATAAGTTGCGGATCTTTCGGAGGTCTAAAGCTAATAATCATTTTGGGGCTTCTGATTTAAAGCAAAAATTCTTTAATTTCAAGAAATATTTATTGTAAAATTATACATAAGTGTATACATTATACGTATTAAGGATCTAGATAAGTTAAATCTTTCAAGGTTTTCTTTTAATTTTACAGTTAATAAGTATTGTTCAACTAATACACCTAAATGCATATTCCCTATTTTCATTTATTATGTTTTGGCGCTCATTCCAATTATTCGTGCCCAAATACCTAAATATAAATATTTATACTTTGGTTTAAAAGTGTACAATAAGTTTACTGGGAATGCCAAATTCTTTCATAACTTTCCGGTGCTTGTCACGCATTGCGACAGTATTAATTATTACAATACATGTTACTTTACTATTTATCGGTTTTGTAGTCAACAGTAGTTATAATTTTCGTTTTTTTTTTTTTTTTTCATTGCTGTTTTAGCAGCTAATTACACTAATGAATAGTTAGTGAAATAAATGAAATTTCTTGCATACATTTGCAGTGAAGTAAATAGAGTGTTATTTGTTTTAGAATTGCTTAAGTGAAATGGAAGAACAGACGGATATGATAATGAATTGTTGCTTAATGTTTGTCAGTTATTATTTCTCAGAGCAAGGCAAAGAGCAGCCATTTTATCATCCATTCCAGCGAGAGTGTCGAGTTGCCAGCCGAGCTCTTGAAATATAGTGTGACTGTGTAACTGATAAAGAAGCTCGCTTGTCAGTCAAGCCTCGCTATTACAATACTTTCCCAATTTCCGTGCAACTGATGTGACACATTCCATCACAGTGTCACTGTAAAGTAAATTAACAAAGCGCTGTCTCGCCTTTAAATAACCTTCAGCGTTCTCTTGCTCGGCTACACCATCCGCCGGTCTTCGTGCTGTCAGTTCGTCATCTCGTCTCCGCTTACTCAGGGACGTGAACCCCTCTGTAATTACCCCTCGCCCTCTATTTCACGATACTCTATACACCATCATTCACTTACTATGATACTATTCTTTCACTTCTAATAAAATCATCTTGATTTGATTGAAATATTTCTTTAATCAAATTTTTAAAATCTGGACACTTTTCCAATCACAGCACGCGCTGCTGTGACAAGTACCCAAGTACCATATAATGAATTCTGTATTGTCTAAATTGATGTGAATTTTGTTTGCTTGAGTTTTAAGGTAATCGAATTACTGTAGGCAGTTCAAATACAATTAAAAAAATATATATATTATTTGTAATTTTACAAAAACGTAAAAAAAATAATTAATAATTTTATTTCTTTAAATAGCGTCAAAAGAGTTCGGCCATATTTTTAATATTGGGTTACCCCTGCCTTATTACCTATTACAGCTTTAATACGATGCGGCATTGTGCATACAAGTTTTATTTTTAATTCATCTACTGTCCTCACGGGATTTCTTCGTAACTCCTTTTTCATTTTATGCCACAATCCAAAGAAGGAAAGGTACATTGTGTTCTTCAAACGATTTTTTAACCATTTTTGTAGTATGACAAGCGGCACCTTGTTGAAAAACAAATTCTCCTGAAGAATTCGCGCACAGCGGAATTGGAAAGGAAGAAAGCTGTCCCCTAAAATTTGCTTGTACTTGGTTGCATTTACAATTCCATCGATGAAGTAAAGTTTTCCAACTCCTTACTCAGACATACATCCCCAAATCATTATAGAGGCTGGAAATTTCACTAAACAGTCATCGTGATACGCCTCCTCTGATGTTCGTAGGATTCGTTTTCTGGAATCGCCTACGCAAACTTCAAATTTGGATTCGTCTCTCCAAATATTTTTTTTTCAGTCTTCTTCTGACATTGCTTGATGTAGTTTTGCCCAATTTAGACGGTTTTTCTTTTGTTTCAATGTCAGCAGGGACTTTTCTTTGGCTTAGTAATAAATGCTCATTTAACAAAATTTTAGTTCTTTGCAACAAACACATTAAACTTACTTTGTAAAATTTGTAACCCAATTTTTTAATGACTCTTTTTGTCGTTGAAACTGAAATATCTTTTTGTATAATTTTTCGCCACAACAAGTCATTTCTTTGGCATTTGAACGTCGACCTGCTTTGTTTATTTTATTTAAGGCTAGTCTATCCGCAGTGGTCATGTTTGATATACGTCCATTTTTTCTTTTTTCTGTAACGTCCCCACTTGCTTTATAGAAATTTATAATATCTTGAACAGTAGTCCGAGGTACTCCGATTTTTCTTGCGGATAAACCATTTTTGTGCCCGCTTATCAGAGACAAACGTAAATCTTTGCTTAAAGGTTTACCACGTACCATTATTTAAAATATACTGACCAAATTAAAAAAAAAACAAAACTGCTGGATAAACATGATAATACAATTTAAACAACCAACTGTTTAGATACTTGCCAGATTTTACTTGTGCTTGCATTATTTATCTAGCCGCTACGGTAGTAGATAATGTGACCAAATTTAAATGAAACAAAAAAACATTTTAGAAGTTGTTTATCAACGAGGTGTGTTTGATAAGTCTGTGACTTCGAAATGAAAAATATTTTGTTGTACCAAATTGCGACTTATTATTCAACATAGTCGCCTTTTAGTTGCCTTACAGTTTGCCCAACGATATTGCAAGTTCTTTAAGCCTTCCAAAAAGTACCTTCCTTACGAATTCTGCAAAATAAACGCGTGTTTCAGCGATGCTTCCTCTTCGATGCGAATCTTTTTCCAGCGAGCAATTTCTACATATTCGGAAAGAGAAAATCGCAAAAAGGAGCAGTTTTACGCGCAATTCGGCCGTTGTAATTGCAAACGAGTGAGCTGACGCATTGTCATGGTGGAGCTGAACTTTTACCTTTGTAAAATGGGGCCTCTTTTTCATCAATTCAGCGTGTAATCGATCCAATAAAGCGGCATTATATTGCCTTGTGATCGTTGTTTCCTTTTCCAGATAGTCGAAGAAGATTATGCCTTGCGAATTCTAGAAAATCGTGGCCATGACCTTTCTGGCCGAGGGAACTCTTTTTGCCCTCTCCGGAGCACGTTCACCAGGAGAAAGATAGTCTTCAATGTTCTTTTATTTCTGGTGTTTAGTGATGGATCTATGTTTTATCAACGGTTAAGAAACGCCGCAGAAACTCACTGTAATTGCGCTTGTATAAGGCCAAACATTGCTTCGAAATGGTCATGTGATTCCTTTTTTGATCCACTATAAGAAGACGAGGCACACATTTTGCCGATAGCTTTTTCATGTCCAAATATTCGCACAGGATATGAAATACACGTTTGTCAGAGATGTTTGCCATCTTGGCTATCTCGCGTGTCTTCACTCGGCGGTCGACCAACACGATATCAGAAATTTTATTGACCATCTTGTGAGGGCGTTTCTAGGATCGGTCGAAACGTCACGGTTATCTGAATTTAAATATTTTCATTGTACTTCATGGTACTTACTTTGAAAGACTCTTCCACATATTGGGTTCCAAGACTTGCGAGCGTTATCAAGTCTGAAACCCTAAAGGTCCGCCGGTCGGTTGCTTAGATTCTTTATGGCAGGAATAAGTTTGAATTAAAGTTTGCATTTTACTTAATCTATGTTTATTGTTTATTTAAGACTAAAGTTAATAATTACACTAGAACTTATAATTAGAAGATGACTACGACATCCCATGAGAGACACTAAACACAAAACCTCACAATCACCGTTTCACCTTACAAGCCGTTAAACACCTCACAACACTCACAGTGTTTAACCCGTTTTCGAAGTTCGTTCAATTCATTCAAACTGTTCTCAACACTTCCAGACTACTTCTGGTTCACTACACGCTACCGGGTTTCTTAACCAAAAAATACTTGAAAGGTTTGTCCGACTCCGGTGTTGGTTTACCCACGACTCTCCGTCTCTCACACAATTTCCCCAGCCCTTTTCTCAAAACTAATAATTTGATCTCTGAACCCCATTTTTTATGGTTGTAAAAATAATCACCTCTCCAATTAACAACAAAAACCTTTTTTAACTTATCTTGAAGACTCTATATTTCTACACCCAATTATTCATAATCCCAAATAATTAATTTTGACCCTTATTACCTACGAATTCCATATCAGTGAAAATATATAGTTGCATATCAACATCTGTGTAAACATTCGACCATGTACTTGAGATGAACCGAGACAACATTTTAAACAAATCATATAATATACGATCGTAAATTCTACCCTTGTCTCTCAACATTTAACTAAATAAATATACGATAAACTCAACTCATCTCTGAGGATGTTTATGTATGCTTATCTATAATAGATTTTTTTTATATTTAAATAATTTGAATATTTTTAACTAATTGAATAATTTTATTTTAAATAATAATGAATTTTTGTGTCATCATTCGGATGTCCCTGGCCCATTCGTGTTTATAAATTTTCCACGCAAAAAGTATTACTTTATCAACACACGGAATTCACTTTTTTCCATTGTAGCAAATAAACACAAACTTATCCGCTTCTGAACGCTGTTAAAACTATATAGTTTCACAGATTTATTCTAGTGTGTACGTCTACAAAGAATGGCAAATGTCAGAAATAATATCAAACTTGCAATTTGAGTGCCATCTCTTATCAAAGTCATTGACTTATCAAACACCCCTCATATATATTCATATACAACCGTTCAGAGTTCAGAATAGTATACATGCACACATGAACCTTCTCACAAAGTGTATATGCATATTTACACCTGCTCGTTTATCCTAGTTCATTTTCCTTCCTTATTCATCTACTCCTAGAAACTATCTGACTAACGTGCAGGTGTTCAGAATTGCAGTTTTTTGTAACTGAATACAAAGATTTTCTTTTAGACCTAATGTTTTTAATGATTTTTTCTGTCGAAAGTCTTTTATTATTATTATAATTAGTATTATTTCAGTTATGGGCACCATTATTGGGATAGTTGTCATTTTATGTACATTTGTTCTCTTATAATTCGTGCAAAGTTCTTATATTTTTGTATTTTAGTTTGACAAGTAATTTGCAGATTGTTAGATGTGATGACTGCAAAATCCGCAAGCCATACTAGTTTCTCAATTTTATTCCATAGGGGATAATATTGTTATTATTATTGTTACTGAGTATATCAAGGTGTTCACAAACATCCACAGATCCCTCACTAGGGAACACTGGAACTGAATATACACAAATGTGATTATTATTATTAATATTGAAACATATATTTAAGTATAAAGCTTGTGTTAACTAAAATTGTCCATGAACTAAATTAATGAGATCATATCTATTATATTTCGACACATAAAAAGACGCTGGCGATCCCGTGTTTTTCTTTTTCTTTTTTTTTTTCTTTATTTTACGTTAACTTTCAAGTAGTATAACAACTGTCTTCACATAAGTAATTTAGGAAATCGATTGAACAAGTCGTTTTACGATGCAAAAGCTTAATTGTTTTACTGGTCCAATTTATTTTAAACCTTTTAAATTTTGAAAACAATTTTATATTTAACAAAATTATTTAACTAGTAATTTTAATCTTTCTTTATAATGACTCTCGGAGGAATTAAAACACCCAAGATTTTAACAAGTTGAAACAAAAAAAATAATACATCTTCATTTGAGTCAAGTCAGCAAAAAAAAAGGAAAAACAGAAAATGTACATTTTTACATATCTGTCATTGTCTAAAAAATAATACAAAAGAATATGATGTGCATCTCAGATCTTATGGAAAATATATAAAAAAATATATGCGCTCACTGTTATTTGAATACATAATATTGGTGATGCGAAGATGTATTGTGTAGATCCTATAAAAATGAAATAAACAAGTATATAGTAAAAAAAAACACAATAACATATAACGTATAAACATAACATATAACGTACATATTTGCACAAAAAACGGTTACACTTAGGTGTACCCCTGTTTAGGTTAAAAGTAAATGAGGGTTGTTTAAGATGTCACTGATTTTGATAAGAGATGGCGCTTAGATCACAAGTTTCATATTATTTGGATAAACATGAAACGGATAAGTTTGTAAGATTAATAAATAAAACACTCGGTAAGTTTCACAAATATAAGTTTAATATTACTCTATACGTATTTCGGCAGTGACGCCATCTACAGGAGTTCAAATTACAAAATAAACTTATTTTTTAACAGATACATTCAGTGGGAACAAATATTAATGGTAAGGAATACAAGTGTAAACCATATTAGCAGATAAGGGAAAAAAAGTTTTTTATCGATTTATTAGGGGTGAATTGTAAACGTTAATCTGGTCATTCATTAAGGGAATTCCAGAGTTAATATTTTTGTGAATTTCTCGGTATTCTATAAGGTTCAGTTTAAGGCTTTTATTGTGAATGTGTAGGATTTTAAAGTCATTAACGGAAAGGTTATGATTATTGTAGATCATATGTTCTGCTATGTTGGACTGTTCTACTTTTTTATTTTGGATGGCTTTCAAATGTTCACCGAATCTTGTAGCAAATTTTCGACCACTTTGGCCTATATATATTGTTGAACAATCTTGGCACGATGCTTGATAAACTCCACTTTTGTTGTGTAAATTAGTTTTATCTAGTTTATTATTAATGAGTAAATTTTTAATTGTATGTTTATTGTAAAAGGCTGAAGTTATATTTGATTTCTTTAATTTTGATCCTATTTTGAAACTAACCTAGCCGTGAAAGGGTATTTTTTTAATAAATTTTTGTATCTGGTATACTTGGGGGATAAAAATATGTTAATAAAAGTTTTTTGCGCTTTTTTCTAATAATTTTGTCTATTTCAGCCTTGTTATAACCGTTATTAATAGCAATTTTGTAAATAGTTTGTAATTCCAGATTGTGGTCTTCATCAGAAAGTGGAACTTTTAATAATCGGTCTACATAACAATTGAAAGCAGCCATTTTAGTATTATAAGGATGTAAAGAGGAAGCAGGAATGATGGTGTCAGTATATGTCGGTTTTCTATAGATTTTGAAGTTGAGTTTAGAATTAGAATCTGAGATGGAAAGGTCTAAGAAGTTTAAGGAACGATTATTTTATATCTCCATAGTAAATTTTATTGAAGGATTGATATCGTTAATATGGTTGAAAAATAATTTGAATTGCCTATTACTACCTTCCCAAAGACAAATAATATCATCAACATAACGATACCAGAATTTAATACAGTGACGGAATTTGTTGGAACTACTAAAAATAATCTTCTCCATATGATTCATAAATATTTCTGACAATAGGGGGGAGAGAGGAGAACCCATAGGCAAACCATCTTTCTGAGCATAAATTAAGTCGTTAAATATAAAATAGTTTTGGTCTAAACACAGTTCTAATAAATTAAATAGTTCCTGAGCTTTAAAGCAATCTATATTATTATTTAGAAGATAAGTATCAACAATATGTTTTACCTCATTAATAGGAATAGAAGAAAATAAGTTGACTACATCAAAGGAAACTAAAATCGCGTTTTGGTTAATAGGGATATTCTTAATTTTATTAACCAGATCTAAACTAAACTTTATGGCTAATTTAGATTTAAAGTTTAAAATTGAGGGTAATATGTTATTTAGCTTCTTGCATAATTTGTAAGACGGGGCATTAACATACGAAACAACTGGTCTAATGGGACAGTGGGGTTTGTGTAGTTTCGGTAAGCCATATAAAACTGGAGGAGAAGGATTCATACAGATATATTTGAATTTTTCATTTTTGTTAAGAACCACTTCACACTTGCTTAACAGAGATTTTAATTTGTTTTGAAACTTACTAGTAGGATCTAGTGTTTAAAAAAATCATTAACCTTCGACACGTAGTCAGTTTTTTCGAGAATGGTTATTGTGTTTCCCTTATCTGCCTTACATAAAATAAGATCGTTATCATTAATTTTTTGTTTAATATTTTTTAAGTCACAATTTCTTTCTTAGAATTATTACATTTATTATTGAATTTAATAGACTTATTAATAATAGAGGAACAATTATGTTTTAAAAACATTTTTTGTTCTAATATGGCTATCTCAGTATCAATACGTAGATTGTCTATATCTTTATTATTGAGCAGTTTTTTAGGAGCAT
Organism: Liopterus haemorrhoidalis; assembly: GCA_963971575.1. Lineage (NCBI taxonomy): Eukaryota > Metazoa > Arthropoda > Insecta > Coleoptera > Dytiscidae > Liopterus > Liopterus haemorrhoidalis. The sequence goes on along the minus strand of OZ020614.1, from coordinate 39,956,162 downwards.
AAGACAAACCTTTAAGTAGGAGATCGTTCTCCGATTTTGAAAAAACAGTAGATGAAATGTTGGATATCCTAGGGTGGAAGTTGATATCTGGATTATTATTCGTATTCAATGTATGGGATGAAACTGGCAGAATTTGTAGCTCGCAGAGGTTAAGTAGTTTCTTATTCTGTCTTAAGTACATGTTGTGCACTTGAAACTGAATTTCTTCTCTTACATCTTGGTCCAATACGTCTAATTCTATGGGATGTAATAACATCGTCAATCGGTTGTGAATTAGCTTAAAATGTTGATTTAGATGGAATCTAGTTGAGTACCATCTTTTTATTTCTTCCTGAACCCAAGCTTTTTTGGCTGTTTGGATAGCTTTTTCGGCGGACGTAGATGTATTCTTGCATCGCAGATGTACACTGCAAATCTTAGTGAGTAATAGTACTCCTTTTAAATGAGTACTTTTTATATTACTCATTTAAAGTGCGTACTTGTACTCACTTTGAAGAAGGAGATAAGTGTACGCACTTGAAGTGAGTACTAGTACTCGTTATAAATGAGTACTTCAAAATACTCAAGTAAAACGAGTACAAGTACTCACTTCTAAAGCGGAACTGAAACTACGCGTTATATGTGAGTACTAATATTCATTTTAAATGCGTACTTTCAATATACTTGCGACGAATATTTTAGTTGTAATATCTGAAAGGTTTGAAATTTTTTTAAATAAATATATTCAAGAAATAATAATAATCGCATTTTATTATTTACAGAAAAATATGAAGCTTCATAAATTCTGGAAAAGGATTGCATTGAAAATTGGCAAAAAAGTGTATAAATTATTGATTATAATAATTTAAAAACTATTTTTCTGATGTTCAATCAACATTTTTACTTTTCCTGAATTTTAAAGCTTTATTGTGACATCACTCAAGAAAAGAGTTTTATACCTATGTACGCACTATAAGTGCGTATTACTACCCTCTCTTCCTTTCCACTACCCATTTAAAACGCGTACTAGTACTCACTTTAAGTGAGTACTAGTACTCATTTAAAGTGCGTACAAAAGTACTCACTTGTACGTGAGTAAAAACGAGGACAAGCAATGTACGCACTTTAAATGAGTACTAGTACTCACTTGAGATTTGCAGTGTACGTAATTAGGAAAGACACGTTTTTTTAAGCACTCTTTGTTAAACCACAGATGATTGTTGCAAAATTTTTGTTTAGTTAGTAACTTCTTGTATAAAACGGACAATCTTGCTTCACTAGCATTTAAAATATAATTGACAGAGGAGTCCGTGTATTCTCGGTGAAACATATTTAATATAAGATTAATAAATAAAACACTCGGTAAGTTTCACAAATATAAGTTTAATATTACTCTATACGTATTTCGGCAGTGACGCCATCTACAGGAGTTCAAATTACAAACTAAACTTATTTTTTAACAGATACATTCAGTGGGAACAAATAAGTTTGTTGAAGGATAAGTTTGTGTTTATTTGCTACAACGAAAAAAGTTAATTCCGTGTGTTGATAAAGCACTACTTTATGCGTGAAAAAAACATTAAGGAAACTGAAGCAAATCTGACAAAATATTATGGGAACTCTACTCCGTCACATGGTATGGTTTGCAAATGGTTCACTGAATTTCGTTGTGGTACTACTAGCACGAATGATGTTAAAAAATATGTTGGACGTCCGAATGAGGTCACAACTGAAGAAATGTCAATAAAATTCATGATAACGTGTTGGACGATCGCCAAATGAAGATACATGAGACAGACAAGATGTTAAACATCTCGGAAGAACGTGTGTTTCAAATCCTGCTCGAACATTTGGTCATGCAAAAGCTATTGACAAGATGTATGCCGCGTTTGCTCACAATGGATCAAAAACGGAATTGCGTGACCATTTCGAAGCAATGTTTGGATATGTACAAGAGCAATCTAAATGAGTTTTGCGGTGTCTCATAACAGTTGATGAAACATGGATACACCACTATACACCAGGAATGAAAGAACAGTCAAATTGGTGGATTTATCTTGGCGAACGTGCACCGTAGAAAGCAAAAAGGGTTTCCCCGGCCGGAAAGATCATGACCACGATTTTCTGGAATTCGCAAGACATAATCTTCATAGATGATTTGGCAAAGAAAAAATAGATCAGGCACAAATATTATGCCAGTTTATTTGATCAATTACCCAGTGAATTGATGAAAAAGCGTTCTTTTTTGGCGAAGAAAAAGTTCTGTTCCATCATAACAATGTATCAACCCAGTCGTCCACAACTTCAACGGCCAAGTTGGTCGAATTGCTCTGAGAATTGCTCCCTCATCCACCCAATTCTCCAGATTTGCCCCCATTGCCTGTGACTTATTTCTCTTTCTCCAAACGTGAAGAAATGGTTCGCTGGGAAAAGATTCGCTTTGAACTTTCGAACAAATAAATCATCGATAAAACACACGTCTATTTTGCAGAATGGAAAGCTTAAAGAAGTTGAAATATCACTGGGCAAAATGTATCGAGCAAAATAGAGACTATGTTGAAAAATATATCGCATTATGTTAAACAAAAAAACAAATCTTTCATTTCGAAGTTACTGACTTATAAAGCACCTCTTGTACGCGAGAAACTGAATGTTTTCCGGGCCGAAAGAAGAGATCGGTAGCCGAGACTGGCCACTTCGTGATACTCGAAAAAGCACTGTCCCACCATGTTTCAAGCAGTATTTTTTTCCTACACGACAAAAAAAAAAAGAACATACTTATGAACTTAATTTGAGAACAGTATTTTATGATAGAAGATACAATTTACAAGTAAATGCAATTCTTTGAAATGTTAATATTAAATGAAGGATTGTAAATTGTACAAGCGCAAATAGCCTTTGTTGCTGTGCGCCAAAAAAATTTAAATGTAAATTGTACAATTCGAACAGGAAATGCCTCGCTTGGATAAATTTGATAACTAAAATTATTCTGAAAATGTTGATAAATGTTGATAATAAACAGATAATTTTATATTCGTAGCTACACGGGAAACAAAAGCTGAACACTTATATTTTTGTGACAATTCTAGTAAATTGTAATTTTTAAAGCACACCATCCATAAATAGGTTCAGGAGCGTACTAGGACTGTTATGTCGCCCGGTGATTTGAAATATTTTCTTGACGGCCGGAAAACAGTCCTTACGCGTTCCAGCTTGGTGATTACACCATTGTATAATTTAATCCAAGCTCATCCGGGACGGCTCTTTCTTTTTTAGATTGTTAACCAAAAAACTCATCGGGTGGTTAGGATAATCATAAGAAACGAATAGGCTGTATTGAGTAAAAATTGAAATGGAAATTGATATTAAAACAAATACAATATTTCGAAATCCTGTTATCCAGGCTAGTTTGAAATTTATTTTTACCTGAACCAGACCCTGTATCTTTTTAAATATTGAGGTGAATAAACAGTAGTTATTTCGTCAATTCCAAGAGAGCATGGAATGGACGAAACATTTATATGACCAGTCTGCCCCGCAATAAGTTGTACTGTAAATCTTATATTTGTTTAAGATTTTTTAGGCAATAAACATAGCGTCACTTTTTTCACCTTTTCAGTTATTTTTTCAGGTGTTTAATATTTCATATTAGAGTTTTCATCGTATTCTTCGGAAACAGGAGAAGTATCATAGATAACGGTTTTGTCCGTTATTTACCGACAGATGTTACTTAATTAAAACATTTAATGATTTCTATTTTCTTGCTTTTGCTTGATATTTCAAAACGTCAGAACTATTATAGTAGCGAATAAAGCATATAAAACGATTGAAATGCCCCATATCGGTAAGTATCAACGTAATTTTTCTTGCTTAGGGGTTTATGTATATATTTTTACTGACCTAGACGTACAAATATACTACGCTTAGGGTAGGATAAAATAGTTATTTAAGTAACTAGTGTGAAAAGGTTGTTTTTTAAATGCCGCACATGAAAATTCGCCTCGATTGATGAGCAAGAAAAAAAAAAAAAATCGAAATAATTGGGTAATAATGCCATTTGATATCCACTATTTTCATACTAATAGTTCCAAAAATAATATAGGTATATTTGTTATTTTTTTCGAGCAACATCTTTTTTGAAGTCGCAGTATTTTTCAAACATGTGGGTCAAATAGTTGCATACGCCTGTCAAATTTCATATCTCAGGTGTTGGCTATTTGGATACAATTTCTGCCGAACAGACCCCGAGTGACGTACAGGCGCGCACCCAAGGGATTACTTGCTTGACCCCCTCCCCCAAGCTCTCAAAAACCATGTTTTTAAGAGACACCTTTGTCTTGAAGTTGAACCTGAGCCCCAAGAAAAAATTTTGTCTTCTGCGTCTCCTAACAAAAATTTTTGGCTTCTGCCTCCCAAAGAAAATTCTCTGGAAGCGCACCTGGTGACGTATGAGGATTTTTTTTTTTTTTATCATATTTACGAAATCTAAAAAGAGAACATAAGAATATTCATTTACATTAATTATTACTGGTCATATTTAAAAATGGTTTATCTGTTGTAAAATGCGTAAGTGATTTGATATTTACTTACGTATTTTAAATTTATTGTATTCTCATTTCATTGAACTTTTTGGGATATGGGCTCCACTGCTCCCCTTTGTATACGCCATTACTCCCAGCTGCCACCTTAAGTGTCGAACTGTACATTTGTTGTAGATTATTACGTTTTATCTAGTTTTTATTTCCTGTAGTATTTGCAAGTAAAAATACTATGTAAACATGTATATGTCTAGAAACATACTTGTTTTTATAAATATTTTATTTGTTGTTTGTAAATGTCCTTGACATGTGCATCATTTATTATTCAATCCGCAATCTTGATAAGACAGTGATGTTTTTGTTGCAGTTGAAGTGGTGATGGTGTCGCGAACGATTGAGACAGTTCTGAAAGGTTTACTGTGAAATTTTCCTGCCCTCGGATTTTCAAGATGATCAGACTGTGGTTTGGGATCCTTGTCCTGACTTTCTCGCCAGATAAACAACTAGGTAAGGTGATGGCTACCGACGACCGTCATTCAAGTGCGGATCGAAGTAAGCTTAACTTCTCTTAGGTTACACGAAACCTCACCTATCCTCACTTGCTTGCTTTCCTTTTATACGATTGACTGATAAACTCAATAGCAGAAGATGAATGAATGCTTGCTTTTCGTATTTCATTTTGTATGGCAGTGTATAAATGCAATGGCGCACCAAGAGGGGAGCGCGGGATGGGGTCCTCCCCGACTGACATGCAGTAAATGGTGTCATCGTCATCTATTGAAGATTTATTTTTACTGTTCAAATCGTTACAATCACATGCCCATACAATAGTATTTTATTTAACAAGCATATAATATAACCATTATATGCAAGTCAAATGCAATATTTTATCTACAACTATACAGGGTGTATCACAATAGAGAGAACACGATTTATCTAAAAAATGGAACATGTAAGCAAGATGGGAAAAAAATTGACGTTTAAAGTTTACCCAAAGAATTGAAATTTTCCGGAACAAACCAGAAGTACAGGATATCAAGGACAATTTTAATTTTTTAAATAGGAACCTATGTTGTACTGGGTACGTTTGGATAGAGCTTCTGAAAATAAAGAACTTATTTTCAGAACTTATTTAAGAAGAATTTATTTAAACTCTTTTTTAATATCTTTTATAGTTTACGAAAAATTGCATTCTCTATAACGAAAGAATTTTTATTTACAAGTGTTCAAAGTGCCTTCTCTTTTGATTTGAACACTTTCGCATTCTTATTTTGTAGCTCGGAACATAATAAAATAAAAATATTTCACTTTCAAGTTGTACATTTAAGTAGGTAGGTACTACTTGAAAGTGAAATATTTTTATATTTATGAAGCGTTTAAATTATAATGGAAAGCACTTTGTACACTTGTAAATAAAGATGTTTACTTTCAAGTCGTTATAGAAAATATATTTTTTCGTAAACCGTAAAAAATGTTCAAGGCAAGTTGTTTCTTTTCAAAAGCTCTATCTAAACATATCCAGTGATATACGTTCCTATTTAAAAAAATAAAGTGATATCCTGTGTTTCCGGTTTAGCCCGAACAATCTTAATACTACATTTAGATTTTTTTTTAAACTTCAAAATATTTTTTCCATCTTGTTTACACGTCGCGTTTTTGAGAAAAATCCTGCTTCCTCTATTTTGATACACTCTGTATAGTTTTTGTTAATGACTAAGTAACTTTTGCAGGATTTCAATAAAATCATTAAAAATCTTTTGTTTAAAAACTAATCAATTTTGAGCGTCAACTGTAGAACTGACGTCAACAAGATGGTTGCTGAACTATCAGCTGATTGTAACTTACAACAATATCTAAAATATATCTATATATGTGTGCTTTGTTAGCACGCCTAGTTTACATAATAATAATAATAATAATAATAATAATAATAATAATAATAATAATAATAATAATAATAAATAATAATAATAATTAAATAATAATAATAATAATAATATAATAATAATAATAATAATAATAATATAATAATAATAATAATAATAATAATAATAATAATAAATAATAATAAAATAATAATAATAATAATAATAATAATAATTAATTTTGCAGTAATTTCTTAACAATACGTAACTAAAACTGAAAGTTAATTTATACTCACCATTAACATGTAATAACACCTTACTTATCCATAGTCATATTCCTATACCTACCCATAGAACTTACCTAAACTATTGTCAGAAGACACGTTAGGCTGAGTTAACCACGGATTTTCGTGAGAAAAAAAGAAAAGAAAAGGATAATAATAATAATAATAACATAACCCTCCTGGATATCGAGACCAAACAGATGTTTGTGATCGAATTCTCAAGTCCAGCTGAGAAGAATATCTCTCTCAAGGAGGAGGAAAGAAGGTCCAAGTATATTAAAACCTCTTGTCCGAGCTTAGAAAATACCCATAATTAATAAATTTCGCAGGGGAAGTTCTAAATGGCCATAACACCTGGCTATTTGCTAAGCTTTCGGGCCTGATGATCCCGCGAACCCTGAATCACGCAAGGAAAGTTCGCAATGGTCCGCAACATCTGACCATATCGAGCTTTTGGGCCTGATGATCCCACGTATCCTGAATAATAATAATAATAATCGGGGTACGGCGGTCTTTTGACCGAAAAGGCTTAGCGCCCTTTCCCCCCGGATCGCTACCACACTGTTACCACGGCAGGAACCAATTGGGGGTAACGTCGACCCTATCATCTGGTCGATGAATCCTGCCACCGTTTCATGGGGCCAACCTTCCCATGAAACGTATAAATGGTTCAAGAAGAATAAGAAACCATAGAGCTTCCCACAACGGGCCCTTCTCGGATGGGGACCCACAAACAGTTGGGCGAAGCTACAATCCCGCTAGCCGGGCCCGCCACAGGTGGACACCCGAGGAGCAGGAAGACCTGCTTCAGGTTTACGAGGCAGCGTCACCCCATCGCAGGGGCTACATGGTCAGAGTCCACTCACAATGGTGTGAAAATCATCCTGAGCTGGACTTCATGACGCAACAAAATCTGCGCGACCAAGTAGCACGCCTGCGGACGCAGGATGAGGGCGATCGAGACGAAGAGAGTCGAGAAGGTTGTCCCAAATACCGGTACAGCCATCGACACCTGCAAGCCCACCAACGGGAGGTGGGCAGATAGCCACTGGTCTTCCCAGTTTATGCAGGAATAACATCCTCTTCACCGGAAAAAAAAATCTCCGCGAGGATTTTCTAGCCCTTCTCTCGCCTCATTCTGAACGTACCCGACTCGGACACAATAAGTTCAAAGTTCGTGCTGATGACCTCACGCGACTTCATGAACTTATTGACAAGCAAATTTCCCCTCAGAGTAGTCTCTGGGATATCGACTGTGCTGTATACGCTGCAGCAGCTGTGCTGACGCCAAAGCGGGCTAAGGCTTTTAACGGCAAACTGCGTATACAGCAATTAGAGAAGAAAATGACGCGTTCACGTCAGGAAGCTTCTCATATTCAGTGTGGTATTGATGCTTTACGAAGTATTAAGCCGCTAAGTGCGAATACTAAGCGCATATTATATCAATTGCGCATAAAGCATCACACACTGAATTTGTCCACTCTCTCTCTTGCTAAAGCAGAAAGCGGTGGACAAATTGAGAGCACTAGCCCTGGCAAGAAAGAAACTGGTCAAACCGGGGTTAGGGACCCATGGAGGGAAAAAATACTATG
>OZ020614.1:39822932-39947704 GCA_963971575.1 Liopterus haemorrhoidalis | reverse complement strand
TTTGTACATTTTATAACTTTACAAAACCATGAAGTAAGAATTCCGAATGGAGTAAAATGGGTTTTTAATAAAATAGTCCTTCAAAACATTTTTAAATTTGTTGAAGGCCAATTGTTTGATGTTAACCGGTACTTTATTCAGAAATTTAATTGAGTAGTAGTTAACAGCATTTCTTGATTTCGTCAGTCTCAAGAATTGGGATAAATATTTGACTTGTTTCTGAATCCAGTTTTATTTTTATGCATATATAAGAGGGTATAATATATATAGATATATGATAGCGTCATAATTTTTAAGGTTTTAAATGAGTTTCTACAGTCAGATCTATAAGGAATGGATGCAAGAACTCGGATAGCACTTCTCTGCAATGAGAAAACTCTTTTAGCTGCTCTAGAATGTCTTCATGCTAAGATGGCATATGAAATCTGGCTGTGGAACAATGCATTGTATGCCACCATAAGAACATCCCCACTAACAGAATTATAGAGGTTCCGTAAGAGAAAGGTTATGGAACATAATCTGCCGGAAAGGATGTTAACATGGTGGTTCCATGCAAGATTAGGGTCCACATGTATACCAAGAAATTTGACATTATCCGTGTTATCAAAATTATTATTATGTTTGCGCAAGGTAATCAACATTTTTTGGGTCTTTTCAAGGTTGACGGATAGTTTATTGGTGTCAAATCAGTATTTAGCTTTTTTAACAAATATTCTGTTATTGAAATGGTGTTGGTGTTGTTGACATGCAGATTTAACAACAAAAGTTGTGTCGTCAGCGTATAAGATACTGGTTTGATCAATAAAAGTTGGAAAATCATTTATAAAAATGAGGAATACTAAAGGTCCCAGGATGGAGCCTGGAGGAACTCCTGTATCAAGAGTCAGAAAATCTGAATTACCGTTTTTGGTGCAAACCAATTGTTTCCTTCCTGTGAGGTAGGATTCCATAAGAGTGATGCTGGCTTTATCAAATCCATATCTATGAAATTTATCCAGCAGAATCTGGTGGGATACACAATCAAAGGCTTTCGAAAGATCGAGTGGTGTTGTTAAGCAAAACTCTCCAGCCTCGATGCCAGTAGATATTTCATCGATAAAAGCCAGAATTGCATCAGATGTGGATCTATTAGCTCTGAAGCCAAACTGCATATCATGAAACAATTGGTTACATTCAAAGAAGGTTATTATTTGTTTTGAAAATATTTTCTCAAGAACTTTTGATAATATGGGAAGCAATGATATGGGTCGATAGTTTCCCGGATCATTATTATCACCTTTCTTGTGTATTGGTAACACAGTTGCAATTTTTAGGGAATCAGGGAATTTGTTCGATAGGATACATCGATTTATTATCTTATTGAGGGGTATGATAATTGTGCCCTTCACGGATTTTAATATTCCGGTAGTAATTCCATAGTAATCCTGCGCTTTACTGTTTTTTAACTGATTTATTGTATCTCTGACCGTGATACAGGATACAGTGGAGAAGGAAAAATTAATAGTAGTGTTAGAAGAGGGCATGAGTTGGATGGGAGACGTATGGGTGGGATTTATTTCGTCGAATATCTTGCGCGCAGCTTCTACAAAGTGTTTATTCAAATCACTGGCTGTCAGGGTTGATGATAGGAGAGGTGAACGATTTTTAGGCCTATTGGTGTTTATGATTTGCCATGTTGTTTTAGAAATATTTTTAGAACTTTTAATTAACATTGAGATTGCTACTATTTTCGCTTCTCGAATTTCATGTTTATATTTGCTTCTAAAAATATTTCGATAAGCCAGTGATTCTTTGGACGGGTTCGTTTGTTATTCATTGTCCAGTTCAACAAGGTGTTGTCTCATTTTTTTTTATTTTTTCATTGAACCATGATACCACATTTACTGTTCGTTTATAGGATTTTTTTGAGGGAAACTGGACTTGAATACCTGTAGAAACTTACTAAAAAAATAGGTAAATGCATCATTACCATCATATAATTTATTCAGAAAAGACCAGTCTACTTCTGCTAGTTTGGTATACATATTATGAAGTCAGTAATGGGCCTGTGTATATCTGACTGTTGATAACTCATTTTGGGATCAATTTTACTGATTTCAAAGCAGAAATTTATGCCACTGTGGTCAGAAATAGGCATGACTTCTTTGACAGCGCTGGTTTGTAGTGGTTCATAACATAAAAACGTTGAGAAAACGTTTTCTAGCCTACTTCTTCCCCTTGTGTTGAAGTCAGCACAAGAAACAAGACCAAACGATTTCAATAAGTCTGTTACCTCTAAGGCTTGCGTCGTGTTAAATTAAAATGATATAAATAATAACTACAGTATTGATAGTTTTTATTAGGATGCCAGAAATTTCACAATGACTTTCTGTGTTCAAATTGTCAATATTTGGTAGGATAGTATAATCCAAAATATATATAGGAGACATTGATCGATGTACAGGCAAGGTAGTGTTAATATTGTAAATTTCAGCTTGCACTCTGATCTATATCCTAAATTACTCATTATGCGGATCAGTGGCGCACCAAGGGGAGGGGCCCGGGCCCCCCCTAAGAAGGAAGGAAATAAAAATTAAAAACACAAACACACTAGAAAATAGAGATAAGGATCTTTTTTTTAGGTCGTCACTTGTATTTTAGAAGTGAGGACCTTTTTTTTAAGTCGTCACTTGTATTTTAGATGCAGGACCTTTTTGTTTTAGGTCATCACTTTGTATTTCCGAAGCCAGGACCTTTTTTTTTTAGATCATCACTTGAAATTTAGAAGTGTGAACCTTATTCACAATTTAAATAATTTGGTCTTCCGCCCCCCCCCCCTTCCCCAGCAAAAATTCCTGGGTGCGCCACTGATGCGGATAGCTTTACGTTGTAAGGAAAACAGCCGACTTGTATGCGATGAATACTAATGTCCCATACTAATAGGGCATAGCAAAAATGGGATTGAAGGCAGGCAAAATAGAAAATTTTCGAAATGCGCAAATTTTTTGATTTTTCAAACAGTAAATAGAGGAGCATATTTTGTTACATAAATTATTAATATGGGTGTCCCAAGTTACCTTACATACATGGAATATAAAATATTTTATTCCACAGCGTGTAATGTGAACAGCTTTATGTATTTAGGTTGAGTTGGATAGGATTTATTATTTGATAGTAGTAGACACATACATGTGTGTGTATATATTATTTCTTCTATATGTTTTATTTTATATACCACAAGTTGTTTATTTGTTTTTTCTTCTCATTTTTTTACCATTCGAATCTAGCTTGAAAGAAAGGTCTCATATGCACGTATCGTTTCCTTAACTCACCAGCGATGGCACTTGATAATGGAAATCCGGAAGGTCGGGAAGATTTCGGGAAGACACTTGAAAGAAGTCAAAATTAATATTGACAAAGCACTTAAATAGACATTGGATATTTTACAATTCATTGTTAAGTGGGAATTTTGTAAATCATTTCAAATTTGACCTTCTGTTTGAGATTTACCATAAAAGACCATGTAATGGACGCAGTCCATTGCATCGTCCGAAAGAAGTTTTTCAAAACTTTTGTTAATAAAAAAAAATATATTTCTTTCGACAATGATTCAAAAAAAAAAAAAATGTAAAATTTTACAATTTTGTTTTTTCAACACGAGTTTGCAAAAAAGAATCATCATTATCAGCATCATCATTGGCACGAAAACCCAAGGTGAGCCACTGGCTCCTATTTCCAGGTTTTGTTGCCATATTTTCATTCTGCGTACATTCAGGAGTAATATGGTCAGCATAACGTCCTTTTTTTAGCGCACACAGAAAGGCACCTATAGTTTATAGCCGGTTATGAATTGCTAAAATTTTTAAAAAAATGGTATCATGGATAAATTTGCTACCAAAACTCGTAAAAATATGTTTTTATCTATTATATATCAACATAAATTTTATAAAAATTTGAAAATATTTCGCAAAAAGAAAAACATTGTATTTCATTCATCTGCACTTTCTTAAATAATATTAATTCTGAAACTTTTGAAACAATACTCATAAAGAATGATATGATTTTACTATTTAAAATCATAGACAATCAACTTTTTATTACAGAAATTAATGTCAATGTCCCACAAAAAAACTGTGGGAAACAAATTACATTGAAAACTGCAACACTAATTTTAACACTTCGCAGTCTATGTTTAAAAACACATGCATGTAAAAATTAGTACTTGATTATATTTCTCCCCATATTATATAACTATAATTCTGTAATGTCTCTACTTTTTATGCTTGTATTCGTAAATATTTTTAACATTATGCATATATATTTACTAACACGTACGGGTATATTCTGTAAGAAATGCGTTAAAATTAGCGTCATGTTAAAATTTTTATTTTAACCCCTTGTCTAACGCCTTTTTCGAAAAAATGTATTCTGTAAGAGCGTCTGTTAAGGTCAATATCATATATGTTAACGCGGATTCACGGTAAGTTCATCGAAAATCAATTCATCGAAAATCAATTCATCGAATATCAATTCATCGAAAATCAATTCATCGAAAATCAATTCATCGAAAATCAATTCATCGAATGATCAATTCATCGAGTGATCAATTCATCGAAAGATCAATTCATCGAATGATCAATTCATCGAAAAAAAATATTTTGTAAATATTTGAGAGGAATGCCGAAGGGATCGGAAAGCCAAAAAAGCAGTGGTCAATAGAAGTTGACAGACTACACTTATTAAATAACTATCATACTTGGTCTATTAATAATTTTTAAATTTTCCATTCAGAAAATACGCCAGGTAAAAGATACCTGTTGGATTATTTTGAAATCGAACAGGGCTCCTTAGATCTGAAAAACCCGGATAATGGGATCATAAATGTACTTAATACACCCATTCTTAAAGGATTATAAAAATAGTATTTCCCCATCTGTTAAGTCTTAAGGGTTTTGTGTTATGTACATAGTTTTACTATTCCCACACATGATTTGTTCAATGTACGGTGATTCTAAACAGGTGGCATTGTTATGTTAGTGTGAGTTTGTTTTGTCATTAAACTAGATGATGGGTAGCTCGCTTCGCTCGGCTTCTTCTAACCAAACCCTTACTAACCTAACCTAACCTAAGATAGTGTTTTGACATTAAACTAGAAGATGGGTAGCTCGCTTCGTTCGGCTTCTTCTAACAAAATCCTTACTAACCTAACCTAACCTAAAATAGTGCTTTGTCATTAAACTAGAAGATGGGTAACTCGCTCCGCTCGGTTTTAGACTTTTACTAACTAAACCTAACCTAATTACCTTGTTTTTAGGCGCAGAGTACTTTAGTTTCCCCCATATTAGCCCAATTAAATGCGTATCATTGTGTATGAATTTATAAAAATTATTTGCGTGCAATTGCCCATAACCTGTCTTATTAAACCTTAAAAACAAAACATTTATTTCTTTTATTATATAAGTTTTCTTATTATATTTCTTTATTTATATTCAAACACTATGTCACTTTATTTACCTTTTTTTAAACCATATAAAAAAATTTACGCAATTATTTCTTACTTTTATTGACCACAGCTCTTTTGACTTTCCGATCCCCTCGGCATTCCTCTCAAATATTTACAAAATATTTTTTTTCGATGAATTGATCATTCCATGAATTGATCATTCGATGAATTGATTTTCGATGAATTGATTTTCGATGAATTGATTTTCGATAAATTGATTTTCGATGAATTGATTTTCGATGAATTGATTTTCGATGAATTGATATTCGATGAATTGATTTTCTATGAACTCGTCGGATACCGTTAACGCGAGGTGCTAAAATACTTTGTGAATAGGCCATATTTCTGAATAGCACGCGCAAGCGTTACTACGTTGAGTTTTAACGTTTTTAACAAGGATCCAATACAAAGAAAATCTTAACCAAACATTTAAAATATACACAGTGGCAAAATTTATTTTAAAAAAGGTACAAAAATGTTTGGTCCAGTGATACTCATTATGCCTGGTTTCCACAGTATATTAAATTAAAAGTTAATATAACTACTTTGATTTAGTCAAATATACTACATTGTACAGTTTATCTCATTTTTGAATAAAATATGAATTTATTTTATTTTTATAAAGGTGTTTTTTAAAATTAATTATTAAAAAAATAATTGAGTTATTTCGCTACTTGTATTTCGTACCCTTTCTTGTAACTAGTTAGCATTTATTTGAAAACCTGAAAGAAAACATTTTTTAATCATTTGAAATGCAAAACAAACTAATTGTTACAACTTGGATTATTTGGAATAACATTGTTGTGATCTTCACTTTCATTGTCATTGTCATCAATTATTTCTTCATATAATATATCATTAAAATGTATTGCGATAGTGTGAAGCACGGCACAGGCATAAGTGATTTTTCTACCTTTCGTAGTATTATAATTTTAACAAGATTATAACAATTCTCAACAAAAACCAAAACTGCTCTTCAATTCTCCATTTACTTCCTTTCTATATAATTTCTTGAACTTGCATCTGGTAACTTAAAAGGGTTACTTGTATCACAAAGATGACGAAGGACCATTCTTAGCTGGAGGAAGGAGTTCACTTGAAATAGTATTACAAAGTTTGTCGTATAATAAGTAGTGTTCTTACCATCTTTTATTTTATTCAATTTCTTTTAATAACATGATATTTACTAAAATAGGATCAGCCATTTTTGTAAACTAAACATCAGTTAACTTTTAAAACCACCGTTTTGGTAGGCAGTTATTGTAGAACGTTAACTGGCAATTTTAAAGCTACCGCATTAAAATTTTAAAACAAATGTGTTTAGCAAATAGCATATTATGTTTAAAATAGTGTTACAAAAATTAACGTCTGTTTTTGATGTTAAGATGTTAACGTCTTGCTTAGAGAATAAACCCGATAATTTGTTAATTATTGTAAAAATAACGTAGATATCTGTAACTGGCCACTCATTGTTGCTGTTGATGTCTCATATAGAAAAATAAATCTTTTTATATAAAAATCAATTTCTGTTTGTTTGTTTGTTTCTTTTTTTGTCTGTCCTTTATACAAAGCCAAACGGATGGACCGATTTTCACCAAATTTAGTACAGGGAGGTAACATAATCCGAGGAAGGTTTTAGTGAGGATTTCAACTTCGTCCATGTCCTCCTAGGGGGCTTTTACCCCATGGGCCATGTCCCTGTAGGGGGGTTCACTCTTCGTGCAATTTAAATGGATTACGTAGGCTAAACCTTAAGAGATATATCGATATAATGTAGACAAGAAATGTAGATCTTAACTAGATCTAAAAAAAAGTCCGGGATAGCTTAAACCTATCATGCACCGATAGCGTGTATTGGGTAATTTTCTATTTTTAAACGTAATAGTTTTTGTGTAAAAATATTTATACAAATTACAGGTTCTGCTTAGCCTTTCGCAACCGGCTTTAAACTGTAGGTGCCTTTCTGTGTACGCTAAAAAATGGACGTAATACTGACCATATTACTCCTGAATGTACATAGATCGAAAACATGGTCACGAAACCTGAAAAACAGGAGGCCTTTGGCTCATTTCGGGCTGTCGCGCCAATGATGATGATGATGAATAGTTTTTGTATTATAAAGTTTGTTGGTGCATAACATCGGAGTTTTAAAGTAATGTATCAATTATTTTAGAATAACAAATTAGAGCATTTCACGTAGAATCATAATGTATTAAACACTATATCATGTATTAAAATTACATCAAAGATTAATAATAAAGGAGTTATCACAGTGTAAAGTGTACGCATGCACAGAAATGTTTAAAGTTGTACATGTCGCTATTTGGTGCGGAACTTACCAATAGATGGCAGTGCTGGAGATTTCTGTATTTCTCATCGTCTTAAATTGCAAATTATATTATCGTTTTATATAGTTAGCTTTAACGTTGTGAGCGTAATGTTCTACATTCTTCGTTTTAAAGTAGTAAAATGCCGTAGCGAAGCACGGGTACACCCACTAGTAAGAACTAAAGTTCGCCCTAGATGTCATAATCTTTAGATACGCCGCTGTATAAATGATTTACCTGGAAGAAATACTGATAGTTGGAGACTGTATATTTTTCGTTTATTTTGTTAAAATATAAATTTGATAGTAATGTATAAATAGTGGGTCGCGGTGTCGCTTATTATGACGGAGGTCACACATTGCAAACCGCGAGAGCCGAATGTCGAGTGTATTCTGGCGGTAAATGTAACCAGATGGAATTTAATTATGTGTATAATATATTATTTTGTGCAATGAGTGCGAAACCAGGAAGAGACTTTATAGGGAAAAGCGGGTCAAATGGTTTGGCATAAGCGTAATATAACTATTGTGTGTATATATATATAGGTGGTAGTGGTTTAGGTCTTAAACCATCATCCGCCAGGAGGCATATATATATATATATATATATATATTGATAGTGGTATACTATTTTGTCTACAAAATCACTATCCTATCTCAACTACTAGCGCGAATATTATCGCTAATTGAAATCAAGCGTTTCCACAGGGGTAGTATGTATCTTTGTCACTAGCAAGCTAGCCACTAGCTTGTTTACTAGCCAAATGTAAACGTGCCATAAGAGTTATGACTAGAGCCCTGCGCGGATACGTTTTTCTGTATCCGTATCCGATCCGCATCCGCTCATCCCGGATCCGCAACCGATCCGCATCCGCAGATTTTATAAATTAAAAATCCGCATCCGCAAAAATATTCGCACAATCCGCTGTCATTTTGGAAATAACTAAGATGTTTCGCCTTATTTTGCATATCGCTGCTCTAAAACACTACTGAAATTTTTTGGATTTTATCACATTACATATTACTGTGTTCAGAAAAATATTTTGTATCTAATGGTCGTACTGATATTATATATATATTGAAAAATAAGGATGTTAATTACAATTATTCGACTCTCTCTTAAACCAAGTTTATATAAAATGTAAAACTTTAAACAGGAATATGTCGGAAACTTAGTTGTTTAAGATATCTCTCAATAATTGTTTTATGGCCGGTTGGTAAAGTAAAAATTATCCCTAACTCAAGTTAAAATCATTTGTTTTTGAATGTTATATACAAAAACAAATGATTTTTACTTGAGTTAGAGAAAACTCTTACGTTAGCAACCTGCCATTAGAGAAGAGTTTAATTTACCACACTTATGGCCAATCAATAAAAAGAAAAAAACTATAAGACCAGCCAATGTTAAAAACTAAATTCTTAAGATCATCTTATTAAAAGATAAAAGTTTTATGACGATTTCAAATAATTTAAAATCTTTATTTTTTTAAATTTAATGATCATAAGTTTTTAAATGTGGCAAATTACCATGGTTAGTTATTACCAATATTTCCAAAAATGCCAAATAAGGCAATTACGAGTCTAAAGACCTAAAGAGCAAAAATAAATAGAAAGCGTGAAAAAAGTGCCGTAACGTGTCTTTATTTCACTCTTACCGTTAGTACAATCCAAATGCCAGCGATTCATTTTCGGGGTTCCAAACGCCTCATTCATGAAAACAGGTATAAACCGAAGATTTCATGTTCACATATTTTATCCACATCCGCACGATTGAAATGATAATTTATCCGCATCCGCAGAAAAATGGCGGATATCCGCGGATAATCCGTGGATAACCGCGGATTTGCTGGGCTCTAGTTATGACCAATCTTCTTCCATTTATTGTTTTATTTTGCTGCCTTATTTTAGTTTACTCTGTGAGTATAATATGTGAGTGAAATATTAGTAGTAATTAGGGACTACAATCCCGGGATTACGGGATCCCGAAATATATATACTATATACCAAGGGTGGCCTGAAAAAATACCTGAAAAAATTGGGAACCACACCTAAAGTTCTTGGTATAAAAATTATAATAAAATTCATAATGTATTTATTTTGACAATTTTTACATTATTATTAATTTTTTTTACTTACTCTTTGCTAGTTGAAGATTTATGAATTTGTAATGTTGAAATAAATTTTCGATCATCAGGTTGATAATTAGAAATTGAACTTCTTATTAATTCTTGTATATGTTGGTTGACCAACTGTGAACGGATCTTCGATTTAATCAATTTCATCGTTGAGTACAATGATTCAATATCATATGTCCATCCAGGAATTGATAGTAAACGATATGCTGCATTTTTTAAATTGTTGTACATAATTGTTGGTACACATTTCCAAAATTCATTGATTTATTTTACCGATTTATGTATTATTTCGAGATCTTGATCTTCTTGCATCTCAATTAATTCTAATTCTACTGATACCGTTTCAGGAAGTAAACATTTTAATAATATAAAACCATTCTTACACATCGATTTAAAACGGATTTAATAAAAATGCAATTGATGGTTTTAATGCTACTAAATCTGCAAATCGTTCAACATGTTTTTTAATTTTGTTAGATAGTTAATTTTGGCTGCAGGAGGAATATCAGATGCTGAAACGGCTTGTTTTAAGCGAGGAAAGTGATTGAATGTCTTTTTTCCACGGCCACTATAGAATCTACCAATTCTAAAACCAATTTTGACTACAGAAAGTTAATATTCTAACACAAGAGTTGGAATGTTATTCTAAAGCACTTATCTTCTTATGCATTTTGCGTGTATTTCATTCCATCACTTGTTATGGAATAACTATTCTATCGTTGTTGTCATTTGTTTTTGTACGGTTACATTAAAATATATGCAATGTTTACATTAAATAAATGCAACATAACTTTCTAAAAAGTACTAAAATAGTGGCCGATGTGCGGCAAATTAAATTAAAATTAAACAGATAATAAATAAAAAAATTGTAATTAATTTAGATTTCTTTTTTTTGAAATTTCTTGTTTACGATTTTATTATTGTCACCACAAGATACTTTTATGACAGCATTTTTATCATGTGTATTTACCGAAGAATTACATTTACATTTAATTGATTTATTTGTTATGTAATATAAATTATTTGTTAATTTTTTTTTTGGTGGTCGTGGAAAAAGTAGGGTCTGTGACTCGGTAGGAAGAGAAAATTTGATGCTCGGGGTTCTTCACGCTCGCCTGCGGCTCACGCTCGGAATGTTCCACTCGCGTCGAATTTTCTCATTCCAACCTTGTTACAGAATATACTATTCTATTATATCCTTTTGGAAAAATTGTTTTCTTTTGAAACAATGCTCCGGCTTAATTCTGAAATATTCTTGTTCTTACTTTGCAGTAATAAATTCAAATTTTTTAAATGTTCCATTGTATCAGTGAAGAACATTGAGTCATAGATCCATTCTTTATCTTTTAATTGCGGATATGATTGTTTTTTTTTTTTCATCCTGAAACTCGATAATTACTACAAACCTGTTCAAAAAATCTTATGTTAATAACCACCTCACTATGCACTACAACGATAAATCATTTATTTGTTCATTTAAATCGAGTTCCTCAATGAAATTTAGAAACTGACGGTGTTTTTTTGTGTTGGTTCGAATAAAGTCTACCATTTTAATAAGCTGAAGAATGCCGAAAGAACGAACGAATCATCTTTTGTAGCTCCAGTGTATTTAAAAGATTGAGCCACGATAAAACTCTTGAAGAGCCGCATACGGCTCGCGAGCTACAGTTTGGCCACCGTTGCTATATTTTATATATATAAAACTGAAAATTTGTGGGTATGTCCGGAAATTCTAACCCACTTCCAGATATGGTACCGAGTTGAAATTTGGCATACAGGTAGGAAATGCCTTCATCATAACCATAAAAATCAAAAATCTCAAAAGAGTTTTTAATTATATTGGACCATTGGAATATCTATTAAACCGTCAGTGAGAACACGGGAATTTCCCTTCAATAGTTTAATGTACAATTATATTGAGATTGGGAGTGTTCGGTCAAAATCGTAAATGGCTCAAAAATGTAGAAGTGGGGAAGCATTTAATCTCGGTATTTCGTGCAGGCAACATCGCTTTGAGTACAGTCGGTACAAATACTAGCAATAGTAAATACGCCTTTTAAAAGTAAGTTAAATGGTCGCGCTATTACTAGCCAAAGTCACGAAATAATTTCTTATATTTTGACTTTTATGCGACATGAAAGTGAAGCTGGGGAATCTATTATTCCTTTCAAATCAGTTTTTGCTCGAGTGGCTGCTACAACAGGCGTATCTGAGACGACGTTAACAAGAATTTCAAAAGAAAAAAACAAAATCTATCAAGGTGAATCCTCGAAATTTTCTTCACCTAGAAAAAGTGTACAAAAGGATCATACGAAAAGAAATATAGACGATTTTGATTAAGGAGTTTTAAAGAGAATTATATTAGACCTGCATACAAAAGAAGAAACAGTACTTACTCTGTCTACTATTTTACCAAAATTTTAAGACGCCACGGGATACGACGGAGATCGGGAGACACTCCAATGAGAGAAATAGTATAGGCATCTTTAAAACGGTTTGTGGCCAGAAATGTGACATTTCGCCTTGAAAACGCGAAAGAATTATGCGAAGAATTTTTCACCAATTTTTCGAATGATGAGTGAAGAACCAATTGTGCTCTCGCAAAGAAATGTGAAGAGGAATTTTACCAGCAAGAATACAATATAGATAATGTTATTAACAATTTTATTATTAATTTAGCAGGGGATTCATCTGATCAGACAAGTGAATCTGAGTCTGATGCAGAATTATTTGGAGTAAAATAATTTTGAATAATAAAAATAAATAAGTTGTAAGTCATTCCGATTCAGAAGTATGAACAGAACATTGTTACCAAACAATTGTGACAATAATTTCATTTAAATTATTAAAACTTTTGATACATAATGTTCAATGCTTCGGCAAACTCGGGCATACCCGAATGTCTCTCTCTCTCTTCAATCCGAATACTTTCTTCCTCTGCGCGGTTTTTTCTCCCATCCGCCACGATAACATTAATTACTTATTCTTCTGTTTTTGTTAAATAAAATCTTTTTCTATAATTTGGTTTTAGATAATTATAGTGACGTAAATATAAGAAGATATTCTCAACATAATAAATTTCTGCCTGTTTGTTCGAGATTCACGCAAAAATGGCTGGATATATTGTAACGTAATTTGGTGTGATGAAAGAGTACAATCAGGATTCAAACATAGCTATATAGTATCTCAAATTTTTTATTCTTAGGGAGTGTTTCGTGGTTAAAACTCTTTACTAAAAATCTTAACATATCTCATTGTTTATAATAAGAAAACAAATCTTTTCTGCTCTGTAGATTTTTTCAGTTGGTTGAATAATTGAGCAAATACGCGCGGAGACCCTAAAACTAAAAATTTAAAACACAGTACATTTCCAGTTATCTGAGGTAACGTGGGCAGCAACTGCCTCGGGTAAACGAAAACTCGGATAACGCGATTATTTGTACATATATTACGGAATTTAATTTCGACTTATGTACGCATAATACTACAATCCACAGCACAGCAGTCGAAAACAACCAACGATCTGCTTTGTCATCGTTTGCGATATAAATAGGGGAATCCCCGACTTGAAGCTCGGTTAAAGGGGATAAATTTCGAACGAACATCGAATAATCCGGAATTTAAAAAATGATATTAGACTCGGTTAATACGGAACTCGGGTAGTCGCGACTCGGATAACTGGGATTCTACTATATCTCTCATATTATTGACAACAGCAAAAACGTAGGTACATGACAAAAATTTGAAAAACAACATTTTTATATACATATCTCATTTATTATTGACTTAAGAGCAAAAGAACATGTTATAAAAATTCTTTATAATAAGAAAACAAATCTTTTTTATTGTCTGCATTTTGCATTGGAACTGGGGAGAGCTAAAACTAAATTCTTGAAATATATCACATTTTATTTATTTTACATCAAAAATGTATATAAGACAATTTTCAGACGTGTTCTCAAGCGCTCTTTATCAGTGTGTTAAAACTTAGTTCAAACCTGCGTGCAAACGTGTAGTGAATCTTAACTAACACAGAACAGTATTAAAAATTTAAATTTTATAGTGTTAAAAAATAACAAAGGCGCATCTATAGGGTGTTGTCAGTATCAAAAATGATTAACGATGGCAAACGAAGTGCAGATCATCTTTCGCCACCAATAACGGAAGTTCAAAAACGCTACTTATGGGAACCAGAAGATATACTGAAGACAAACCGTACTATCTATTTCATCAACCAGCAGAGCAGGTAAGCGATGCAAAATCCTCTTCCACAACCCTCAACCTTAACAACCGCAACCCCCCAACACCCCCACAAACTGAACCTAAAATACCACCAATCATCGTACCGCCTCTAAAATATACCGAATTATAAGCAGATCTCAAAAAAATAACCAAGAATGACTTCAAAACAATCTCTACCAACGACCGCATTAGAATAAATCTATCTGACATAGAAGATTTTAGGCAAGTCACAAAATTCTATTCCGACAATCGCATAAATTATCACACGTATCAAGTTGCTGCCTCAAGACCACTGTCAATTGTAATAAAAATATTCCCAATATACATCGTTGACCGAAGAAGATATTAAAACCGAACTAACTATCCTAAAACTACCAGTCCTAAAAATTACAAGATTATTAAACCAACAAAGAAAACCCTTACTTGTAGTAGCTGTCGAACTTACAAATAACGATGAAGCCAAAGAAATATTCAAAATCGATAGAATATGTCATGCAATAGTAAAAATTGAACCAAGGAAATATGGCCATCACATTCCACAATGCTATAGATGTCAGAACTACGGCCATACTAGGAACTATTGCAGGATGGAATACCGATGCGTCAAATGCTTAGGAAACCATTCATATAAAGAGTGCACAAAATCGCCAGAAACACCTACACCTACTTGTGTCAACTGCAAACAACATCATCCGGCAAATTACAAGGGCTGTAGTTTTTATGTAAACTTAAAACAAAATCAGGCAAATAGAACAAGACGGCCACAAAATATTAATAATCTACAACCAACGCAAGATTATCCTACGACCAGTATTCCCCCAGCAATACCTCCCGCACTTACGCAAATGTGACTAGAAATCATCCAACCTCATCTTCTTCTCCTGAAACATCATCATCAATGGAACAAATAATAAACATCGTACTAAATTTTATCACTCCCTACCTAGAAAAATTAAAAAATTATGTTTTAACAATATTATCCCCCATCTTTTCAATGCCACAAAATAATAGATTGTTGCAGCAAATATCAATCCTAAACTGGAATGCTAACGGAATAAAACGACAACGGACCTTATTCATAGATTTTTTAAATAGATACCAAATTAGTATTGCATGCATAACAGAAACACATCTAATAACAAATGAAACATTTTAAAATACCGGGATACAGAGTCTACAGAATGGACAGAGAAGCAGAACATGCATCTGGAGGAGTTGCAATTATAATAAAACAGAAAATTAAGCATAATGAACTGCCCATGCTAAGATGTCAAAACTTAGAAACTATTGGTATCCAAATTCAATTGTCCGACATGAAATTAGTAAATATTTTCAGTGTATACAGACAACCGAATAAAAAATTATTACCACAAGATATAACAAAAATTTTCTCAGGCACAGATCCCACATTATTAATTGAAGATCTCAACAGTAAAAATGTCATGTGGGGCTGTAGATGTAATAATCCAAATGGCATTTTGCTAAATAAGCTGGCCTCCGAAAATGCCCTAAATATTGAAGCACCTCCGGAGTACATATATTATCCCAAAAGATGCGACCAACAATCAGACATCTTAGACATATTAGTAAGCAAACAATTTTCAAAAACAACAACACAGACAGTTATTACCGAACTAAATTCTGATCACGTACCAGTGATTATATCGTGGAATAGCACGCCAAGAATTGTACCTCAAAAAGTCAATCTCATAAAGGGCATAGTTGACTGGAACTTTAGGACTACTCTTGATAGCAAAATATTGCCACCCAAAACAAAAAATAATGAAGAAATAGACAACCAAGTTCATATATACTCAAACGACATATCCGAAAGCATAAAAATAGCTACAAAAGAAAGAAAGTGCCAACGAAAACAGCAAGGAACAATCAAGACACCAATATATATACTAAATCTAATCAAAACTAAAACCAGACTGAGACGACAATACAATCAATCTAGAAACCATACACTTAAAAATCAAATTAACAATATTACGCACAGAATCCAAAGAGAACTTGACAAAATAAGAATCGAAACATATATGTAATCGACAAATAGAAGAATTGCAACCAAACGACCCCGGAATGTGGAAGACGACAAAAAGAATATTACATCAACCCAACATCATATCACCTATAAAAGTAGAAGATAATACTTACTTTACTGATGATAGCAAATGTGAGAAATTTGCAAATCATTTACAGAAAGTTTTTACTCCAGCCAACACTACTACTACTAGCCATAGAAATATGGTGATTAACTGCATAGAAAGTCATATGCCACATCCAGAAAACATCGAATATACCTCACCTAAGGAGCTTAAATAAATTATTCAAACTCTTCCTACCAAGAAATCACCCGGTCCCGATCTAATACCGAACATTATTTTGAAAAACCTCTCTCGTAACTTCCTAGCTTTTATTGCATCGCTTGTTAATGCTTGTCTTTCTCTAGGCTATTTTTCTAAGCAATGGAAAACTGCTCACATTATATTGTTTCGCAAACCAGAAAAGAACAAAAATCAACCATCGAGCTACAGACCAATCAGCCTCCTAAACACTTTCTCAAAACGCTTGAGAAAGTTATCAGCAAACGACTAGAGAGCGAGTTGGATCACATTGAAGCTTTGCCACCATTCCAATTTGGATTCAAGAAGAGACACAGTACAATACAGCAGCTCTTGAGGATAACAGAACTTATCGAAACAGGATTTGAAAACAAACAATACACAACCGTCTTATTTTTGTATATCGCTCAAGCATTTGATAAAATCTGGTTAGAAGGATTAAAATACAAATTATTACGCTTAAATTTGCCATCATACATCACCTCAATTATGTTTTCATTTCTGGAAGAAAGAACATTTTCAGTAAAAATTAATGACGAAACATCGTTCCTAAGACATATCAAGGCAGGAGTCCCACAAGGAAGCATTTTAGGCCCAGTTTTATTTAGTATATTTGTTAGCGATATACCGCCCAGTCTAGCCGCTATAGCCATGTTCGCTGATGATACGGCCCTATTAACACAGCATTCTGAACTAGAAATAGCTATAGAAGATCTTCAGATAGCTACAGACACAGTATCTAAATGGCTCAACACGTGGAACATTCTGTTAAATACTGGAAAATGCGAAAGAAAGATATTTAGCCTCAGAAGAGTGAGAAATCCGCAGAAAATAATAATTAATAACCAACAACTCGAATGGAATCAAAAAAATGAGACGGTTAAATATTTAGGAATCCACCTCGATACTCGTCTAACCTGGAGCCAACACATAAATAAAAAACTGCAATTACTTACAGCAATTATTTCCCTTGATTAAAAAAAAATCAAAATTCAAAGTTAAATGCGCCACATTGCTCTACAAATCTTTTCTTAGACCTCTTCTGATGTACGCATGTGAAGTATGGGGAAACACGTCGCCAACCAACTTTAAACAAATCCAAACCTTCCAAAATAAAGTTCTTAGAATTGCCATCAACGTTCCCTGGTTTATTCGAAACGAACAGATTCACAACGAATTATTAGTGCCGAACATAAACAATTTTATTAAAAAAGTTACCCAAAAATTCATAAGAAACATAAACAATTGTGAAAATGCCGTTATTTACAACAGGAAAAAAGGCATCCTTAACAGACTCAAAAGACGATTACCCCAAGATATTTACGTGTCGGATGAAAATAGTGATTAGCATAATTAGTGTAAGCAAAAATTCAAAATATATGTATATATATATAAATAGACAATTATGTAAATCTAGGGTAGTTATGTTAACCTGTAAATTAACTGTTATTTTTTTTTTTGTAAGTAGATCACAGCTGTAAATAACAAATGTAATTTGTTTAACCGGCAATAAACAATAAAAAAAAAAACAATTTTCTTAGAATGTAGAAATGACTATTTTCTGTTTAGTGCAGTTTTTAATGATCTCCCCCCAAATATGATGAATATATGATCATATTTGGAGGACTAGAGGAAATATATCACTTATTATTGACTTAACATAAAACATGTTGTTTAACAAGAAAAGTTAGAAAAGTTGCTTGATGCTTGCTAAATGTAATTAAGATTATTATAGATTTTCTTATAATTTTTAAAGTTTTTACATCTACTTATTTACCAAAGCACTATTTTATAATTAAAATAAACAAGAATGACAAAAAATAATTACTGAAATATTTTACAGAATATTTTATATTCATTTTTGACAAAATATGTACATGTATACTGCACTAGCTGAGTACCCGTGCTTCGCTACGGTTTATTGACGGTTTGCCATCATCGTGCAATTATTATAAGTCATAGTTCTTTATAGACCACATTGCTGACTCTCTCCTCAGGTGTAGATTCACCCCGTTAGAGGTTCATTAGTGTAAAATTCGTAGTATATTTCTACACATGTGCACGGGTAACTTTTATAAGCAAAAACCTAGTCGATATTTCATCTGTCCTAAAAGATACTGAGGAATCCGTGAAAAAAAAAAATAACTCCTTTTCACCTCGAAAAATCCTTTCTTAGTGGGTTCTTATGTTATATCGAGAAATGTACTCTTGGAATTTATTATTTCTAATAAAAAGTTCTTTAGGAATTAAATTTAAAAACTATTAGAACAGTATCGAAAGATTTTAAAAAGTCACCTATATGCCAGAAAGGAATGTTATAACTCAAGAAGCACAGGAGATATAAAGGGTTCGATGCTTACGTTATGGAAGGAATATGTACCCGGAATCCCATGTATCTAATCAAAAATATACTTATTTACCCCTTTAGATATAAAAAAAAAAGGTTTAAATACCATCTTAGTGGCAACTTGCGTGATACAGGGAATATGCTTTACGAATTTCATGTATCTTTACCCCTTTAGGGGTGAAATTTTTAAAAACTGTCAAAACCATTTCGAGATATTTTAAAAAGACACCGATATGCAAAAATAAGATTGTTATAACTCAATAAACACAGGAAATACGAAGGGTTGTATAATTCACCCCGACTGTAGACCCCTGTAGGGGTTGATTCGGCCATCATCCTGAAATAAGTTTTTCGGCATTTGTATGGGTAATCTTTGTAAGCAAAATCCAAGACGATATCTTATTGGTCCTAAGAGGTATTGAGGAATCTTTGAAATCACATTTCACCCCTTTTCACTTATTAGGGGTGGAATTTCGATAAATCCCGTCTTAGTGGCTGCTTACGTCATGGAGGGAATATACTTCACGAATTTTATTTATCTATGTCCTAGGGATGTTCAATCGAATACAAAATTCCCATTTACCCATAAAGGTTGAAATTTTAAAAACTGTCAATACCATTTCAAGATATTTTGAAGACACCTATATGCCAAAAGGAATTTTATAACTCAACAAAGATTGGGAATATGATGGGTTGTATAATTAACCCTGTTCGGAAATTCACCACTTTAGGGGTGGGTTAAAACAAAATCCTGAAATAAGTTTTTCAACATTTATATGGGTAATCTTTGTAAGAAAAACCAAGACGATATCTTATTGGTCTGTAGAGATATTTAAGAATCCTTGAAATTACATTTCACCCTTTAGGGGTTGAATTTCGAAAAATCTCGGCTTAGTGTATGCTTACCTCATGAAGGGAATATACTTTGCGAATATCATGTATCTATGTCCAAGGGATGTTCTATCAAATAAAAAATATCCTTTTACCTCTTTAGGGGTGAAATTTTGAAAAACTGTCAAAGCCATCGAGATAATTTAAAAAGACATCTATATGCCAAATAGAAATTTAATAACTCAACAAACACAGGAAATACGTCGGGTGCTATAATTCTCCCTGATTATAGATTCACTCTTTTAGGGGATGAATAGGACAAAATCCTTAAATAAGTTTTTCAACATTTATATGGATAATATTTATAAGCAAATATGAAGGCGATATATTATTGGACCTGTGAGATATTGAGGAATCCCTGAAAACACATTTTACCCCATTTCACCCCTTAGGGGTCGAATTTCAAAAAATCATTTTTTAGGGGGTTCTTAAGTCATAAAAGGGATATACTGCCCGAATTTTATGTTTCTTTATCTAGACGAAATTCTATCGAATAAAAAATACCAATTTATCCCTCTAGGGGTGAAATTTAAAAAAACAGTCAAAACACTTTCTAAATATTCTAAAAAGACACCTATATGCCAAAAAGGAATGTTATAACACAAAAAACACGGAAGATGCGAAGGGTTCTATAATTCACCCTGATTGTAGATTCACCCCTTTAGGGGTCAATTAGAACAAAATCCTGAAATAAGTTTTTTAATATTTACATGAGTAATCTTTGTAAGCAAAAACCAAGTCGATATCTTATTGGACCTAAGTGATATTAAGGAAACCGTGAAGCCACATTTTACCCCTTTTAACCCCCTTTTCACCCACTTAGAGGATGAGTTTCGAAAAATCCGTTCTTAGTGGGTGCTTACATCATGGAGGGAATATACTCGCCGAATTTCATGATTGTAGGTTCAGTGGTTTGGGCTGGGCGTTGATTATGAGTAGGTAGCTTAGTTACGATTTTATATATATAGATTAGCTTTCGTTTTTAAGTAAGTACTCGTAAATCACACAATATATATATTTTCGGGATCCCGGGATCCCGGGATTATATATAT
The DNA here is from genome assembly GCA_963971575.1 of Liopterus haemorrhoidalis. Taxonomy (NCBI): domain Eukaryota; kingdom Metazoa; phylum Arthropoda; class Insecta; order Coleoptera; family Dytiscidae; genus Liopterus; species Liopterus haemorrhoidalis. The sequence continues at coordinate 39,926,881 of OZ020614.1, read as the reverse complement.
ATTCAATCCCGAAATACAAGGATTGCAAACATGCCCGGGATTGCAATCCCTAGTAGGAATCCTCCGCCATTTATCGTCCACGGATTAAAAGTTCCAACAATATACAAGTACCATAGCTAGTAACACCTAATGATGTTTATTTAATAGGAGTTGCACGCACACAGCCTGTCAGAGTTGCATTAGCTATGCGCCGCACGAACGCGAGTTGTGATCCTGCTGCGGTCGGTTAGTTATTCAAGCCGAGTAAAAAATATTAAACTAAAACACAAAATTAAAACAAATAATTTACATGTTCTGACTCGTGTTGTATTTACTATTAAATTATGTTTTCGATTCATAAACTGTCGAGCAATTTTGCAAAAAAAAGGGACGAAAGGAATATACTTTTACGGTTGTTGTAGGGGTTGGCCCCGCTACACCTTGGCACTGGCACGAACAAAGTGTAACAATGGATGAATACCCAATAACTATGTTGTAGTAATAGTACATTATTAAAATTAATCTTCACAAAACAGGGTTTCGTAAGTACTCAGTAAATAACAACATTTTTGAATGTTTTTAATTACAATCGCATTAAAATCCTAATTTTAAAAAAATCAATTTTCGTCTGTTAATCTTATCAGACTGTTAGTCTGTAAGACTAGAAAAATTCAGTTCCTATCCATGTGCATTACTTCAAATCCTTTATGATTTTTAGACCAATTCTTGCAACCAAAAATTGCGTCAAAATAATTTTTTTTTAAAATTATTTTGTTTATAATAAACTCTTCAAAAGCTTTCATCTGGTAACTCAAACATAAAAAAGACTTGTTTTTTAAAGTAAATAAAAAATTCCGGTAATATACATTGAACCGGAATAGTACATTTCCGGTTCACATTAATGTATATTACTAAAAAAATTGAAAAAGGAAATCTTACCAAAAGATCAATGACACGAGAAATCTTTTATTAAGTTCGTAAATGATTCCGCTTTTAATCTTGATCTAAAGGATAAATTTGATAATGTGGACATTCCAACTCTTTTAAAATCACTCGCCAGAATTAAATTGCCTTCTGTAATAATACGGTCAGTATTCCAGTTAATTACGAACAAGAATGTGTACGTTAAACATAAAAACCTATTACATGGTCCACGATCTTTATACAAAGGTTTACCACAGGGCTCAATATTGAGTCCGACTTTATTTAATATCTACATATCCCTCCTTTATTCCTCCATATTTCCCTATGCTCATTATTTACAATACGCTGACGACATTGTTATACATATACCTGGCACACAGAAACGAGCACTTGGCAGTACACCTATTAAATCTCGCCCTGCAATCTATTAAATCATGGACTAATAAACATAATTTTACCCTGTCTCCTGATCAAAGTAAATCTGTTATATTTAGCCAACAAATATCATTTGATGTTTCTCCGTCAGATATAATATTAAATAATCATCTCATTATCATGACTCCGTCATATTGCTACTTAGGCATACACCTGGACTCCAAACTTACTGGGCAAATCCATCTAAATTATGTAGCGAAGAAATGTCAAAATATCCTTAATATCCTGCGTTCCTTGTCAAGAACCTGGTGGGGTGATCACCCTCAAACAATGCTGCTTATTTACCGCAGTCTTTTGCGGTCTATTATTGACTACTCTTGTTCCATAATGTCACCACTTACAGCTCAAAGAAGGACAAGGCTGGACAAAATCCAGTACCAGGCGGTAAGAATATGCTTAGGAGCAATGCGTTCTTCACCAATCAACGCCCTCCTGGTGAAAGCTGCGGAACCCCCTCTACACCTTCGAGCAAAATGGCTCAGTTCAAAATTTATATTGTAGCAAGCTTCATACAGTTAAGTTTAAGCTTCATGGATAGGAAATTCTCTGGATTTACCTATATATACACTGATGCTTCCAATACGCCCTCTCTAGGCACTACAGGGTATGGCATTTACATACCATAGATGAATATCAAAGTGTCCAGGAAAGCCCCAGCGTTACTTCAGATAATGTCTGCCGAACTTTTAGCTATAAGACAAGCATTGTCCATGATCCCGCAGCTTAAAATCCGCAAGGCATTAATCCTCACAGACTTCCTCTCCTCACTCCAAATACTGAATAACACTGGAATACGCAACTATAATAAAACCATTCTAAACATTAAGATCCTCGTATATAGCCTGAACACGGCGAATCACGAAGTCCAGCTAGCATGGATTCCCAGTCACTGTGGCATCCATGGAAATGAAATTGCAGACCAACTCGCAAAGAAATGTGCCACTGTAACCGAAGAACCTACAGATGCCCAAGTATTTTATAAAGATGTTCTACCACCCCGCCTTCAATCGCTGAGAACCAAATGGCAGCAAGAATGGGACACCACAGCACGACAGCACGACAGCGAGGTTCACACCTTCACTCGCTTCTTTCATACATCCCACTTAAACCCTGGTTTCATAACTTACCCATTGATAAGAACACCATCTCTACCGTCACCCGTCTTAGACTTAATCACTGTCACTCTTATAGCCACCTACATAAAATAAATATACTAAGAACACCTTTATGCACGTGTGGTGAATATGGTGATGTGACACATATATTTCTTTCACGCCCCGACCACATTGCACCCTGTAATTCTTCGTATCGAAACCTGCTGCTCCACTACCCGTCGCCTATCTCACTACAAGAGGTACTACAACATCCGACCCCGGCAACATGTGCCCTTCTATTGGAGCATTTCAGTAAAATCCAGATGAACATATGAAACAAGAACCCCTGAAGAATGCTATGCGCTGGCGGACTGGACTACAGCCGAAGCCAACAAAATTGTATAATAAAATAGAATAGAATAGAGGATTAATACGACGAATGAGTCTGTTTCATTGTAGCATGGTTGAAAATCCAGTTTCGCAAAGATATGATGTGTTGAAAGACATGTTGACGCTATGATTCGCCGAGCTAAGTTCTTGGAAAAGTCACCTACTCGTTTCAGTGTTAAACCCAGAGCCGTAACTAGCAAATAGCCCGTGTGGCCGCCGCCATACACGCAAACTTAACGGAGGCGCCTAAACGGAAAAAATATATACATATGTTTCAGAATAATAAAGTAATAAAGATTCAAACAAAATGTTAAGGGGCGCCATTTTACATTCATTTCAATCTTTTGTGCAAAAATTGTACCACCAAAAATAATGTTATGTTGGTACGTAACATTTATGTTACACTTATGGTTAAGTGCTACACGTACCATAGTTTCAGAAACCCTGCTTTGGTTATTTATAATGTACGAATTTAATATGTAAGTATATAAGCGGAGTAATAAGGAATTTTAATAGAATGTTTCTGTAATTTGTCCGCAATTTGTATTCCCTAAAGGTTTATGTTTGGGGTGCTGGTGCTCTGGTGTTAGGGTGACCCGATGGCATTGTAAACTGACGTCATTGTGAACTGGCTTAGTGAAACGGTGACAACTCGGCAACTAAACATGAGCTTGTCTTGTCCGTGTCACTACCACAACTCTATGAGAATAACCGAACTAAGAGAATACAAGACTTGTACTAAGCTGTATGAAACACTAAACTATATGGTTAAATGATTCTAATTTTGAAGTCAGACTGACTGATGCACTATTTGATTCTCACAGTATTGCATTACTAGTTAATTTTTGTTTTTTTACTTAAATACTATTGAGAAGTGACAAGTGACATGACCGGTGGCGGTGCTGTGCTCCAAGGCAATATGGTTGTTGTCTCTAGTACTCAGCTGTCAATATGCTAATAACGAAAATGCGAGTAAATATTTGCGATTTTTTTTAATTTTTAAGCGCTACACAGGCATCATATTACAGTATTTAAAGTTTAATTTCAGTAGATTTATTGAAGTGTAATTTGTAGTTGAGCAGGTGTTAAATGCTGGGCACGTAATTTTATGTGGTACATCTGAGTGTCGGTCATCTGAATTTACAATATATGCATTCTGATTGCAAACAAGTGCATTATGTTCATTGCCTCATGAAATAAAATTAGTTTTAGTTGGACAGGCAACTTGCAGGTGCAAGCATATTAGTGCAGTTTTGTTTTTCTGCGACAAATGTAATGAACAAACTCGCATAGTATCAGTTACTTTTTAACTCAAAATATATTCCCATGCCTTCCTCCTGTCCATAACCAAATCTTTTCCCAATCTGGAGTTAATATTAACTTTCCCTTCATTTTTCTTAAAAAAAGAAAAAAACTAAGATGCCTATCTTTGTCCTGTCTTGAATGACAGCCAAAAACACTACAATTTGTTCTACTTTTATAGTTTTTCACAACTTCTATCAACAAAAATTCAACACTAGAACATATGTAATAAGTTCAAACAGTACGAGATCGCCTAGTACAATATTTGACCACCAGACTGCGTATTTGAGCGTGACAGTCCACAATATTAGGTTTATTTGACCAGAAAGTCTGTGACTAGTTTACGATTTTTTTGAACCACGCATGTGCTAATATAACATGTTTCAGACTAGTTTGTGATTTACGCTGTTCGAATGCTTGAACTTAATTTGAAAACCAGAAAGATCTGACATGCCTGACTTCTGAAAAATAATAATACGCTTATATTCAAATAATTACGTATGTTTGTTAACTTTAATTTATCTTATTTTTAATTTCAATTTTCAAAATCAACTGAAAACTTTTAAATATTGTCCTTTTAATTCAAGTGCTTTTACTTAAGGTGACCAACCATACTCCTTGGGGCAGGACAGTTGTCCTTTAGGTGAACTTGTCCTGCTTTAATTATATGCCCTTCGCGTTTGCAATATCGTCGTGGTCATACCACTCGCTTTGTAAGTGTGGGATCGTGAGCTAGATACCTTGTACGGACAAAAGATTTTTCAAAAAAATTCTTGTCCGTAACAAGTACCTGTATGTCTGAATTAATATTCGGGTATATGGGGCTTGCTTCAGAGGGTAAGCGTAAAGCCGGCGGTTTTGGCTACCATAAAAAGTAGTTTTTTAGATAATGCCAGAAAGCGCTAGTCGGAACCTGAACATCTGTGACACCTAGGTATTATGCCATACGAAATAATAATAATAATATATGTCCTCCTTTTTTCCTGATTTGGAAATATTTATCTTTCTTGTTCTGCTTTGTCTTGTTAAATAGGATTTATTTTAAATTTTGCTTTCCGACGTTAGTGCCATCTAGTAACTTATTGTAATTAAGTAAGACAGAGGCGCATTAAGCGGTGGGCGGACTAGGCGGCCGCCCGGGCTCCACGAATCTGGGGGAGGGGGAGGGGGAGGGCACCGAGGCCTACATACAAATATTTCCATTCTATTTAAAATGGTAGAAGGCCCATTTTAATTTTACCGCCCAGGGCCCCCAAGCAACTTAATCCGCCAGTGAAATAAGGAAAGCATTATTGTAAGTAAGGTTAAATTGTGCGAGCATCTACATATCTAGTGTGATTTTGTTATTAAATTTGTATTTGATTGCACTTCCCCGGTATGACAAAAGAAATATTTTTCCTTATTCAAGAAATACATCCTTAAAACAGTACATATTAAAAGTTATAGTTCTAATTTTAAATAATTTAACCAATGATTTGTAATTCTTTTAGTTTCAACTAACCAAAGAAATGTCAAAAAAAGTAAAAAAAAAAAGAAAGTGTTATTATCAATGGTTATTTTGATAACTACATATAATAAATAATTATCTGGTGTACCCGAACTTCGTAGACTTTTGTAATGTACATTTTTGTTATAACGTAAATGATAAGTGAGATATTTCAGTTTCAAGTAGAACAGAAAATAATCGTTTCTGTACTCTAAATTGGGTATTCTTAAAGTGGTGGGCCGCGACGAGCCGCGAATATAACACTTGTTAATTGTTTTATTATTTAAAAAGTATAAGTAGCTTTAACTTTAATGCTACATAAATATTATTCTTCATTGTCTTTGTCTATGGGATGTTCTATCGAATAAAAAATACCAATTTACCCCTTTAGGGGTGAAATTTAAAAAACGGTCGAAACACTTAATATTTTAAAAAGACACCTATATGCCAAAAAGAAATGTTATAACACAACAAACACAGAAGTTGCGAATCGTTGTAAGCAAAAACCTAGTCGATATCTTATTGGACCTAAGTGATATTAAGGAAACCGTGAAGCCACATTTTACCCATTTTAACCCCTTTTTCACCCACTTAGAAAATACGTTTCGAAAAATTCGTTTTTAGTAGGTGCTTAAGTCATGGAGGAAATATACTTCCCGAATTTCATGATTGTGGGTCCAGTGGTTTGGGCTGGGTGTTGATTAAGACTAATTGTGTGATCATGACTCGATCTGTAGTTCCTGTAAATAAATCTGTAACGCCGTACAGTCCATAATTTGAATATGGTATTATGAACGGTTCTATAGCTAACAGAAATCTGTAAACATTTACTGGTTTTAAAAAATATTACGGTCAGCTTTAACATGGCTGTTAGCAGTGGTGGATCTAGCTTTTTGGGGGCTCAGGGCTTAAAAATGGCAAAGGGCCCTACACATGCTCGCCACTTATGTTGAATATTTTTATAAGTGAAGAGCAAAAAAAAAGAAAGAAAAAGTTCCTCACCTCTCAAATCTAAGTGAAGAGCAAAAAAAAAGGTCCTCACCTCCCAAATCAAGTGAAGAGCAAAAAAAAGGTCCTCACCTACCAAATCCAAGTAAAGAGCAAAAAAAAGGTCCTCACCTACCAAATCAAGTGAAGAGCAAAAAAAGGTATCTGTCCGAGAGGTTGGGGGCCCCTTGCGGATCCGGGGCTTAGGGCTTAAGCCCGTATGTAGATCCGCCTCTGGCTGTTAGAAATTACAGAATTGTCATCTCAATTTATTTGAATAGTTTTTGCGTGCAAAAAGAAATGAATAATAATATAAATCAATTTATATTCATTGGTATGTTAATAGAAAAAGATTACAACAGGTAAATTTTTAATAAGGTCTTTGAATGCCCAGAATGGATTCTAGGTCAATTTATCGAAAATCAATTTATCGAAAGCAAATTTATCGAAAGCAAGTTCATCGAAAGCAAATTTATCGAAAGTCAATTTATCGAATGCTGAATTTATCAAATGGCAAATTTATCGAAAATGCTTATTAATATTATGTTATCTCATAAAAATAAATTTTCTTATTTATATAAATTTTCGGTATAAATAGGGAATAGGTACCTACGAAACTGCGCATGTGTCACACCGCGTCATACCACACATGATTTGTTCAATGTACGGGGATTCTAAACAGGTTGTTATGTTAGTGTGAGTGTGAGTTAATGAAGCGGCTGATGTAGCTACAAAAGCCGCCTCCCATAGACCTATGATTGATGGGAGTTTCATATTTCCAGATGACGCAGAGTCATCTGAAAAATCATGTTTTAGCCAGGTGGCAGCATGAGTGGATCAGCATACAGAACATTAAGTTGAGACAGATTGAGGGAGATGTTAAACCATGGGGCTCTTCTTGCAGGATTAACCGCAGGGAGGAAACCGCCATCACACGCCTTCGTATAGGTCACTGTTGGTGGACCCATGGACACCTTCTTCGATGTGAAGAGTCCCCTATCTGTCAGACGTGTAACACAGATTTGTCTGTGTTACTCTTTTTAACCGAGTGTGTGCAGTTCGAGGATGTCAGGGAGAGGCTAGGCCTGTGCTATACTGTGCTGTACCTAAAGCAACTGACCTGTCAGTTGCTTTAGCTGACAACAGAGTACTCGTGGCTGATACTCTTCCTGAGAGAATCGAACTTACTGTTCTATTTGTGAAGTCTTGCACCTTATTTTAATTTGTTCTATTTAGAGACTGTAATATTCGATGGTAATTGGCCCCTTTACAGCCTCTTACCACCACCCTGAGTCTGTTCAATTTTTCGAACAGACTTTCTTTTTATCTTATTTATCTGTGTTTGTCGGTGCAAGATTTCTTTTATTGAGTAAGCGTATTTTTATTGATTTTAATATGTAGTGTAGTCAGTTAGCTGCGTTAGGCGCAAATAGCCTTGGTTGCTGTGCGCCAAAATTTTTAAACTAACTAACTAACTCTTTGATAAGTATTAATGAACTCATTTATATAACTAACCTATATATAGGTATATGTATTTATTTAATTTATATTATTTTTGCCGAAATCATATGCAGTTAATTAGAAGGCACATAAGAGATAAAATAAATCCATTTGATATGCCAATTTCACATTTTAAACAAATGTTTAGATTGAATAAAATTCGTTTACAAAATTTAATTGATTCTCTTCAAAATTTTGTTACACCTACTAGCATACCAATTCATTTAAAAATTATGGCAACCCTAAATTTTCTTTCATCGGGATCGTATCAAAATTCATTATATTGTTCATTAGTAGTATTTTTAGTCCTCTTTCTCTTTTTCTTCGCCGAGTATACTAAATTTTCAACACATTTCAAGAAAAAGTGACGTTATATATCTCTGGTTTTATGTTAAAATACGAAAAAATGTCATCCTAAAACCTTACCTCATTTTAACAACAGCTATAAATTTGTAAAAAAAAAAAAACTCTTTCAATATATTTTAACTACTTGACAGCTTGATCATAGGTGTAGTGATAACACTAGTGAAGTTAGCGGCTATCTGTAAGGCCTGGCGCGCACGGTCGTTTTTTCCCACGCGCGGTTATTTTACCGCTACCGCTGAACAACCGCAAAATATTTTGACGTGCGCGCATGAGCGTTAAAAAACGTTAATATTCGTTGGAAGTTGCAGTTTTCAGCAAGAGTCGAGATGGATTGGCAACAAAGAGCTGCCATATGTGGTTTATTAATATGTTTGCGGAAGAAGCGACGAAAGAAACTGTGGGTTCATCCTTTTACGAGTCAAACTCTTTTAAAAGGACAATTTCACAAAATATATTATGATTTGAGTACGAGTTCTAGAATATATTTTCAATATTTTCGGATGTCCAAAAGCTCATTTGATGAAGTACTGAATATGATACGACCCCATATTACTTACAGCGATACAAATATGAAATTGGCAGTTACACCGGAAGAAAGATTGGCAGTAACATCTCAATATTACTTAATATAATAGTAATTCTTACCTCAGTAAGAAAATTTTATTTATTGAAAATATTAGATTATAAAGTACTAAACTATAAATACAGTTTATGAAAAATCACAAATTTTTATTTATTAAAATAATATATTATAATTAAAGTATATGAAAAATTTCGTTATTGGAGCTGTCACTTCCTGAAGACATAATAAGTGTGGTGCGTGTAGATGATTGAGTCGTCCGTGAAGATGAAAATTGTGAAAAATACTGTGAAACAGTTGAAGTACCGGGGAGAGATTCCTTTTGTTGAACTGCAAGCGGTTGAATATTATATGCTTGTAGAAACTGAAAAAAAAATTTCACAACTACTTCATTCAACACTTCGATTACTAATACAGAAATGCCGTATATTTATCGCTAGTGCGCTCACTTGTATGTTTATACATGTTGCAGATAAACACCTGCGGTGGATCTACCGCTACCGCACCGCTCAGTGAATCGGACAAGTTTCGTTTTTAAAAACGCTGCGTAGAAACAAACGCACGTGCGCGCATATTGATAACATGGTATGAGTCCGATTTTTGCGGTGAAATTGCCGCCGAGTATAAGCGGTGAAAAAACGCCCGTGCGCGCCAGTCCTAACACTGGTTCGTAGCCCGTCGAGATACAGGACTTCGTTCATAATAGGGGATACGCATAAAATTTATATTTCTTTAAAACTACATTCTTTTGATATGTTAATGTTAGTTATGTCACCTAACAAAACAAAAATCACATTTTAATTAATATTATAGCCAAATTTTTTAATTAAAATATTGTAAATTTGAAATAAGCCGATCACGGCGCGAAGGTTGCCGAGTAAAAACGACTGAGTATGGCGTCAAACGATAGGGGTTTCACGTCACGGATACAGCTACAACATAATCTTTACACGTGTGTATATTGTATTGTTCGAGAGTTTTGTATTTGTTTTTAAACAATTTTTCACGCATTTATTATTAAAATGGCAGATAAAGATTTTGTTAGGGCTCAGAGTGATAATTTACCCAACATTGATGCTTTTATGCTCATGGAATATATGAAAAATAATGAATGCTACAGTGCTGAAGAAATACGTGGTACAAATTTCGCATTTTCTGTTGTTTTTCGCCATCAGGTAATGATATAAATTGTTTTTTTGAATTTCTAGTTGAACTATTTGTGCACATCGGTACTAAACAATATTTTCGAAGTACTGGGGCCTGGATCTTCCATATTTAATATATTTTAATATAAAATTTAATTCGGTAAACATGTATAAATTGTTTTTATAGAATTAAACTTTATTTTAATTAAAATCACTCTAACTTTACATAACCTGTAAAAGTTATACAAACAAATAAGTTCACAACTAATAAGACTGTGTACGCTGGGTAAGCTAGTAGTGTCATGCGTCAGTTAGAAGGGGTATGACGTCACACGTCGTTTTCGCGCGCTACATACATTTATGATTTTTTAAGCCTTCAAATTAAACAAAAAAAAAAATTAAAAACTGTTTTTTATGTTTATATGCAACAAGAAGAATATAATAAAAAAATTTAAAAAAATCATGCCTATCCCCTATTGCAAATTGTAACGTTCTGTAACTTTGACACTTTCGATCTGCTTGTACGCTACAGACGCACGAGTTTACGGCGGTACGGTTAAAAATACATAATCGCACCATAAGTGATTCTGTTACGATTTTCTATATAATATAGAAGATATTAAAAAAATCTTTATTCATAGTTATAATTTAAATAGCGAAGAATCAGTTATATTCGGCAAAGAAAATCTACGGGTGGCGGGGAAAAACAAAACGAAATATACCGACAATTTTCGGAAGAAAGATTATCTTTTTCACAATTCAAAGACCACTTAGTGGATATTCCAGGATTTATAATTCGAGACGATGAAAATATTCTGAATTTATAAATCTGATTTTACTGCTAAAATTTCGCGCAATGAACATGACTCAAAAAGTACTGTGTCTATTAACAATTAAATACCTGTTTTTTTTTATTTTTATTATTATTACTGACGTTGATTCTATTTATAATTTTCATAATTCTAAAAAATACGAATATCATTTGTATATCTTTTACAATTATTAAGAAATGATTTATTGTTTTAAACAAATGATGTCGAAATGCCCTTTTTAGGCTCCACCTGTCTATTCAAATAACTAAAGGTAGGGTCATCCGACAATACAGTACTGTAGTGTAGTGACATAAACAAGCCTTCACAGCAACCTTTCAAACATTTGGGAATCCAAAATTATTCGCACGCATACAAGCCGTGTTGTGGAGAGCGATATAGCTAAAAAGCAATTCCATAAAAGCCGAGGGCACTGCCATAGCTACATAACCTGCACACAACGCAGAAACAATCCGCCAAGCGACAACTTTCCCTAACAGTCTGCTTGTAATTGCTAGCATCTCTCAACTCACCGTTTAACTGTGCAAGCTCGGAGCTTTCAGCGAAGAACTATGACTGGGTTAAGCTCATATAACCATCAAAATATGTGCTTGCTGTGTCAATGACTGATATACCCATTCGTAGTACTTTTTTAACGAAGAGGTTGGAAAGTTAACAGACAAATCTAGGCTAACAACCTTTGCGAACTTCGCCATCAGCAAAAGTGCTTTTTCAAGACATTTCCAAATAGCGTTCCGAGCCGAAATCTTAATGACACATTTGGATATAATTAATAAAAATGTAGCTTTTAACTTTTATTTAACGATATGGCTTATTCGATACCTATCTAAAAACAAATGAACATACACGAAATGTAATAATTCTTGCTTTCAGTTTTTAACAGACTACCTTCATATTTAAGGTTTTGCAGGTAGCACCAAGCAACCTTTATACCGTCACTTATGTATGTCTGTCTTTCTGTCTGTATATATGTCTGCCTGTATGTCTGTCTGTATGGCTGTCTGTATGTCTGTCTGTATGTCTGTCTGTATGTCTGTCTGTATGTGTGTCTGTATGTCTGTCTGTATGTCTGTCTGTATGTATGTCTGTCTGTATTGTGGCTAAAAGGCTAAACTAATAGATTTGAAATTTTGCAGTCATATACAGTTCTTTGACTCGCATATAGGAAAAATACTGGAACTTTAAAAACAGAGCGCGCATAAATATTAAAAATGTTGATTTGGGTACCTTCTGATACATAGATAATTGAACAAAATTATATTTGAAAAAAATTAAATTTTTTACACAATTTTCGTCAAAAATGTGTGAACAAAACTTTTGTCCCATACCCAAACATTTTCCCAGAAAGGTTGGGCTAAAAATTTGAAAATATTTCCAACAATGTACATTTATGGGAACTGAATTAGTTCAAGAGGAATTTTTGATCCGATAATTTTTTCGAAAAACTCGAATTATTTGTGTCGTTGAAACCTCTTGAATCTTTCAGGGGCGAGAAAATCATTTTAAAAAATACTCCAGAAGTACTAGAAAAAACTTATTGAAATAAATCAAAAATACACAGTTTGACATACTCAAAATTAAAAAAGATAACAAATTAAACGAATATACCTATCATGCACCGGTATCGTGTATTAGGCAATTTTCTGTTTTTAAACTTAATAGTTTTTGTATTATAAAGTTTGTGGGTGCATAACATCGGAGTTTTATAGTGATGTATCAATTATTTTAGAATAATAAATTAGACCATTTCACGTAGAATTATAATATATCTAACACTATACAGCAAAGATTATTAATAACGTAGTTATCACCGCGTAAACAGAAGCCCGAAATGCAAATATGTTGAGAGTTGTGGAATTTGTCAAAAGTTGGCAGTAATAAGTAGTTATTTATTCTCCACTGCCTAACTATAGTTAAAATTACTATAACTACCGTTTTATATATTTAACTTTATAATCGTTATGTTCCACTTTTTTGGAATTAACGTAGTGAAATTCCGTAGCGAAACGCGGGTACCCCACTAGTACATATACAATAGCCGAGTGGCACATTCTATATTTCCCAATTCGTAACATCGGCAACCTTGATGTACGCGAGCTCTAACTATGGCTTGTGAGAATATTTTCACGTAATTTGGTATGATGATAAAGCAAAACCAGGATTCGAACATAGGCTATATTGCATCACAAAATTTTCTTTAGGATGGTCTTAAAATAGTCCATCTTTATGACTAGAATATCATTAACCTAGCATAAATAAAACATAAATATATCAATATATATTTATGCTAGGTTAATGATATTCTAGTCTTCAAGATGGACTATTTTAAGACCATCCTAAAGAAAGTTTTGTGATGCAATATAGCCTATGTTCGAATCCTGGTTTTGATGTGCCACTATAGAATGTGCCACTCGGCTATTGTATGTCAACTGTTGTATATTGAACTACTTCTAAATATTTTGATAAATATTATTCGTTTATGTTTTATTAGTGCCATACAATTGCCTAAACGACTAATGTTTCCAAAACATGTAAGTAGAACTGTTCCTGGTTCACAGATATAAAATGGTCTATAGTCTATACTGATAGAGTAGAGATAGTCAAGAGGTAGTTAGTAACCACGCTACCAGAATGACTTGCGCTATCAGTACCGGCCCAGCTATGCAAATTACCAAGACGAGATGTGAGTGCGGATGACAGGACTTCTGCCCGTATTCGTTCAACGTGGATGCGGGTATAGTTCGACCGATCCTGAGGACGTCGCGGGGCTTGATCTACCAGCATCACACATCAAGCCCTCAACGCTGCAACATCAGTCAAATTGAATATATTTACGATGTAAAGACAGACACGATATAAATTGTTATAGAAACTACCATGTTTATCTTCCACCCCGTGACAATATATCTAGCTGTTTTTGTGTGAATCTCGGACAAATAGACAGAAAGGCAGACAGATTTTTTTTTTTTGGATATGTCGTCTTACAATTACTTGAAACGTGTACAAAGTATGAGCACCAAAAAATAAAAAATAAAAAAACGAATAAAAGAGATATAGCCTCCAATTTTATTTATATAGAATAGAATAAAGATAGCAATTTTTCCAGAAGAAAATAATGTGCAATGTACCCCTATCATTACAGTATATTGTAATTTAAAGTGTTGATGCTGAGACAGTGATTTCAGTTATTCAAAAGCGCTAGCTTTTACATCCATAAGAACCCCAACATCTATTTGATACTTTTACCGATATTGCAAAACAGGATATTGTGGGGAAACATTCCATTTAGAGACATTATTGTTATAGGATTTTTTTTATTCATTTTTAGGGTTTTGTAGGTATGACCAAAAACCCCTTATACCGTCATTTTGTCGTCTGTCTGTCTGTCTGTCTGTTCGGTAAAAATTGTAGCCAAACGGCTAAACCTAGAAAGTTGAAATTTGGCATGCTTATACAACTCTTTGACCCGCACAGAAGAAAAATACTAAAACAACTAAAAAACATATCCCCCTAAAAATATAAACAAATATGTGCTTATCGAAAAAAAAAAAAATATTTTTTTTAATTCTGAGTAGGGTATTTAATGAAAGCCCTTGGTACGTGGATTAACGATCAAATTTTTATTTTTGCAAAATATATTATTTTGAAGCAATTTTTGCCAAAATTGTGCAAAAAAAATTTTGTACCACACCCTGTAACCCAGATGGTTTAAATTAAAAATCTGAAAAAATTCTAAGTAATGTACATTGGTGTGATCCGAAATAGTACAACAAGAATTTTTGATCAGATTATGTTTTTGGAAAAAAACGAATTTTTTGTGTTTTGTGTTTTTGTGCTAGACTAGAAGGTGTATCCTGGTGTAATGGTTATGGCGCTGGCATATTACCCAACTAAATCAATTCGATCCCTGCGAGAGGAGATAATATTATTTTTTGTTTTTTTTTTGCATTTTTATTTTGTTTAAATTATTTTTTCAAAATTCTAGTTATATTTTGACAAATTTGCATTTAATTTTTAAACGCGTAAATTTAATAACCAGTGGAAATTGTTGCATTATAATTTAATTCTGTTTGAATGTACACGAAATCAGAGGGGCGGAGCTTATAACAACCAATGGAAGCCATAGGCGCAATTTTCAAAATCTTAATGAACCTTTCTATATAAAAAAAATACTGCACATATTTCAAATCCTAAATAATGGTATTAGGCATTCGAATTAAAATTAACAAAAAAAATATTTTAACATAAAATTGGTTTTGGCATCCCAAATAATCATCATTCACTTACTATATACCTGTGAAACCCTGAAATGTGTGAAAATTCACACTTCACATCAGTTTTTTAGTTAAATATCTGACGTCTATTTATGCTATTACATCACCAGATTATAATGTAAGCATGGAAATGTGTCAAATAAATAATGCAAGACCCAGTGCACATACAAGCGAACTCTGAAATACTTCTTGTAAGGACCTCCCCTGGTGAACTTCTCTACTAATCGGATTATACTAATGGAATGTTGAATTGGCACTTAATTAAAAATAATACTTCACTGTTCTAATATTATCGAATCCAAATTCAAGCCACGTCACAAAACGAGACAAATGCTACAGCAATAAAATCTTAATTTAGACGGAATATGTGCTAGCTATGTGAAGCACTGATGGATTCACAGCTTTATATTTTTCCAGCAAACCTTCCACTTTAGTTGTTTGATTTAGATCTCTAACCAAGATTATATCTAGAGGTAATATATTTAATTTTTCGGCTTTAGTAACTAATTAACTCTTATATTGTCAAATATGTGTCCGTTTGTACAGTAGAAATGAGGACTAAACGGTTGGACCTAGAGAGGTAATATTTGGCATGTCTATACAGATCTTACCTTAGCCCGTTAAGTGCAGTTAAAAAACTACATGTTCAAATGCCCAAATTTTCTAAATAACCCAACAATAATATACAAAATAAGGCATAATTTATATTGTAGTCAATTACAAAATAATATTAATATCAAAATAATCTAGATCAGAGGGCATAATAATATTCTTTATAATGAAACAGTGGACAATCACGCTAAACAAGCATGCGTAGACGGTTTTGTCGACAACACCTATAAACATTCAACATCAGAATATTTAAATTTATGCACTAACAAATTTTGCAAAACATGGTAAAATGAATTTACTAACAAATCTAGTTCAAAAGGGATAACTTACAATAATATTAATAATAAAATCAATAAAAACCCTTAGTTTAAAAATAAAAGTCTTCCAAGAAAAGTGATAACATCAATTTCAAGAATGCGCCTATACCATACACTTTACCCGGCTCACCTACACAAATTTAACATGATTGAAAATTATTGTTGCAGTTGCAATGAAGATACAATTGCTGACTTAAATCATTTAATATTATCTTGCCAGAATTACGCAAATCTTCAAAGTAAATTTCATAAAATTTTAATAAAAAACCACATAGTATTTCCTACAAACAAGCCTGTAGCAGAAAGCATGTAGCTGCAAACGTTAAATTGTTTGTACCTGCTATTTGACCGCTAAGCAAGGGCACGGACGTGACTTAAATTCCTGCTTATACGTCAAATTATTTGTGTAAAAATATTTATATAGGTTCTACTTAACCGTTCGCAACCGGCTATAAACTAGGTGCCGTTCTGTGTACGCTAAAAAAATAGACGTAATACTGACCATATTACTCCTGAATGTACATTGATTGAAAACATGGTCATGAAACCTGGAAACAGAAGGCCTTGGCTCACCTCGGGCTGTCGCTCCAATAATGATGATGACATACCAATATAGAAGTAATTAAAACCTTAGCTTCTGCTATGATACTAAAATAGCTATATTACTTATTTACTTATCGTTATTATTATTATTATTGTATTTTCTTCTCACGTTTTTATTATTATTATTATTATTATTAAAGAAGGGGAGTTTGTAGTCTCGTTCAGTACCGTTCAGGTTTGCCCGCAACGCGTTCGGCACAGACGAGACGCTCTTCTTTTACCTTCACGAGAAGGTCGAGAGAGCTATTTCCCAGCAATCGGTCGCATCCCAAACCCTGGCGATATGGCCAATTGGCTCACATCAAATCCAGCGTCCGCACAATGCGAAGCGATCCGAGCAGCACTGCTTTTTGCAATCTACAGACCAGAGAGGTATCAGATGGTCTGCAGATGGGAATGATCTCGATTTCCCTCTTAAAAATAGCTTTAAGGCCACCCAGTACACCCAAAATCAAGACTACGAACTTCACAGAATAACCCGGGTACATTTTTCTTAGCTCGGACAAGAGGTCCAGGTACTTGGTTCTCTTCTCGTCCTCTTTGAGAGTGATATTTTTCTCAGCTGGACAGGATAATTCGATGACAAAAATGTCTTTTGTCTCGAAAGCAGGACGATGTCCGGTTTATTGCCTGAGAGAAGCTTGGTGGTAGAAAATGCATAATTTCAGTAAATACGACATCTGGAATTTTCCACCACTGCTTCAATGTCAGTGGGAGCGTAAGGTAAGACAGGTATTGTGTCAATACCATATTTCTGTCTCAAAAAGAAGTTAAAAAAAAACTCGAAGAGCAGAATTGTGTCGTGATATATAGCTGGATTGAGCTAAAACGGGACACACAGAAAGTACGTGCATAAGCGTTTCAGGGTGACGTTTACGTAATCTACATTGTGTAGACATCGCCGTCTTTGTTATCATGTGGCGATAAACTAACGTGTTCATGACGCCATCCTGGCACGCAAGCACAAAACCTTCCGTCTCGGACTTGAGACCTGCAGACCTGAGAAAAGTAAAGGTTAGTTCCCGTGACAAACCGGTGGTCTCAATATGCTTGTAGAACACGGAGTGTATGTTTTTCTCCATGTGTTCTTTAGCAAGCATATCGTGCTCTGCTTTTCGTATGCGGAAACACATCCTTTCTATCTCTCCGCATCTGAGGACTACACCAGAGTTGATTGCCTTAGGACTCAGATCGTGCAGTTCAAATTTCTCTGCTGCTCTTCGAGCTGCTTGAAACAGAAATGCCCCTTTTCCCGTGAGTTTGTGAAGAGTAACGAACTTCAATAAGGGATCCTGACTTGTCAGTACTTGGTTTGCTGTAGCCAAGACGACTCGATCGTGCAAACACTCCAAGCTTAATAATCCTCAACCTCCGAGATGACGAGGTAGGTATATGCGTTACACAGAGGAGTTCGGATGAAGACTGCGGTTGATATTCATAATTTTTCTGGTCTTCCTGTCAAGAATCTTGAGATCGTTGACTTTCCATTTCATAACACCAAATGTATATGAAAGTACTGGAACAGCAAGTATATTTGTAGCTTCTACCTTGTTCTTGCCTGACAGACAGGATCTCCATATCTGTCGAAGGCGCGCTAAATACCTGCTGTGAAGGGTCTGACGAACATGGAGTACATCCTGGTCGCCCCTTTCACTGACACCCAGAAATATATAAGACCTTTCGGCATCAAGGTGTTTGACGATGCTTCCGTCGACCAGGTGAACATCATTACCGTCGTTCATACCCTTTCCTCTGCGCACATGAAAAACGGCGCATTTATCCAACCCGAATTTCATTTCTATAGCGGCAGAGTACTGAGCAACAAGCTCTAATGCTGCTTTAAGGTTTTTCTCATTTGAGGCGTAGAGTTTGAGATCATCCATATAAAACAGATGCGTGATCTTATGTTCTCGCCTTGTCGGAGGACCTGCCATGTATCCGCTGCCGCTTCTAAGCTCGATCGATAAGGGAAGTAGTGAGATGCAGTATAGAAGCGGGCTGAGGGAGTCTCCCTGGAAAACCCCGCGTCTGAAATGCACCCAGTTTGCGAAGGCAGTTCCGTCCACAGTCGGAACAGCGAACTTTGTCTTCCACAGGGGCATAAGCTGTTCTATACATCTCACAACTTCCGGATGGACCCGTAAAATCCGCAAAAGTGTCACAATAAGTGAATGCGGTGTGG
Organism: Liopterus haemorrhoidalis; assembly: GCA_963971575.1. Taxonomy (NCBI): domain Eukaryota; kingdom Metazoa; phylum Arthropoda; class Insecta; order Coleoptera; family Dytiscidae; genus Liopterus; species Liopterus haemorrhoidalis. The sequence goes on along the minus strand of OZ020614.1, from coordinate 39,907,875 downwards.
TATCAAATGCTTTTTGATAGTCCACCCAGGCCATCGACAGGTTGCGCTTGTAGGTGACAGCATCATGACAGACTGACCTGTCTATAAGGAGATTTTCCTTGCAACCTGCTAGACCCCTTTTCGATCCCCTCTGTTCATAGATGTCATTCCAAACAGGGGCAATGGAGCTCAGCACCCGCTCATTCAAAACGCTCGTAAAGATCTTGTATATCGTGTTGAGACAGGTGATAGGACGATAGTTTTTCGGGTTGTTCAAGTCGCCTTTCTTGGGGATAAGCACAGTGCGTTCCTCTGCAAGCCATTCAGGAATGGGTTCTTGCCCACGAAGAAATCGTGTGAAAATCCGTGTTAAGTGGTGATGCAAGGACGGGAAGGATTTCCACCAGAATGCGATGATGCCATCCATTCCTGGTGCTGCGAAATTACGGGTACGGCTTATGACACGAGTCACTTCGTCAACCGTAATAGAGGAAAACGCTTGAGGATCTGCAAGGCGTTCATTGCAGTACTCCTCAAAGTGCTCAAAGGTTGGAGTGTCTTGCACAATCAAGTCTTTTTCATAAATCTCTCTCCAAAAAGGCTCTGTAACATCAACACCTAGAGACGTGTCGGAAGATTTAGCCCTGGATTGAAACAAACGAGTGGGAGATGAAAGAAAGGTAGAGTTTTCTTCGACTGTCCTCACTCGAGTGATCAATTTCTTCCGTGCTAAAGTAAATGCGCGCAACTTGTCCACAGATTTCTGTTTTAAAAGTGCCAAGATAGACACATTCAGTGTGTGATGTTTGCGCCGCAATTGGTTAAGTATGCGTCGGGTTTTATAACCGAAAGGTCCGCCCTTACGCAATGCATCAGTAGCACACTGAATTTTGGACACTTCTTTTCGGCACCACGTCATTTTAGATTCTAATTGCTGTATACGCCTCTTGTCCTTAATGGACTTATTTACGCCGGGGCTCTTAGGTGTTAGTAATAAGGCCGCGGCGTATACAGTGCAGTTGATGTCCCAGAGACTGCTTGAGAGAGAGATTTGCTCGTCAGTAAGTTCATTAAGAAGAGCGAGGTGTTCGGATTTGACTTTGAACTTACTGTGTCTTATTGGGGTACGTTCAGAGCGGGACGAGATAGCGTCGAAGAAATCGTTTCGGATATTTTGTTCCGAAAACATTTCCTCAATCCTGGTTTCGGCTGGAATATGTCCAGGTGACACTGTTTCAGTCACAGGCGCAGTTGTTGGACCAGGTGCCGGAGTCACGAGTGGTAATCTCGACTGCCGTTTTCGTGATCGTCTCCCTCTTCGTCGAAGATAGGCTATATGGTCACGCATGTTTTGTTGCGTCGGCAAGTCGGCATGGGATTCACACCTGTGCCTCCGCCGAGTGGTGGGAGGGATGTTGCTTCGCCCAACTCTTTGAGGGTCCCCATCCGAGAGGGACCCGTTGTGGGAAGCGATATGGTTTCCTGTGGTGTCTGGAACCATTTGTACATTTCATGGAGAGGTTGGCACCATGAAACGGTGGTAGGATTTATCGACCAGATGGTAGGATCGACGTTACCCGCGATTGGTTCCTGTCGTGGTAACTTCGTGCTAGCGATCCGGAGGGAAAGGGCTCTAAGCCTTTTCGGTCGAATGACCGCCGTACCCTTTGATTTAATATTATTATTATTATTGGGGTTTGTCAGGTCTTGACAAGCGTCCATTAATCTCAAACTTCAGCAACCTTTTGAGCCGCGTCATACTAGAGACTAGTGGAGCTAAATACACACGACTGCATCCCAAACCCTGGCGATATGCAGCCGCGGAAATTACGCCAGATCCAGTGCCCGCACAATGCGGAGCGACCCGAGCAGCACTGCTTTCTGCATCCTGCAGATCAAAGAGTTGGCAGAAGATCTACAGGCGGGAATGGACTCGATTTCCCTTCTATAGGAGGCTTTCATGCCACCCAAAACACCAACTATCAGGACTACAAGCTTAACTTTATACCCGGGATACAGCTTTCTATGCTCGGACAAAAGATCCATATACTTAGACCTCTCTTCCTCCTCCTTGAGAGAGATATTCTTCTCAGCTGGACTTGAGAATTCGATCACAAACATCTGTTTAGTCTCGATATCCAGGAGGGTTATGTCCGGCTTAGTGGCTGTCAGTAACCTCGAGGTGGGGAAGGAGTAATTCCAATAAATTCGGCACTTGGAATTTTTCACCACCGATTCTATGTCAGATAGGACGTACGGTATAACCGGTATTTGGTCAATATCATAGGCATGTCTAAGATGATAGTAGAGCACGCGGAGAGCAGCATTATATCGAGACACGTAGTTCGACGCTGCAAGAGATGGACAAGCAAACAGAATGTGCATAATTGTTTCAGGATGGTGGTGGTACAACCTACAGAGTGTGGACTCCGCTATTTGGAATATGCGGGCCCTGTACGCCAAAGTATTTATAACACCATCCTGACACGCAAACACAAAATCTTCTGTTTCTGATCTCAAACCAGCAGACTTAAGAAACGAGAACGTGAGTTCGGTGGACAACTCAGACTTTTAATATGTTTGAAGAACACAGAGCACTACCTCTACGCTACCAAGGCCGGCAAATTCTTCTTTTGTCAACATGTCTGTCTCGCCTCGTTTCACCGAACTGGTAACTCTGTTGTACTCCTCCCGAGAGAGTTGTACTCCAGCGTTTTCCCTGGCGGGACTCAAGTCTGCCAGGTTAAATCTCGTTGCTGCTCTTCGCGCTGCCTGGTAAAGAAACGCCCCTTTGCCACTTAATTCGTGCACACTAACGAATTTTAATAGTGGGTCCTGACTTCTGAGGATACTGTTAGCTGTAACCAGGACGAGTCGATCGTGCAAACACTCCAGATTAAGTAATCCCCGAACCCCATTTTGACGAGGGAGGTATATGCGCTGCACAGAAGATTTCGGGTGAAGACTTCGGTTGATGTTCATGATCTTTCTGGTTCTTCTGTCGAGATCCTTAAGATCATCAACATTCCATTTCATTACACCAAAAGTGTATGAAATTAATGGGACAGCAAGCATGTTTGTGGCAGCGATCTTGTTCTTGCCAGACAGACATGATCTCCATATCTGCCTCAGTCGTGCCATATACTTGCTGCAAAGGGCCTGCTTAATAAAAGTGACATCCTGGACACTCCTTTCACTGATGCCTAGAAATGTGTAAGACCCTTCGGCATTAAGATGTTTTATAATGCTCCCATCAACCAATTGAGCATCTTCACCGTTGTCCAACCCTTTTCCTCTGTATATATGAAAAACAGCGCATTTTTCCAACCCGAATTGCATACCTATCGCGGCAGTGTACTCAGCAACAGCATCTAAGGCGGTTTGCAAATTCCTCTCGTTCAGATTAGAACAATGACCAGGGTGGGTGTAGTTCCAATATATGGGCCCACCATAAATCACCTGCTTTAAAGTCGAACAAAAAAATGACGGATCAAAGTTTAGACCTAGATACTGAAATTTCAATGTGTCTCTCCACCCCAGTGGCAGCAAATTTCAAAACCAGCCCTCTTGAATTATGGTCGGACCTCAAATTAGTTTACCCTGAATTATATATATTGACCGCGCAATACTTGGGCTTAGTAGCCACCTCCGTTCCAGCGGAACGGCTGTTTTCAGATGCTGAGGCTACAATTCATCAAACATGCAGTAGATTGGCGGAAAACCTCTTATCAAAATTATTATTTTTAAATGGCTTACCCGAAAAATATTAGATGTAAATTCTACTACTAGGCTCATACGCAATATAAGTTTAGTCTTTCTACATCATATACAACAAAATCTATTTTATTAGCTTTAAATACATTTTACAAAGTAATTTTACATGTAAGTAGTGGTTTTATTTTTTGTTTGGTGAGAATATAGTGAGGAATTTTTAAACTTCAAATAGGTGTATTACTTTAACTTATTATAATATAATTATAATAAGTTAAAGTATAATTATAATAATATATAATTTATTATTTATATAACTAATATATAACTTTTTATGTAACATGTTTATAATCATTGGATATGACTGACTTAAAACTGTAAAACTGAATTGAGTGAATAAACAGTATTATTATTATTATTATTATTAATATAGTTTTAAATTATATAAGTAAGGAAAATTAATTAATAACATGATAAAAAAAAAACCGTACAAACCGTAAAAACCGTACAAAGTATGGGTACTCCAGCTAGTATTTCATATACCAATAACATAAATTTTGCAAAAGAATAATATAAAAAATCCATCTAACATATCTACCTTATTTCTCTTTACCTTTAGACTAAGTTAGAAGCCTTCTTCTAAATAGGCAAATAGTACTGATACAACACCCAACGCTGCAATTCTAATCGAGAGCTCATATTCGGGCGAATGTAATTCCAAATTAACATTAGTATATCACCGATGGTTTATGATCCTTTGTTTCGAAATCAGGAGCTAGAAACATTAACGTATCGTTCTGTATCAAGAAATTTTAATTATTTACCTCTTGTTTATTGTTTGTGTTCCTTTTTTGTTGGGTTTGTAGAACTGTTTATGCAGCACGAAAAAATTTATATTTTTAAATAAACACTAATTATTTTAATAAACATTAAATATAGCCTAAACGCAATTTAATTTATATTTTATTATGAAGATACACAGTAGCGGATCTAGATTTTAGGGGCCCTGAGTTAAAAGAAAACCCTTAATTTTACTAAACCTTTACTGTAAAATCTATATTAACAAAATTATGCTATAATATTGAGCTATATCTGTTTATTTAATTTTTCGCCACATATTTGGTTTCAGATGATTATAAGTTAGTTAGTTAAAATGTTTGGCGCACAGCAACGATGGCTATTTGCGCCTAACGCAGCCCATCTAAATGACTACACTACATATTAAAAACAATAAATCAGATTATTATAAGACAATATCCGCAAAAAATTAATTTTTGTCTGTCTGTCTGTCTGTTGGTCTGCCTGTCTGTCCGTCCGTCTGTTTGTCCGTCCGTCTGTCGGTTTGTTGGTCTGTCTGTTCGAGATTCACTCAAAAATGGCAAAATATTGACTTAATTTGGTATGATAATAGAGTAGAATCACGATTCGAGCATAGGCTATAAGGCATCTCAAAATTTTTATTCTAAGGGGGTGTTTTGGGGTTAAAACTGTTTCCCCCCCGAAACCCTAAAGCTAAACTTTTCAAATATCTCTATTATGTGGTGATTTCAACTGATTGACTGACTGAAGATGTGCAAACTATATATATATATATATATATATATCCCCTATTATTGATTTAACAGCAAAATTGCAAATTGAAAGCGTACGGCAGTCGTCCCTACTATCGTGGTTAAGCTTGTACCTAAAAGATCGCATCAAACGGGTCAGGGTAAATAACTGCTTGTCTAAGATCATCAATGTAACATCTAGTGTACCACAGAGCTCTCTCTTGGACCCCATATTATTTAAGTTGTTTGTCAACGACATAGGTGCAGGTATTCTTAAAAGCAGTTATCTCTTTTTCGCGGATGATCTAAAACTTTTATCAGTTTTACAACCATATTCAGTGGTTAACTCCCGTGCCAACTTCGTTAACTTACAGAAGGCCATGGATGGTAGTGGCAGCGTAGTGCAGTACAAACTGTCCATTTCTTAATGAGGCTAAGTGTCATTCTATATGTTTCTTAAGTAAGTTAATGAAGTAAAAGATCTCGGAGTTATTTTTACCGGAAACGTTTCTTTTGAAAAGCATGAAAAGCATGTTGACAGAATTTGTAAAAAGGCAACCAAGATGCTAGGTTTGATTAAAAGGAATACTTCTGATTTCACTATGTTGCAATTAGATCATTGTACTTCGCACTAGTCAGAAGTCACCTTGAGTATGCGAGTGTGGTGTGGAGTCCATATCAATCCATATATTCCAACCGCCTAGAACATGTGTCCTGTACATGTTTGCAAATAGCAGAATTAGGAAAATTAGGAAAACGACAATAAATAATAAACATTTTACGAACGGATTTCCGATCTTTCACGTGCAAAACTGGTGTGTATATAAACTCTTGCTGAAGCCTATAGGTCTGAGTGATTTTTTAAAATAGAATTAAATACTCCATTCTCCTTCATTGCAAGCACCGAGAAAATTCTTGGTCTATTTTGGTAAAATAGGTCCACACTTTGCTTCTTGGTGGTGACATTTTTAATTAAAATACAAAAATAACCAATAATATTTCATAATCTCAAACTTAGAGGAAAAAGGCGACAAACGTCAGCAACTTCTAAACCGTTCAACGCATGTTTCTTGGCGTACTATGTCCTGCGCCATTGCGATTGCCTACCTCGCGCTACCAGTTTTTACAAGAGTACAATATTTCTTATTGAAAAAAATTTAATCACAGAAATATTTATATGAGTATAAATAAAAATTTTAGGATATTGTTTTAACAAAAGAAAAAAAAAAAAAAAGAAATGATACGATACTGGGTCAAATATACTGATATTAATAAGGTATCGGAAGGTTAGTATCGATACTAAAATCACGATATCGTTTGAAAAATATCGATACTGGTATCGTATCAATAGTATCAGAACATCCCTACTTATAACGTTGAAATATCTAATTTATCATATACTTAACAGCAAAAATGAATATGAGAAAAGAAACTATTCCTCTCTGTTCAATACAGTTTTTAATAACATATGTATATTTTGGGAGCTATGGGGAGAGCTACCTATAAACGTATTTCACATATTATTTACTTAACATTGAAAATATATACGAAAAGTTTTATCGTTTTATGCATTAATATAAATAAACAGTGATATCGAGTTTGTTCCAATTTAAAGATGAGTCTTTCATATATACACAGCCATGATCATATTTTGTTATATTAATTTTATATATAGAGATTTTAATTAATAAAGTTGAAATAATTCTGTCCATGTCGAGTCGAGATTATCGGAAAATAATTTTGTATAATTTTAAGAGTAGTTTAACAACTTAAGATTGCTATGAAGAAATATTTTGTATATTCCATGATGACTGTCCGTTTTTAACGACTGCTGAACGGTGGTATAAAAATTTTCAACATGGTAATTTTGTAAAATTGTAAAATTTGTACAACTAAAATCTCCTAGCGTCTTGCGTAATATATGGTTAAATATTACGCATACTCGTACATGTGAGTATAGGTTCGAAAGAAGACTCGAGGGCACTTTTGGGGCCCTCCTAGCGTTCCGGGGCTAGACACTGGTACCGTCGTTAGCGTAATCTACCCCTGAGGATACGTAATCTGTAGCAAAAACTGTCAACAGTCAAAATGTAGATATAATTTTAATAATACTTCACATTATTACTTCACAAAAATGGAACAAAAGACGAATTTTGTTGTTAAATATATACAAATTAATTAACTCAGTGACTCAGAAACTGCAGTGAACTGAATGACCACTGGTCACGGATAGCGCATGTTTTATATAGTCGCTTGATTCTTTCCAGACCCTTCTCGGAGTCACCATTGGTCTCTAAAAGTTTCTACAACCATTGCCCCGTCTCAAACTTTTGGCGTCGTACTTTACAGGATACCTTTAGAGACAGAGCCGCAGTATCGCCATTGCGAAGGCGATGACTTTCTTTTTTTGCTCGTCACTTGAATTTTGGTGGTGAGGACTTGAGGTGAGGACCTTTTTTAGGGTTTTGTAGGTATGACCAAAAAACCCTTATACCGTCATTTTGTCGTCTGTCTGTCTGTCTGCCTGTCTGTCTATCTGTCTGTCTGTCTGTCTGTCTGTCTGTCTGTCTGTCTGTCTGTCTGTCTGTTCGGTAAAAATTGTAGCCAAACGGCTAAACCTAGAGAGTTGAAATTTGGCATGCTTATACAACTCTTTGACCCGCACATAGGAAAAATACTAAAACATCTAAAAAACATATCCCCCTAAAAATATAAACAAATATGTGCTCATCGAAAACAAAAATATTTTTTTAAAATTCTGAGTAGGGTATCAAATGAAAGCCCTTAGTACGTGGATTAACGATCAAATTTTTATTTTTGCAAAATAAATTATTTTGATGCGATTTTTGCCAAAATTGTGCAAAAAAAATTTTGTCCCACACCCAGATACTAAAAATCTAAAAAAATTCTAAGTAATATATATTGGTGTGAACCGAAATAGTACAACAGATTTTTTTGTTTTTGATCAGATTATGTTTTCGGAAAATAACGCGTTTTTTGTGGTTTTTGGTTCACAAAGTACAAAAGTTATACCAATGTAAGACACCCAAATGCAAGGCGTGTGATAGCGTAATGGTTAGAGCACTGGTGTCGTAAGCTAAAATGCGCTGGAAACACGAAGGGTTTCGAGTTCGAGTACGGAGTGAATTTTATTTTTTGTTTTTTTTTTTGCATTTTTATTATGTTGAAATTATTTTGTCAAAATTCTAGTTATATTTTGACAAATGTTGCATTTAATTTTTAAGAGCGTAAATTTAATAACCAGTCTTATTATATGATTAACAGACGATAAATTATTTTAAAAATATCGTTCATTTTGCCGTGATTACTACAAAGTAAAATTTGTCCTACACACTCAGCATGCCGCCTTCACTTATTATATACCTGCGAAACCCTGAAATGTGTGAAAATTCACACTTCACATCATTTTTTTTTATTTGCCAAGGGCGCCAAAACACGGCTCTGCCCCTAGCGCAAGTTTTCCTTACTGCGGCTCTGTTTAGATATCCCCTGTCCTATAAAAGGAAGACTGGCTGAGATACATATGACTCAACTTGATACCGAAGCTCAAAAAATCGGATAGTAGTGCAAAATCTGAACGCCAGTAGATTCAATCATGAATGGTGTTACCAAGTAGCTTGTAGATATATTTTTTAAGGTGAATTAAAAAAAAAAAACAACAAAAAAAAAAAAACGAAAAAAGTTGATATCATTTCCCTATGCAGATGACCTGGAACAAATGGCGAAAACAGAAACAAATAAGAAGACGGTTATTAATAGATTTTACAAGTACTTACAAAAATTAAGTTAATATTATATATAAGAAAATCGACATTGATATGTTTCAAAAAAGGGGGAGGAAGAGAGAAGATATATGAATGGAGATGGGGAGGAAACGAAATAGGAACAGCAAAAGAATATAACTATTTAGGAAGGTATTTGAAAAGTAACAACAAGAGGATAAAACACATGAGAAAGGTAATTAAGAAGGCTGCAGTGGCAATGAAACAAACTTGGAGCATAGGGGAGTGAAAATTTGGAAGAGACTTCAAAACAAGAATACTACTATTTGACAGCATAGTATTGCACGTCACAGAAATATGGGGCTGGGAGAAACAACAGGAGATAGAAAAACTACAAATCAAATATATAAAGGAGAGTACGCCCCTGACTTTACAGTGAATGGCATGTGAATTCAGCGATCCACAAATATTCAGGTAATTTTACATTATTTTTACTTCAAATAATAATATTCTTACCTTAAACAATCACATAATCACCCAAAACATTTTCCACTACCAAAAAATCACCTCTCACCACTCAAACATTTATAACCTAACTAAAAAATAAAATAAAATAATATCTCGCTCTTCCTTTATGCAAAAGTAACAATCAGCGACACCTGTCAATTCATAGATATATCATCACCCGACAAAAACTGCAACTGCAGTTCGTGTCGGGTGACGTCGTTCTATTTAATCCGACAAGACAATGATAAGTGCTGGCTCGAATCTGTTTGAGCGGTAATATATTAAAAAAATTTAAATATGAATAAAATTCCGCAATACAATAATTCACTACATAAAAACATGGAACAAGCATCTACTTCAACCACAAATTCAAAAAATCAAACACAAACGTCACAAAACAAAATGTCATTTGCGAATGTTACAAAAAATAAAATATTTCCGAAGAAAGAACAAGGAATTATCGTTAATCCTGTAGATAATATTAATCCTGAGGAATATATTTACAAAATTGGCGACACAATAGGCCCCCAAAATATCACACACGCCTTAAGAAAAAATAAAAGAATCTACATATTTCTAACTAAAAAAGAATATGTAGATACAATAATTCAAAATCAGGAAAACTTAATCATCAACAACCAGCCTATAGATTTGAGAAGATTAATTAACCCAGCACAGCGTTTAATAATCTCTAATGTCTGTCCCACAATACCGGATGATAAAATTGCACAAGTTCTCATCAACATTGGAATCAAAATGGTCTCACCAATTACTGAACTACATGCAGGTCTACAAAGAGAACAATATAAACACGTTCTAACCTCCCGACGATCAGTTTATATCACCGAAGATGAAGAAACCCCTATACCTAACCGAATTGAAGTGGAACATGATGAATCCATCTATCATGTGTACCTGTCCACAGACACCACCTGCTACACTTGCAAGCAAAAAGGACACACTTCAACCAACTGCCCCAACAAAAACCAAGAACCAACACAGTCAGAGGCAGGAAATCCAGAAAATGAGCAACCAGAGAGAGAAGAAACAAACCAGAAAGTATCTCAACCCACCCAAGATAAACCTCAAATAATCAACACCCAAGAAAACATAGATACAGCCAAAAATGCGACCCCAAAGAACTCGCAAGAAACTATAGCAAACACACAAATATGTAAACAAAAAAACAGCCTCAAACGACCTCCTCCATCACTTAGCAGCCAAGAAGAAGTCAACACAACAGATATAAAATCCGACAAAACTACTAATCACCAAATAAACACTCCCAACGAAGAAAATGCAGCTAAACGAGACAGTAAACTTAAACCGAAAAGCAAGCTCCGAAAGCATAGATCTGTTAGCCCAAAAAATCTAGCAGGCCTCTCCATAGATGACCAATTAAATTCATTGAAAAAAGAAATGACAGAAAATCAAGACAAATACAGCATTACATATCAGACACTACTACAATTCGTTGAAGAAGCACAAGACACTAATGAAAAACTGAAAGTAGCCCGCAAATATACACAAGATATAGCTAGCCTATTGGCCACCATGAAAGATCTACAACCTCATCTGACTTACACACTGACAAAATCTAACATAACACGACTTATCAACCGCATAAAAGAACAACTCGATATTGAAACCGACGCAGAAGACGTAAATAACTAAAATGGCACTAATACAATGGAACTTAAACGGATACTACTCTCATCTTGGTGAACTACAACACTTAATACACACTACAACACCTTACTACATCTGCTTACAGGAAACCCGCTTACACCCCAACCAAAAAATAACCATGAATGGCTACACAAGCTTTGCAAAAAACAGAGACAGAATCACAATAGCTAGTGGTGGAGTAGCTATATTAGCGAAAAACAACATTTACGCTACCGAGATACAGCTAAATACAACTCTAGAAGCTGTTGCAATCACAACAAACGTACCGAACATGAGCAAAATCTCCATATGTAATCTATATCTACCACCCAACCGCACTGTTACCCAAGATGAACTAGAAACACTCTCCAAACAACTCCCCACACCATACATACTCGTAGGCGACTTCAACGGACACAATACTCTATGGGGTTCAGAAAATACGGACAGCAGGGGTAGAAAAATCGAAAAACTCTTAGACGATGACCATATACTTCTAAACGATTCATCACCAACACATTTCTGCCCACACACTGGTAAATTGTGTTGACAAACATTGACCTATCTATCTGCGATGCCTCACTAACTCCAAACTTATCCTGGGAAGTATATCCTGATTTAAATGGCAGCAACCATTTTCCTCTGTTGATCTCCTTTCCTCCATCCTCCATCCCAGAAACCAAAAAATCTTCATGGAGACTTTAATTGTAACAAGGAAGTAACAGAAACTAGTAACGTAACCAGACTAGTAGATGAGCTCACCAAAGAGATCAACACCGCAGGAAAACAAGCAATAGGAATTAAAACGACCACAAACCAAAATAAAATGACACCATGGTGGAATAAGAACTGCGAAGAAGCAATCAAAAAACAAAAACAAGCACTATATAAATACAGAAAATACAACACAATTGAAAACTTAATAGAACTCAAGAAACGGAAAGCGATAACAAGGAGAACCATCATAGAAAGCAAAAAACAATCCTGGGAAAACTTCACCTCCACAATAAACCCCAGCACGCCACCATCTAAAGTCTGGGAAAAAATTAAGAAAATTAACGGAAAAAAAAACATGGGTATTACAACAACTCTGTACGATAACAATAAAATAATAACATCACCTCAAAAAATAGTAGAAGCCTTAGCAAACAAATTTGAACACGTATCTAGCAATAACAATTACAGCGACACTTTTAAAATACATAAAACTAATTCAGAAAAAGAAAAACTTAAAATCGAAAATACAGAAACAGACATAAACAAACCATTTAGCAAAAAGGAATTGATTTCAGCAATTAAAAATTTAAAAGATAAGAAATGTCCAGGTCCAGACGGTATACCTGCAGAAATGATCAAACAACTTCCAGATGCAGTCACAAACCACCTATTGAAAATATATAACCACATATGGAAAAATAATGTATACCCAGAACAATGGCAGAAAGTAAATACTTTCCCGATTCTAAAACCTAATAAAAATAAAACAAACCCAGACAGCTACAGACCTATATCTACATCCAATAATTTCAGCAAAGTGATGCAAATTATGACAAATAAAAGACTAACTTGGTTCCTCGAGACAAATAATATTCTTTGTAACATCCAAAGCGGCTTCCGTCGAGGAAGATCAACCCTAGATCATATTGTATCACTTACGTGCGAAATCCAAAAAACCTTTAAAAAACGGGAACATCTAATTGCGATTTTTTTTGATCTACAAAAAGCATTTGATATGACATGGCGATTTAACATCCTAAAATTATTAGTAGAATACGGTTTGAATGGGAACATCCTGAAATATATTATCAATTTCCTAAAAAATCGTAAATTTCAAGTTCTGACAAATGGAAATATCTCAGAAGAAAAAACACAGGATAATGGTGTGCCACAGGGGGAGATTATAAGTGTAACTTTATTCTTAATAGCCTTAAATAAGATTATGTGCCACACTTCAGAACATATCAAAGCTTTTCTATTTGCTGACGACCTGGTTATACTCTGCAGGAACAAAGAACTCAGCAATATAAAAACACACCTACAACAAGCGATTATTCAAATAGAAGAATGGGCTAACAAAACAGGCTTCACTTTTTCGGCAAACAAAACAAAAGCAGTCCACTTTACACGAACACATTACTCCAGATACAACCCTAGACTAAACATACATGGAAACGGAATAGATTATGTACACCAAATAAAATTTCTCGGAATTATATTAGACAGCAAACTGACATGGCGTCCCCATATTCAACATCTGAAGAAAGAGTGCATGCAAAGACTTAATATCCTAAAAACACTAGCGCACCAGAAATGGGGAGCCCACCGAGAAAATCTATTACAATTATACCAAACACTAATTAGATCCAAAATAGATTACGGTTGTGTCGTCTACAATAACGCCAAACCAAGTGCTCTAAAGACAATAGACGTAATTCAGAACTCTGCAATCCGCATAGCAACAGGAGCACTAAGAACAAGTCCCACAGAAAAAATAAATAGCGAAGCAAACCAGCCACCACTTAAATTCCGTAGAAACCAACTCACCCTATCCTATTTAGCAAACTTAGCCATAAATCCAGATATTCCCACTTTTCAACAAATATTCCACAAAATAAACGACCACATCCTCATAAAAAACGAAATACCATTTCATAAACAAATCCAAGAACACCTGTCTAATATGAACGAAACCTTCCCTCAATTCACCCCACAACAACACAACAAAATACCACCTTGGCTTCTCCAACAACCGAACATCAACCTATCCCTAACCCAATACAATAAGAAAGAAACCCATCCCATGATCATCTTACAATCCTACAATAAAATAATGACAAAATTCAAAAATCACATTGCCATCTTCACTGACGGGGCCAACATTCAAGGTAGTATTGGTGCCGCGCTAGTTACAATAAACGAAATTAAAAAATTCCACCTACCAGATCAAACAAGCGTTTTCACTGCTGAAGCATTTGCTATTCTGCAGGCGACCAAATACATAAGACTCCACCCAGGCCAAAAGTTCATAATACAGACAGACTCTCTAAGTACCATCACCAGCATACAGCAAACATTCAACAGAAGCACCGTAATCCAAAAAATCCAGGACAATCTACACGACTCCATATCAGAAGGGAAAGAAATCACAATCTTATGGGTTCCGTCGCACCGAAACATCCCAGGAAATGAGAGAGCAGACATAGCGGCAAAAGAAGCAATACACGAAGAAATCTACCCCTATCCACCTCAAACATACGACACAAAAAGCCACTACAAAAATAAAACAAAAGAAACATGGTACAACACTCGCATCCACATACACCGAAGCCAACCCCAAAACAACATTACTAGAAGAGAACAGATAGTATTAACCAGGCTAAGAATCGGGCATACTCTATTGACCCACAAACACCTGTTCCGACGAGAAGACCCCCCAAACTGCCAGACCTGCAACACCAGACTAACAGTAAGGCATATTATAATAGAATGCCCTCAATATCACATGGAAAGAAGCTCCAACCAACTACCAACAGACCCAGACGAAATCCTGTCAAACCAAAATGAAAGCAAGATCATCAAATTCCTAAAAGAAGCCAATTTATTTGATAAAGTCTAACATATACTACCATAAAATATAACTATAAATATATCACAAATTATTGTAAAATATATAAATGTAACTAAACAAACAAGTACAATATCAAATGTAAAATAATGTAAACCAATGTCCCGAGGTGCTAATAACCTAGCTGTTGGAGCACCCCTAAATAAACGTATTTAAAAAAAAATATATATATATATAAAATGGGTCGTTTGTATAGAAACGCTCCCAGCTACATGGTTCTAGAAGAAACAAACAGAGGTAAAATATATGTTGAAGCAGGGAGAAGCGCTATTTAGTTCGAAGAAAAACCAAGAATAGGGGTTATAAAAAACATTGTATAAATGTTGTAGAGAAAGAGAACAGAGAGACAGACAGGAAAATGTCAATGGGAAAGAAAAAGAAAAGCTTTTTACCAAAGTGCTGGGTATTCGACCACGGAAGTAGAAAGAATGAGAATACAAAGAAAGGTTATAAAAGGAATAGAAAACATGATAATTGAGAAAACTAGAGAAGTGCTAGCACAAGAGCATTACAATAGGATAAGGGAATCAAGATACAATTCTTAATTTGGGATAGTAAATACGCCGTGGGTACCAAGATATTTAAGGAAGAGATGGAGGATGAAAGAAGATATGAAAATAATTGCGAGGTTTAGGTGTGGAAATAAAAGCAAGCATTTAAGTTTTGGTTAAAAAAGGAAGAGCAGAAGTGCCAAAGTTACGGTAAGTAAAGCGAAACTAAAGCATTTAATAGACAGTAGTGCGGGTCTAAAGAAAAAAGTTAAAGAAAGAAATGTGTTATTCTGGAACAGGAATATAGTGGATGGAAAACATTGAGAATTAAAAAGGGAGGTTGAAACACCATGTTTAGTTTAATTAATTTTATTTTATTTTAATTATATTGGGGCAATATTTTTTTATTAGTACTTTTTTTTGACTTTTTTTGACATTTATCAGTCGCCAGATCCGACAGAAAAGAAAAGAGACAGATAAATTAAATGTATTAAACTTGTTTAAACTTGACACTTTCACACTTTCTAAAGATTTTCAAGTTCATGTCAACATTTCTATGAATAGATTTTTTTGTTTTGTAAATAAAATTTTAAAACGAATATATTAAAAAAAAGTTAAACCTAAGTTTGAAAGAGGGCTTTATTTCACCGCTTAGAGTTACAGGTGAATAATAAGCATTTGTTAGAGCTTTCGAAAACGTCTGTACATAAGAGCACTCTTAGCAAAGCTCTGTTGGCGTTCTCGCTTGCGCTTTCTTGACTCTATTCATTCTTGATTAAAGGCGTATCACACTAGAACGCTATCTAAGTTTTATTTTGTAAGTCTTTTTGGAGGTTTCAAGTCTTCACGTCTTCAGCTATCACACGCGAAACAGGGAAAAGTAACTCGCGTCTGCGTACATAACGTTAACAATACACCCATCTCACTTGATCTGACTGAGAGGGCGAGACGGCGCACGCGCATTTGACGACTTGGATTTCGTCTGTCTAGAGACAGGGGAAATATATCTCGATGTATTTGCTCAGACTTAAAGACTTAGGTTTTTTGTCTTGCACACACACAAGACTTCGATTCGAACGCAAAGACTTTAATTTTCCAAGTTTAGACTTGAATAATAACTCTAGTGTGATAAGGCCTTTAGGAGCCATTGTGTCTGAAATTCACGGTGTTTTGCAAATATTTCGCATTTAATACGGCACAAAGACTATACGCGTTACTTCACTATTTGTACTACATTATGAGTCCTACTTTACGAGCTTCGACAACAAAAAGGTCAAAAAGGTATTTTACGTCTTCAACCTAATTGGAAATAATATCCAAGAAACCATAAAATCTTGTGCTACCCACTGAACTTATACCACGATGGTTGGTATCTTGGGCTTTTCGTAACACCATCTCCAGCACGAGGTTAAACAGCAAAATTGAGGTGGTATCTCCTTGTTTGACTCCTGTATGACTTTCAAAAGGCTGTGACAAACGGTTTCCTACTTTCACTCTGCTTATGGATCCAGACACACACACCATAGTCACCTTGATAAGTTTACTAGCGATGTCAGATTCAACCATGGTGTCCATTTGAAGGTTACTTGTCGTATCATTCATCATATCATGTGGAATATCAGTTTAATGAGTGCATCACCTTAAGCATTCAAGAGTTCTCAGACGAACTTGGGTCTACATGGTCAACAGTACAAAGACAACTTTATGAGATTGGCAAAAAATCTCGGCTGGTGATATTTACTGTCAACAATTAGATCGTTTAAATATGAAACTGACGAAAAAACGATCAGACGAGCAACGAATACGTATCCCAACATATAATTACTTTATGCTTATATAATTACTTTATGAAAGATTTCTTTAAATTATTGGATCCATAATTAATTCAATTCTTGTTTTAACTGGTATGAATATTCTGCAGCTCGAAAAGTACATTTGGAAAACACACTGGCATGATTTACGTTGTAACGTCAAACCTAGCGTGATCTCATATAAGAAGTGATTGTTCTGGTCAGCGCAACTCCAAAGCACGCCTAGAGAGGCGCTCATTTATTTCCCTGTATTACCCCTCAGTATCCACTATCCTTCTTCCGTTCACTCGCCGAGACGTACTCTGGCGTATGACGCGAATCGACGAATCAAGGATGGCAGAAGTTATAAGGAATTTGCGGCATGCTTTGGATATTACATTACTCTTATATACTGCGAAGACTATTGATCGCTACGTTTAATCTATTTAAATACGTTACTGTTGTGCATGTTGTCAATCTTCAATAGCCTCCATATAAAGCCTTTAAAGAATGGCAAAAACGCAACCCAGCCACCGTATCCCCAAAATTAATAAATCGCAAAATCCTTACAGTATCTTACTTGCACATACTTTATATTATTTTCAGTTATTCGCTGAAAGAAATCTTTCAAAAAAGAAATCTTTCAAAAAAGAAATATTAAAATTATTTCCTCTTAAAAAAGACATACGTATTTAGATTTTATTTAGCCTGAAATAAATGTTGGAAATTTTAAATTAATATCTTGAAATTTGATTGTTGTTCTTAGCATACGTTATGCAGCAGGTTACAAAAGTATTATATAAAATATAGTTTTTTTTTTTTTAATGTTTATTATAGTCTTAACATTCCTTTTGTTATTACAGTAATACCTCGGCTAACAAATTTAATTTTGTCCATAATGTGATTCGTAGTAAGAATTGTTAGCCGCATCACGACTTTCCATAAGTTTCAATGCAAAAATCTTTTAATCCATTTCACAACGTTCCTAAAAGAGTACTGAAGAGTTGAAAATTCACTATTTACATTATTTACACTATATCTATAGTTCACAGTTCATAATTTTCAGTTCATGGGAGAATCACCTTCAGGCCGTCTCCCTGATTTCAGCTGTCTTTATGGTGTTGCAAGAATCTTAGAGACTTTTCTTTAAGATTTATTTAAACTGGTTTAGACCAGCGATGTCAAACCTTTTTCTCCAGACGGCTCAAAATTATAGAACAGGTAATAGTTGAATTCTATCTCACTATTGTAATCATATTTGTCGATTTCCCTACCCTGTTTCGTGAATGCGCTCACTTAGACCCATCCTTAGTTATCTTAGAATCTTTCTTTAGAATCTTAAGAACTACAAAGATCTTTTTTTGTACGGGTCATTTGAAATCATCATACGGATCACTGTGACCCGCGGTCCATACCTTCGCCATAAACTAGTGAGACAATTACAAGTGTCTAAGGAGAGTGTTGAAGTGTTTTTGGATATTGTTACGAATACGGCCCTGTGAAAGAAATACAATAGCCTTGAAACGGACATCGAACCTTGAACATTGAGTTGCTAGAAGGTTCTATAAGGCGCGAGACATGCAGCCAGGGGCAGTAGTATTCAGACAGTGAAACTTGGCTAGTCTTTAAGAACAGTTAGTCAAATTAAGGTCGTTAATAAGTCAGTTCCATGCGTTCAACATCAGCATGGAATTAGACAAGTGATTGAGCTCAAGTGGAGATACTGAGTTAATGGAATTCACGTATGGTGACTGAGTGATTTAGTTAATCAAATACCTGGACTAGTCTGGGCTGCATGGTGATATACCTGGAACTGTTAACTGTATATTAACTGTGGTACATATAAACGTAGTGACTAGTGGTATTTGTTGCTTGTGTTTTTGTTTTCTGTTTATTAGCGTCTAAGTCCCATAATTAAGTAGTTTGAAATAACAACCAAATTCGTCTTACATGTTATTGTAACCAGGTAACAATATCCTTACAATTACATAATTCGTATTATCAATCTTGGTATGCAAACGGCCGCGCGTCTTCTTGCGATTTATTAGCCGAATTCCAATTCATTAGCCATGACAAAAATCTTGCCAAATAAATATTCGTTTGCCGAATTATTCGTAAGCAGGGTCATTCGTTAGCCGAGGTAGTATTGTTATATTTATTAATGCAAATTCATCCACAAAATGTAATTTGAACATAAGAGCAATTGCAGTCATCCTTATGCAAAAACTTCTACAAAAATTACTGTGAATTTTCATACATTTCAGGATTTTGTAGGTATTTAATAAGTGTAAGAAGGCAACAGAATACTAGATGATATTTTTTTCTATAAAAACATCAAAATCAACAGTTTTTGATGATTATTTTTATTCTTAATTTGAGTACGAAGAGCTTCCATTTAATTTTTTAAACTAAAAAATAAATTGGGAAAATTTCGTCACAATAAAATTTAAATTAAAAGATCCCAGTGTTTTTACTGCATTTGTTACGTATCTAAGTCTTCATTAAATTAATAAGAAATATATTGAAAAATGGCTTTATATTTTTTCAATTTCAGAAACGTATTTCTCACTATTAACAATATGCTATTTGTTTTATAAGTATTTCACTACTATAAATGATTTTTATGGCGACCATATCAAAAACAGTTCTTTTTTATCATCTAGTACCGGCCAAAAAGAAAATCTTTTTCGGCCTAGGCTGAATCGCTTACTTTTTTGGCCGATAGATGCTAGCGCCATCTAGGTATCATTTCTTAAGTCACAAGATCTCCATGGTTACACTGAAACAACTGACAGTCAAACATTTATAATTGTTCAGAAACCATAAATTATCCAATGTAAATAAATAAATTAAATTTTTCTAATAAAAATTATCTACTTTTGGTCGCCCAAAAAATATAATGTGCACCTTGGCCAAAAAAATCTTTTTCGTCCTTATCCGTTTGAAGTCCTCGGCTGCGCCTCGGCCTTCAAATTCAGATGCGGCCGAAAAAGATCTACTTTTTGGCCATGGTACACAAATAACTATATTCCTCTTTGATACCTTAAAAACAAAACGTAAAAACCACAGCAGGCGAAGGGTACACCACACATGAATTCGATTCTCAGCTGTTAATTATATTTTTGATTTGAAAAAGACCTATCACTTAGCCAGAAATACAAATAATCCATAGCATTATTAGCCATAATTTAGCCATGAATTAAAAAAATAATTAATTTTGCCAAAAACTACAATATTTTCTAAAAACGAAATCTGATCAAAAATTCCTCTTGTATGTTTCCGGTTTAGATCAATATACATTACTTTTTTTTTAGATTTTTAGTTACCCCTTTCTTAACACGTTGACTGCCACGACAAGTTTCAAGATTCCGGTCTCAGAAGCCAGTTTGATTTAATCATATTATATTATTCAAACCTATAATTATAGTGAAGAGTAATCAACAAAAAACAAACAGAATGTTTTTTTTTTTTTTTCGAAAAAAAGGTCTTTCGAATCACCTCGTATTGAAATTAATAAAATGTTTTTTATATATATTTCTTGTTCATTTATTGATGAATTTTCTGTTCGTGTAAACCAGCCTTGATTTTTATGTCTTTTCCCAAAAGCCACCTCTCATTATCTGCACTTATATTTTACGAATACAATCGTAGTTGCACGAAAATGACTAGTAAAAATACTACGAGTTTTCTCGTAGTCGGCGTCCTTGACAAAAACGCAAGCTACGAGTTATCACGTAGTTGGCAGTCAACGTGTTAAACCATTCTTTAATTTACGTCTTAAGAGCTTTGTTTTGATACCACACAATAATTTTATTTAAAAATAATTATTTTTTCAACGACCCAAAAAATCTATATTTTTCGAAAACCTAATCTGACCAAAAATTATTCTCATTACTGAGATTTTTTTTTCAGATTTTTAGATTAATCTCTCTGAAAAATAGGGTGGGGGACAAAAGTTTTTTGACATATTTTCGACGAAATCCCTTAAAAAAAATCAATTTTTATTGTTTATATTTATCTTATGATTTTTTGAATTATCTATAGTTTTCCTATATGTCTTAAACCCTCAAAAATGACACGTTTAAAATTTCCAAATTACCTAATTCCTAGAACAATACCCTTCCATTCATAAAATCTCCATCCAATGAAAAAAGGTAATTTTAAAACCATATATATATTATCGGCAACTTTTACATTATTTTATTTTTAATTTTGTATACTGAGGATGGCAGCCTAGCTGCAGAAATGTACATCTAATTTATCAATAAGAGTTTGTGAAGAAAAGTGTACCCTCTTTTTTTGTGTTATTATATACATCTTCACCTGCACAATTAAACAATAGTGATGTGGGTCAAAGAGTTGTACAAGCATGCCAAATTTCAACTTTCTATGTTCAGCCGTTGGCTACAATTTCTACCGTACAGTCAGACAGACAGACAAACATACACATGAGTTATAGTAAAGGAGAATTTACTTGACAAATTGATCGATTGAGAACCGATAAAGAAATATATATCTATTTCACATAGTTTTATGTAAGATGTCAAGAACGTACTTCTGCTTCTTACTGTAACGTAAGTTCATAATTTTTGTCTTTTTTTGTAATATTATAATATGGTAACTTCAACGTATGTCCCTTTGTATACACGCGCGCGCTTTCAGCTCTGGGCGGTCGCTAATGGTCTCTTTGTATCCAAATTGTATCTCTTCCTCTATTTCTAGCTTTGTCTGTGAACAAATGATATGGCTCTATTCAAAAATAAAATTTGTATTGCTATAGTTCTCTCCCATTGAACCATATGCTTTAATTAACCGTCATCTGTTAACTAAAGTCTCCTTTACTATATAAGGGTTTTTTTTGGTGGCGCCCGAGTAAAAATACCTAATATATGAAGCGAAAGTACAACAGTCGTACAACGGTCACCGTTTGAATGATTATAATGAAATTCTGTCCTATAATTGAAAGTCCGAGTTTTTCGGCCAAACGGATGGTGTTTGACCGTTGTTAGCCCTCAGACGGCCGCTGTACGCCGAGTGTAGGGCTGTTTCCATATTTTGCTTAAAATTTGGGTGCCGTATGCCTATACATATAACCTTTAAAGTTTTTGAAAAGTCATTTGGACTCTGTAAGACCGTTGTATGCCGCTGTAATGCTAAGCGGCCGTTGTTCGACCATTGTAAACTCGCCGCTTATTTTTACTCGGGGAATACCTACAAAATTCTAAAAAAGGCGTTCAGTGATCTACGAATTTATAACTATTAAATGATCATACGTCTAGCAAGTTCAGATATATCTGTTATAGAATGTTATTTACTGGTAATAATAATTCAGTTAGCACATAGCAATGCAATTATAATTCTATCATTCAGGCATCGGTATTGATATTTAATTTTCCAACATTTTATATTACTGTGCAGAAATAATAAAAACTCTTGCAGATAATTACTGTGATAAAAGATTTGATGACATTTAGATTTTAAGACAGCATTCAGAATAAATAATTCAATATATTTTAATGTAATTTTCTTTGAACATATCTCAGCAAAACAACAAGTAATTCCATTAAAATTTTAGAAAATATTTGTTTAAGCAAATACAAACAAATACGTCACATCCAGTGTAGGTGTAATGAGATTTCCAAAAGTTTGAAAAAAATCAAAACATCTTCAGATATAAGTGGGAGTTATTTAGGCTTCAATTCAAATAATTAACGAGATAACTTGAAATAAAGTTTACTGAAACTTTAGAAAGTAAATAGTGCCTCATAAAAAGAATAAAGATATCGCTTTGGAATTGTCTGAGGCGAGAAAGGGATAGATATAATAATTTATACAATGTTAAATAGTACATGTATTTATTGAAATGGGAAAAAGGTAGAAAGACTTTCAAAGTAATATTGATGAAAACCGTACCTTATTAGGAGCTTAATGCGTCATTTTATTGGTCAAAAAATTTCAAACCCTTTACAATTATTTATATTTAGCTCAATTTACGCGGTTATATTATTTCTAAAGTTTCCAAGCACAGTAAAAAACTGTCTCATTTCAAATAATATAGTCCTCAGTGTGATGTAAGATTTACATAAAACATGGTCTGTTTCTTACACAAATTTTAGTTTAAAACTAATTGTAACTGAGGTGTATGGGGGTTAAATAACGTTGAGAATATATTATATTTTAATAATTTATTCGCACACTCTTTAACTTACAACGTATAACTTATTAACTACTTGTTGGATCTTATTTTAAATAAATACATTACCCCATGTGGGTATTGCGCAAGCGCGTACAATCACCTAATATTAATTAATGTGATTGTCACCAATACAACGCCACCAGTGGCGGCGATACATCACAGCGGCGATACAACGAGTAAGTTTAGAGACTAGTTCTACGATTTTAGTAACTTGAAGTAAAATATAATATAACAAGTTGAAGATGCTAATACGAGGGCTACCTTTTAAGTTTTTACAAAAACTAAAAAAGAAAAAAAAATTTTTTTGAACAAACTGTTTTATTGCTTTTCAAAATATTCGCTTTTAAGATTTATATACTTTTGCATGCGTTCAAATTTTCAAAACATTTTTTCCACTCTGAAGTTAGTATTTCAAAAACATGCTTTTCGAAGGCTTCAACATCTTCTTGAGGTGATGAAAATAGTTATCCACGCATTTTTTGTTTGACATTGGGAAACAAAAAAAAGTCGTTGTGGGATGAATTCAGGTGAACACGGGCAATGAGACATTACTTCGATGTTTTTCTCCTTCAAATAATCAGTTGTTTGACGTGCTGTGTGGGAGCTTGCATTGTCATGATGAAGAATGATGCGAGGTTTTTGGTTGTTTTTCCTGATTTTGTCGACCTCTGCACAAAAAATTGTTGTATACCATTCAGCATGAACTGTTCTCCGATCCTCGAAAGGAATGGTTGCGACATGTCCAGTACAACCGAAGAAACAAGTGATCATTTTCTTAGAAGTGCTTGGTGAACGAACAACTTTTGTGGGTTTCAGTTCATCTTGGAAGACCCCAAACAGTAGATTGTTGCTTAGTTTCCGATTCATATGAATAAATCCAAGTTTTGTCACCTGTAACGATGTTGTATACGGATTTTGCAGCGCCTAGGTTGAATTGTTTTAGCATTCCCTTACACCAAACAACACGAGCTTTTTTTTGAGCTTCGGTCAAATTATGCGGAATACATTGGGAACAGATCTTTTTCACAGCTAAATGTTCATGCAAAATCAAATGTATTGCAGTCTGCGATATGCCAAAGGATGCCTCTATCTCACGGTAAGTCACATTCCGATCATCTTCAATCATTTTGCGCACAGCATCGATATTTTTATGAATCACAACCGATTTTGGTCGACCTTCCCGAGATTCATCACTGGCAGACACACGACCACGACGTAATTCTGCAAACTAATTGTAAACAGACTTTTCTGATGGTTCTTCATAACCAAAAGTTGAACGAAGCGAATATATGCATTGTTGTTGAGTTAGGCCTTCACTAAAATCGTAAAAAAAAACTTCCAACGTAAACCTTCAGTAATATCCATTTTTTCACAAACTTTTTTTTAAACACTCACTGTCAACAAACTACTCGGTCAATGTATAAGCTGCCACTGATTTCACAATAACAAATGTCAAATTTTACGAATATTGTAGTGACACATTTCAATATTGCCATATAGCGGTTGTTTGTAAAAACATAAAAAGTAACCCTCGAAATACCCGTTATTAGCAACCCTTTTACTGACGCAAATTTGTAGAATTTTTGTTTATGTTTTTACCTTTATTAGAATTTTTTTTTTTTAATTTGTGTAATATTATTAGTAAAAAATTATTTGTCAATAAAAAATAGTGTTTTTGTGCTTACTTCTTAGTATACAGTAGTTAACAATGCATTAACAGCTAAATTAGGACTATTTGCAACTTTTAAATCAATATTTCAATGTGACTGGTTTTTTATTTTGTCTACGAGTGTATATAAACTCACAAATTCTAAAACGCTATACGATTTACATTAAAACCTTGAGTTATTTGGCAGTCTTTACGTCGGTTTTTAATGTTACTTATTTACTTAATCGATGAGCCTTTTTACCATCTTTGGTGTCGGGCTTTGTGTGAAGAGTTTGATTATTACGTTTAGGGGAGGGCGGAGCACAAGGTGCCATTTTACCTATATTTGTGCATATCTACGAAAGTATTAGGATTAAGTTATTATTATTATTATTATTATATATTTTTTTTTGTACTCACGGGTAGTTCCTTTCAATAGCTACAAGCACTACAACTATCAGAACATACACTAAGTCAAGTTGTGTGATATGCACGTTTTAAATGGTCAAGTTGTTTGTCTCGTTTTACCCCACTAGCGGGGTTAAAAGTTCCTGCTACGGGGTAAATTGGGCCAAGAATAGTAAAATTAATTTTACTAAGGAATAGGAATAGAAGGAAAAAATTGCATCAAAACTAGTTTGATAATCAGAATTTTTATTAACCGTCACAACAATTAATAATTTAATACATTTGCTGCACATCTCTTATAATTACATTTCTTAGTAAAATAATCAGTCTTCATCGGAATTACAATCATTACAAACATAGTAAAGAGCTGTAGAATTGCTGGAACATTTTTCATGAGCCCAACCCTTGCAAGCGGTGCACTGAATCCAGCCCTCACCTGGAATGCTTTCATAGTATGAATCACAACAGATTAAACAGAAGTATTCTTCTTCAGAACTAGAATTATCATATTTGGGCTCTTGAAAAATCTTTCTTTTAACTTGTTTTCTTTTTTCGATATTTCTTTTTTTTGTCACTCTCTTACTGCCTTTTTGTTTCTTATTTTGTTTTTATAAAAGTAAGGCGGTTTTTTCAGGAGTATCAGTCAAAATGGCAGCCTTACGACGTTTTCTAGTTGTAATTTTTCGACTTCCAGCTTTAGGAAAAGGTGTAACAGATTCGGGGCAGAAATCTTTTGTCGGTGTTGTTAACTGAAAAGAAGTGGAAGGCTGCGGCTCAAAGGATGTGGAAGACTGAAGATTGAAAGACGTGGAGGGTTGCGGTTCAAAAAAAGCACATGGCTGCGACATGACATCGTTTTGTGAAGGTTATGATATATTTAGAGACAAATTTTCTATGTTCAATGCAGCTGCTTGATCCACAGAGAATTGAAAATTGTCCGGGTTTGGGCGATCCGTAACGAAACTTGGTGCAAAATCAGAATCCACAAAAATATTTTTATTAAATGGGAAAATTCCCGTTTTCTCAAATCCACTCATTATATTAACTGGAGTCAAGGATAGTGGTAAAGATGTGCGAACTATACCTGTAAAGTCATAGATAGTCATCGTTTTCCCCGCATTGTTTCGCATCCATGCATCTTGAGCCGATGATAAGTATTTTTTGAATGGTCCATAGACTGATACATCTAACGGCTGCAGCTTATGGGAACAATGAAGGGGCAATGAAAGCATCACCACTCCATTATCTTTAGCTAGGTCCAATGTTGGCAATGATAAATGTGACGAGTGATTGTTCAAAATCAGCAATACGGGCGATTCTTTAGTAGGTTTCACATCCTTGATGAAATGCTACATAAATATGAAAAAATCAGTATGCGTCATCCAGCCGCTTCCATTACCCGCACTAATAAAATCAGAGGGATCTCGCACAAAATGATCCTGATATTTTTTTCGAGGAAAACAAACATGGGTGGTACAAAAGATGCTGCAGCCGAAACAGCTACCAGTAATGTCACGTTAGTTCCTCTTTCGGCCGACGTAACTGATCCA
This sequence comes from Liopterus haemorrhoidalis, assembly GCA_963971575.1. Lineage (NCBI taxonomy): Eukaryota > Metazoa > Arthropoda > Insecta > Coleoptera > Dytiscidae > Liopterus > Liopterus haemorrhoidalis. Next base: position 39,881,009 of record OZ020614.1, on the reverse strand, counting down.
ACATTACGCTCACCCTTAGCGGCAACTATTTTGGTCAAAAACTGCTTGAACGTTACTTTTGTTAAAGGAAGTAGCCCTACTCAGACTCGTTGCCTCCGGCTTTCTAACAGACAGATTGGCTTCGTTTAAGAAAGGCTGACATCCACCCTTTGATAGCCATTCTATTTGTATTCCAAGTATCTGGAACATTTATATTATATTTTACTGCACAATCATATGCCAGTCAACATACTTCTTTAGGTCCTATCCCATGAAAAATTTGGACAAGTCTAAGCAAATATTGTGTGAGACTGGATTCTTGCTCTGACTTAAAAATCGTTCCTAGTGTTCCATAACCAAATCTTGGGCATTCGGGATTTTCTTTAATTCGATATATAAATCTTGTCATTGATGTTCTGTATATTTCGTACTCCTGACACATCTTTCTTAGGGGTTAGGGGTTGATAGGGCATCATGGCGACCGATTTCGTGCCTCGGTCAGTTTTTCGTTTATAATAACGCATTCTGAAACAAAGGAATAACAAAACAAAGTGAAAACCATGTTGAGGTAATAAGGTTCCCAATGTGGCACAAAGGACCACCCCAACCGATCTTTTTATCCCAACAGTAGTTGCTTTTAATAGTTAGGTTAAGTAAAATAAACTAACCTGTGGATCTCAATTTGAGCGATATTATATGAAACTTGAAACATTAGACAACAATAAGGTATTGTACAAAGTGGGGAAATACCATCACCAAAATTATTATACAAAAATAATATCAAATGAAAAATTCTACATACCTATACGTTCGCTGCTGCAAGCACATACGATAGTGAGCTGAGCGGATAAGGCCGTGTCGTTCGCAGTTTCTATCACCCTATGACGCAATATGCTAACGGAGAGTAAGAATTACGAATACATAGGATGGAACTAAAAACCCGCAGTACCCCACTTTCCCCTACATTAAAGGTAACCCTCGTATATAGTCGGGCCGCAGACAATATTTACATTATTTCAGGGGGTTCAATGGCAGAAAAGTTGAGAAACACTGGTTTAGAATATAGAAACGTTTATTTTCTGTTCTACTTGAAATTATCTCACTTATCACCATTTACGTTACAGCAAAAATGTATATTACATAAACTCCAGCTAGTAAATATTAATATCTTTGATAATTGCTACCCCCCCCCCCCCCGAAATACTTTCTCCACAATTTGGAAAACTATGTTAATCAGTGTCATAGGATGTTTGTGAAAAATCAGTTTATATAAACATTATACCAGTTTTCTGTCCGTGGGTCATTTCGAAACATTTAACAATTTTAATAAGAAAGGAAGCTATTGAAGTAAGGCATTCGCTTGTATTGTGTCTGGTTGCGTACATGTAGTGAACATTGGGATAAAAACAGAGGACGCTTGAAGCAGCACTTCATTTCGTTACTGACGTGACCAGTGCTTTTTCAATATCCGAATCCGGCGACTTGGATCTTAGCATTATTGTCGTTCGGGGTGTGATTCGACTAGTGACATATAGATATTGAGTTGCTCTTTTAGTTTGGCCATCCCATTATTCAGATCAAAAGTTGTTACATAAACCTGACTCGTAACAATCACTTATTAAGTTTCCATACAACCAAGGATTACTTAATCCTATTTTTCTCCTTACTTGAATTAATTAAATTAATAATAGTAGTTTGTTTACCTAGACGGGAAAGTGAATGTTTTCCGGGCTGAAAAAAGATTTGAACAGCTGAGGCGCAGCCAAAACTAATCACTTCTTAAATCTGGGAAAACCACTTTCCCGCCATGATTCACACATTTTTTTCCTAAACAACCAAAAAAAAATAAAATAAATAGAGCATACAGTGGGTGGCCAAATTATTAGGGACAGTGCAGATTTTCTGTAGTTTTCAAATGAATTTAGTGAGGAAATAAGTGGCTTTGGGTCTCGTATTTATTTTTATTCATTAGATTGCTTTATTTAGAATATAAAACGACATAACTGCTTATGCATAACCATTTATTTTCGTATAAAAAGTGTTAATATAACAAATTAAGTAAAATCTTAATATTTTGTAATGTCACCCTTTGCTGCGATTGCGGCTTCCAGGCGTTTGGGCATGCTTTCTATGCAGACTTTTGCGTTGTGTCGGAGAGTGGGGTTGTGATGCCACTCTCTGATAAGGGTTTCTATCAATTGCCGCTTGGTGGTGATGATTTCTTTGGCGACCTCCCGCTTTTTAAAATAATAATGATACCAGCAACAAGAATATAGAAGAAAAATGATTTAAAAACAATTTATTTTCTCACAAAATGCATTTAAACTTGAAAATTGCAGGGGAGGTTTACTGTCCCTAATAATTTGGCCACCTACTGTAATTATGAAATTTATTTGAGAACAGTATTGTAGAACGTACAATTTGCATCAGGCCAGTGGCGCAGCCAGGATTTTGTCTTGAGGAGGGCCGAATCAAATTTCGAGGGCACGCGGGCCGCATACGGCCCTCAACCCTATTTTTTGTGGCCCCTGAAGCAGTAATCAAAATCACTTGAGCTTATTTAGGGGAAAAATATATTTAAAGTTCCGTCACTGCTAGTCAATTTGTATGTAAAATAGACTGCGACCCAAATCAGTTCGACACCCCTGCTGTTGGATATTGATGTTTATATCAAATAATAATTCCATTATTTGTTGATAAAAAAATGTAGTTGTTAATCCATATATCAAAAACTTTCTCTTGATTTTTTCTTCGATAAATACATATTTATTTATATTTTTCGCGGGATATATTTTTGAAGTCTCAATATTTTTCTTACTTATGTTCAGTTCTCTAAATCAGCCGCTTGGCCACAATTTGTACCGAACGAACAGACTCGTGTGAAGGTTATACGCAAGTCAGATTTCCACTTTATCTTATCTGGACGAATGTTTTAGTCAATGTGTCAGGGGGAAAAAGGATCAACGCTCCCCTTCATATAATTCGTTGGAGCATATTTGGAAAGTGATGTATTTTCATTTGAACAATAACGGCCCCTATCAAGAGTAGGCAATCTTAAAAAAAATATTTATACGAAAAAAAAAACAATAAATAAAAATTGCGAATATTATTTACAATGAACTAATTTAAAAATTAACTACTGTTGTGGTTAACAAATTTATCTTCAACTGCCCGAGCAGCGCCATGTAACCTGATGGTCCTGGGAGGGGCCCAGGCCCGTTGCCCCCCTTGGCTGCGCTACTGGTTGTGGTTAACAAATTTTATCTTCAACTCCCCAAGCAGCGCCGTGTAATCTGCTGGTCCTGGGAGGGGCCCAGGCCCTACGCCCCCCCCCCCACTGCGTCACTGCATCAGGCAATTATTAATTAAACAAACATGTACCAAAAATTTCCATGGATAATTGTGTACAAAAAAACACTTTATTTAAAAAGTCGGGGTTGTTGTTTTGTGTTTAAATATGTCATCGTTATAATTAAACACAAAACAACAAGCTTGGTTATAAAATTGTATAATAAAATTGAAAAAACAAAAAAAGCTCTGGCAAAGATCAAATAAGAAACGAAGTATTAAAAAACAGCAATCAAGAATTAAAAAGAGGACTAGTGAACATATTTAACAAAATATGGAAGGGGGGTGGTTTGCACAAATCTTGAAATGTGTAAATTTGTGAATTTTCATCATCTTTTCACACAAATTTATTAAAATTACTTTCCGATCATAAGTTAGATAAAAAGTTAAACATTACTATAACAAATTTTATTTTACTTAATAACTGTATTTTTCACAACGAGTACATATTATTGTACAATGTACAAATAATTAAACAAAATAAATTCTGAAAAACAAACATTAAAATGGCAGTTTTCGTAATCTTACAATTTCGAAATTATGACTTACATATTTTTTTTCTGTTTTGTGCACCACTCTTTCTTCTCTTCCTGCCGACTAGGTTTGCATAGTTTCGCGTACCTCTGGAATCGCGAAAGACATATTTTTGCTTAGTGTGGGATGAACAATATGTTTATCTACGACCTTCAAATAATAAATGCATTATGTGTCCAACTGTAGATAATAATGCTGTTCATACTGTAACAACAGTTTTCTTACACTGCAAGTTTTTATCTAGTAAGTTAGTTTATTAAAATATTTGGCTCTCAGCCATCATGACTATTTGTGGCTGACACAGCCCATCTTTTTAACTAGAATATTATTTATAAGTTAAAATTAATAAAACAATAAAAAATATCATTTTAAACATTGTTATTTACACATCAGCTGATGGTTTGCAACCATCTTTGATGACGAAGATTCTGAAGTTAAACAAATGACACTCAGAATTTCTGTGTTTTTAAATTAAATTTTCTATTTTTTTAATGATAAAACTATATAGTTGTAGATAAAGTATTGTATTTGACTCACATATATAATGGCTATATTTCACACGGATGATTATAACTCTCGCTTACGGCTCGAGTGGTAAACTACATCCTCATGAAATATAGCCCTCATTATATGCACGTTAAATAAAATACTATTTTTGTATTATATATATATATATATATATAGGAATCGACCCCAATTCCGCCGCCTCTGGCAGACCGTTGACACGCGCAGCTGTTCGGCGCAGGCAGTTGAACGTTGAGGAAGAATACAGACAGACTTAAGATGTAGCGTGTCTCAGCGTGGTTGTTTTATATGTATTTTCTAAATTAAATAATTGTTACCTACCTAATTGCAATATATAGTTTATACTGAAGTGTATGTTTTATTTGCGAGTGATGTGAACCTTTCCCCTACAAAATCTGGGTGCTCGGAACCGGGATATTGAGCCAAACGAGTTTTAAAATAAGTTATTGTTTAGAAATATTGTTAAACAAAAGTGAAGTGAAAGCCTAAATGAAGTGAGAATTATAAAGGAACGAGCTAAAAGATAAGTAAATGGACTTAGAGGCTTCAATATTTAATATTCTAAATTTTAAAATCATTTGTAACGTATTTTGCGTCTATGTTTGGCGCGAGGGGAAAGGCGGGTACATAACTTACGAAGTAAACACGGTCATATAAATTCCTGGCGCGATAAAAGAAAAAAGTTTTGATATAATAAAGGCATTTAAAAATAAAATGACTGTTTTTAATTTAAAAAAGTAAATTAAAACAATATTAATGAAGTGTGCAGACTGAACCGAAGACGGAAAGACGACAAGACGCAGTAAGAAGAAAAGACGTGCCATTTAAGAAGAAAAGACGTGCCATTTAAGAAGAAATACGTGCGAAGGAAGACGTGACCTGAAAGAGATAAGAACTCAAGGTGAAAGAAGACGATACAAGGTAGGACTAGATATTTAAGATGCATGAACAAGCCGTAATGCATGACCAATTGCTTGTCACGAATGAGCAAGAGATGAGCGATGTACCACAAGGGCAAAGTACGCCCCGCGACGCAGAGCATGATACTATTCGCTCTCACGAACATCTTGCCCGTGAATATGATTTATTGAGGCGAGAACGAGAATTGCTCGAACGCGAAAGAGATTTTTTGACGAACACGCAAGCACGTACGACAATTTTGCACGCACCATCATGGAAGAAGGCCGACGAGCGCGCTATTCCTGAATTTGATCCATCAAATCCATCCGGGTTAACATCGGCCCAATGGACGAGGAAAATAGAAGCAATATCTGATGTCTACGAATGGGACGGTAAAACATTACTGTTTTACGCGGTTAGTAAGTTGAAGGGAGCTTCACGGTACTGGTACGATAGCATTCCACAAACAATAACATCATGGGCGGAGTTCAAACAGAAACTGTGCGATTCTTTTCCTAGCGTTGTAGATCAATCGGATGTACATTTACGCTTGACGCGGCGTACGAAAAGATTTAATGAAACGTATGAGAGTTACGTATACGAGATGGCGGCTATAGCTCAAACGGGAAATATTGAGATGAGATCTGTTATAAAATATATCGTAGCCGGAATAAACGATCGTGATCTAGCAAAATCGTTAGCCTTAAGCGACCTAAAGGACGTGCAGGAATTACTTGCTCGAATTAAAAATTACGAAAGCCTGTTAGCGCACACGAAGTTGAAGAAAGACGACTATGGTCGCGAAAGATCCAATCGTTTTGACGAACGGGGAACCAGTTCCTTCCGAAGAGACACGAACTCAAACAAAGCGGCCCAGCGAAATGCATTTAACCCACGAGAAGACCGCGCAAGATGCTATGACTGTGGTAAATTAGGCCATACTGCTAGAAATTACCCAGATCATGACAAGGGTCCCAAATGTTTCACGTGTAGCAAACACGGACACAAGTCCAGGGATTGTACGGAAAAGAACAGCGCCAGCCGAAGCGAAAGAAGAGGGCAACCGGAAGTGAATTTGGCAGATGACTTCGCAAAGGGATGCCTAAAAGCCATTGTTACTGTAGACGGCTGTGACATAAGAGCTCTAATTGATACAGGAGCGTGCGTAAATTTAATGAGAGCCACTGAATATCTCAAGCAAGCGCCATGCCAAGCCTTGAAGCAAGAGTTCAAGAAACTTTTTGGATTAGGTTCACACCAAGTGGATACCCTAGGATGCTACGACGCCAATGTTGTGCTGGGAGGACAAAATTTCCTTACGACGATACACATAGTACCAGATGACGCAATTGAACCACCGCTGATTATCGGGAACACGCTACTGAAAGACGCCGAAATGACGATTAAGTTTGGAAGATTACAATCTGTACGACGGGTAATCACTAATGAAGAAAAATACGTTGAAGACGAATTAAAGACGAAAAATAAAAACGACGCCAAAGACGAATTAAAGAAGATAAATTATGAAAAAAATGTTGAAGACGAAAGGCACAAAGACGAAGGGTATAAAGACGGAAAGCCCAAAAACAACTCTGATAAAAATGACGAAGATTATTTGAAACTTGTTCAGATGAATGAAAATGACGAAAATAAACGATACGACGACGACGATGGAGATGACGTCTCCAATGAAGAACGATACGAATATAAAAATAATAATGACGACGGCGCTTATGAAGATACTACGGAAATAAACGAAAATATGAATAACATATTTTTGGCACAAAAAGACGACGAAGAAGAAATAGATGTGACCCACATTCAAAATCAAGAATACGTGAAGAGAATACGCAAAATGTATAGGAACTATAATCCGATTGCAAATAAGCGAAAAATGACTTCGATGAAGACTAAAATAATCTTATCAGACGAACAACCAGTGTATCAACGCCCAAGACGACTGTCTCTACTAGAAAAAACGGAAGTAGACCGACAAATGAACTTATGGCTAAAAGAAGGGATTATAACTCCAAGCAACTCTGATTTCGCAAGCCCAATAGTTCTGTCAAAGAAAAAAGACGGCACATACCGAATCTGCATAGATTACCGACAGCTTAACAAAAAGATAATAAAGGATCGCTACCCATTACCTCTGATTGAAGATCAGCTGGATAAGTTACGTGACGCCAAGATATTTAGCACTATAGATTTGAAAAATGGATTCTTTCACGTGCCTGTGCATGAAGACAGCAGAAAATACACATCATTTGTGACACCATCAGCACAATACGAATTTCTGCGTACACCATTTGGAATGTGTAATTCTCCAGCATGCTTTCAGCGATTTATAAACGAAGTATTCAGAGAACGTATAATAAGAAAAGGAAGAAAGCGCAAAAATATAGATTGGGTGACTTAGTAGCAATCAAGCGAACCCAATTCACGACTCAAGCGAAGTTGAAACCGAAGTTCATGGGTCCATACCGAGTGACGAAGGTCAAGCCTCACGACCGGTACGATGTAACACGAACAGGCCCTGGAGACCCTCCGCAGAAGACATCTACCGCCGCTGACCATATGAAGCCGTGGTCATTAGTTAATTATGAGAGCGACTCATATGATTATTTTTCAGATCCTGAAACCGATGTTCCAGAATCCAGCATCGAGGCCGCTGCAACTATCAGGATGGGCCGAGTTGTAGGAATCGACACCAATTCCGCCGCTTCTGGCAGACCTTTGACACGCGCAGCTGTTCGGCGCAGGCAGTTGAACGTTGAGGAAGAATACAGACAGACTTAAGATGTAGCGTGTCTCAGCGTGGTTGTTTTATATGTATTTTCTAAATTAAATAATTGTTACCTACTACCTAATTGCAATATATAGTTTATACTGAAGTGTATGTTTTATTTGCGAGTGATGTGAACCTTTCCCCTACACATATATATATATATATATATATATATATATATATATATATTTTCTGGTAGGGTATTAAATGTAAGTTCTTAATACTTATTAGACAACTAGATTAACAGATGACCAATGCTTTTCAAGATATTGTTCTGTTTTTAGTTTTAGACATTTAATATTCGAGCACTCTGAGGCCGCCTTTACTTATTAGATTCGTTTAAAACCATGAAATGTGTGAATTTACATCAATTTACATCAACTTTCAGATATATTATCTATTATATCTTTGATATTTGTTCATCAATATTAAAATTTGTCTCAGAGGTAGAGGTTTTAGATTCGCGTATACAGAATAAAAACTTAGGCTTAAAAAGTTTCCCTCGCTGGAAAAGCTCGTGTCGAGCTTAGGAATTACTAGCTCGTTGTTTAAGAGGAAAAGTTTTGTTTAATTTTGTTTGGTTTGACATTAAACTTGGCTCAAATGTCACTTTCTTCCGGCATGCTCTACCGCAATAGCTTGCCTCATTGTTGCAATTGCTTATTTTCATTTCACCATCATCATTATGTTACCACTAATTCTCTTTAACATTCTTTACTAAACGCTAACTTGTTTTCATTCACTAAGCGAAAATTCTTCATTTCAGGATAGAAAAAACTACTTTGGAAATAAACTGTAACTTGGAATGAAATAAGAACGATACAAATTAAAAGTATTTACAATTAGGTCGTGAATTTAACTCTTAAAAGAAAACAACAAACAAATTACTCCAAAAATATTTACACATACAGGATGTAACGTGGTAGAAAAAGGTCAAATGAAATGTGTGTATAGAGTATTTAGTAGGCTCTTTGAATAGTGAATATTAAAAAAAGGTTCAAATTTAGGAGTTACACCAAATTTACTTTTTTAAATAGAACCCTTTGTATATTATTATTCTAAAAGATGCTGAGATAATTCTAAAAGATGAGAGGTGTATAATAAGTCGGTGACTTCGAAATGAAAGATTTTTCTTTGGCAAATGTAGCCGCTTTTTCATCAGCGTGTAATCGATCCAATGAAGCGGCATAATATTGTTCTGTGATCGTTTTTCCTTTTTTGATAGAGAGTCGATAAAGATTATGCCTTGCAAAACCCAGAAAATCGTAGCCATGATCGTAACCTTCGGAGCACGTTCACCAGCAGAAATCTACTTTGACCGTTCTTTCATTTTTGGTGTATTGTAATGGAGCCGTTTTTGATCCAATGTGAGCAGACGCGGCCCATCTTGCCAATAGCTTTTTCATGCTAAAATGTTCGTGCAGGATATGAAACACACGTTCGTATGAGATGTATACTATCTTGGCTATCTCGCATATCTTCACTCGGCGATCGTGCAACACGATGTCCTGAATTTTATTGACTATCTCATCAGTTGTGAACTCATCTGGACGTCTCAGGCGCTGACATCATTCGTGCTCATACGACCACAACGAAATTCAGTGAATCATTCCATACGACGGAACAGAGTTCCCATAATATTTTTTTAGCTTTGCTTCAATTTCAAAATGGTTTTTTCCAAGCAAAAAATTATGCTTAATCAACACATGGTATTCACTTTTTCCATTGTAGAAAACAATAACTTAACCGCTTCAGAACACTGTTAAAAATGTACTTTTTTACAGATCTTATTGAAATTTAGTGTGTATGTCTACAAAGAATGACAAATGTCAACAATAATATAGAACTTGCGATTTGAGACCCCATCTCTTATCAAAATCACTGACTTATCAAACATCCCTCGTATATTACTGTATCTTCAAAAAGTATAGCACTTACCCCCGCTCTTAAATTGATCCTTTTTGAAGTATTAACAAAAATAAAAAATATGTCTCTTCAAAACGTTGAGTGCTTTGATTGACTGCAAAATATTAATATGAATCATGCTTCCAGAAACAATTATACAATTTATTTAAATAAAAGCAAAATAAAAAACTTTTAAAAACATGTTTTACAAAATTAGAGATATTACTCGAAATAATATCCATTTATCTCAAACACGCAAATAAAGTATGTAATAAACTTGATTTTAAGTTTATAACGCCAACGGAGTGGCCGAGCGCATTGAGTCGTGCGGTTTAGACTGGTGGAATATACAGTCTAGACTGGGCGGTCGGTGGTACGAGCCTCCTTCGTTGGTAATATTATTCGGGCGAGAATAATATGTTTACATTACTCCCATTTTCACAATCATTCACCCCTCATCCAGGTGTAGGAGCTCGCCCCCTGGCATCGGCGATTAGCCTCGTTGTCTAATTCTGTATTTCTGCTCCTGTATTGTGCACACTGGTGTTACACGCCTACATTCAATCTTTAATAGCGCCCTACAGAAAAAAATATAACGCAGGTATTTTATATCTTATTAAAAACTGCATTGAGCTCAGAGGAAAATCTTTTTTTCTCATATTCATATTTGGTGTAAAGTAAATGAAAAATTTGATATTTCAACCTTATTAGTCTCGCCTGGCGCCCTAATAATATTCCTATTAAGAGCTGCATTGAAGAGAGGAAAAAATTATTCACATATACATATTGGGTGTAAAGTAAATTTAAGGTATGCCCCCGCAACTCCCCCAATATATATTCAGTTGAAAAAGTATGTACAACAAAAAGATTTGTTTTCTTATTGTAAACAACTTTCGTCATACACGTTTTTGCTGTTAAGCCAATAATAACGGAGCTATTTCAAAAGATTAGCTATAGGGGGTCCCCCTCGTAACTCTCCAAATATTCATTTAAATGAAAAAAATGCACAGAAATAGAAGATTTGTTTTCTTATTATAAACTAATTTTGCTGTTGTCAGTAATGAGGGAAATATATGTAGATTTTAGTTTTAGGGTGCCCCCCAGTAACTCCCCAACTTTCATGTAATTGAAAAAATGTATTGAACAAAATATTTGTTTTCTTACTACAAACGTTTTTTTAAATTTTTCTGTTAAGTTAATAATAAAGGAGAGGTCTTTAAGAAATATAGGGTATAAGAAATTAAATATGCGAAGAAAATATTTTAATGTGAAACCTGACACTGGATTTTTTTCTGCCAATTTCTTGTACTCTGGTGCATACGATGTTATATTATCTGTCTCATATTGTAATACATAACTAGATCTGGTTACTTTGGTGACTGTTGTGGTGTAAATAGACTTTTATGGAACCATGTAAACTTGTAAATGTGGCTTTTGAATTTTTATTAATTTTCATTATATTAAGGTTATATTCATTCAAAAACTACATATGTCAGATACCAAATTGGCATGTCAAAATTGTGATTGACATGTCAAATATTTTGAAAAGTGCCATTTCATAATTACCACCCTAACATGACATTATAAATATGCAACATAAAAAATAAAGTTTCTCTCTTAGTTACATATTACAAAAAGAGACATATAGCTAAATTCATGCAGTCATTCAGATGTTTATTAGTTATACTGGATCTGAACTTTGATTTTAACAAGTTCATTGTTGAAAATCCACTTTCGCAAAGGTAAGTTGATCCAAAGCAGGAGTTTAATATTTGAAAGGTTTTTTTTAAGAGTGGCTATGTTTTCTCATCTACGAGTGTCCTAAAATCTGTTCGTGATATTCCTGTTTTTAGTTGTAAATCAGATTAAAAATTAATTATTTGTATTTCTAAATCAGTAGCATTTTTATTTACCATATTTGCAATCTGTTCCGATATTTCAGAAATATTAGTATCAAAAAATGGATTTAAGATGAATGAAGCAATTACTGAATTTTACGAAAATCAGAAAATCTTATTTCAAAATTATTTTTAAGCTCAATGAGATTTTCAAAATATTTATTTGTCTCAATTTGGAAAACTACATCCCGAAGAGCGCTTCGGGCGATGCGCGCTGTTTCCGAACGAAAAAATTACTGGTCAGTGGCGTAGAAAATTTACCGAAAACTTTTTTTACAATTAATCGTCCAAATTATTACCTAAACTTAAAGTTTTTCTTTCTTTCTATATATAAAAGAAATGTCCGAGCAACTGTGGTCATTAACTGTGGTATTGTATTTTATAGAGTAAATAATTTTTAGACATAACAAATATCCATGCCCGAGTTGACAAAATGAGCGACATTAAAAGTAGCCGCGAGCTACGGGCTGGGCACCCCTGATCTACAACTATATAGTTTTATCCTTACAAAAATAATTAATTTAATTTAAAAACAGAAATTCTGTGCGTCAATATTAAAATTTCAGAACTAACGCTATCAAGATGGCTACTGAACCATCAGCTGACTGTAACAATATATATCTAAAAATATGTAATTTAAATCTATCTAAATATACAGTAATACCCCGCCACTCGACGTTAATTCGTTCTGAAAAAGCGTCGAGTAGCGATTACGTCGAGTGGCGAGTCGAATTCCTCCATAAGAAATAAAGGGAATCATATGTACTGTGACGGTTGGGGAATTTGTGTACTGGCCATTTTACTCGTTTTGCCCTACGTTGTGTTTTTTTAGGATTATTAAGTCGATTCGTTCTTGGAGCGGGAAGCTATGTCTACAAAGAAACGCCGGGACACATTCAAATCAAATAGTTTATTAATGGTCTAGTCATTCAGAAAATAGTACAAACTTGTTTATAATGCGTCTGATTGTGATGGCTGTAAGGTAAATTTAGATTAACACATTTATAGTGATAACGTAAATTTCTACTCCAATATTACTATCAAATCTATATTTCCAAACTAAGCATGCGGTTCATATCATGCCATATCATTGTTAAGCTCACTAGTGCTGTCTAGGGTCTTATACCTAGTAATTTGCAATCACTAATGTGTGGTTGTATCAGCTAACCGCTGCTGAATGTGCAAAACGGTGTCTTGGGCGAGATTCGACGGACGGGTCTGCTACCCGCCAATACAGTTTTGTTGGGTCTGTCAACCCTTCGGTGTGTGTGTGTGGGTTTCTACGGTTGTGAATCGTAGAGAACCGGTCAAGCGTCGCGGGCCCCTACGGTTGTGAGGCGCAGGGCCCCGGATAAACCCAATAATTCCAAAGTGTCTGAGAACAGGCGTCGCTGATCCAGCGAGCGATGTTCAAACCTCGAATCCATAGAGAAATTACTTGAGTTAACGGGTTAAACACGGCGTCGCGGATACGCGAAACATACGGGCCGCTCACCCAATAATTCCAAAGTGTCTGAGAACAGGCGTCGCTAATCCAGCGAGCGATGTTCCAACCTCGAATCCACAGAGAAATTACTTGAGTTAACGGGTTAAACACGGGCGTCGCGGGTACGCGAAACATACGGGCCGCTCACCCAATAATTCCAAAGTGTCTGAGAACAGGCGTCGCTAATCCAGCGAGCGATGTTCCAACCTCGAATCCACAGAGAAATTACTTGAGTTAACGGGTTAAACACGGGCGTCGCGGATACGCGAAACGTACGGGCCGCTCACCCAATAATTCCAAAGTGTCTGAGAACAGGCGTCGCTAATCCAGCGAGCGATGTTCCAACCTCGAATCCACAGAGAAATTACTTGAGTTAACGGGTCAAACACGGGCGTCGCGGATACGCGAAACATACGGGCCGCTCACCCAATAATTCCAAAGTGTCTGAGAACAGGCGTCGCTAATCCAGCGAGCGATGTTCCAACCTCGAATCCACAGAGAAATTACTTGAGTTAACGGGTTAAACACGGGCGTCGCGGATACGCGAAACGTACGGGCCGCTCACCCAATAATTCCAAAGTGTCTGAGAACAGGCGTCGCTAATCCAGCGAGCGATGTTCCAACCTCGAATCCACAGAGAAATTACTTGAGTTAACGGGTTAAACACGGGCGTCGCGGGTACGCGAAACATACGGGCCGCTCACCCAATAATTCCAAAGTGTCTGAGAACAGGCGTCGCTAATCCAGCGAGCGATGTTCCAACCTCGAATCCACAGAGAAATTACTTGAGTTAACGGGTTAAACACGGGCGTCGCGGATACGCGAAACGTACGGGCCGCTCACCCAATAATTCCAAAGTGTCTGAGAACAGGCGTCGCTAATCCAGCGAGCGATGTTCCAACCTCGAATCCACAGAGAAATTACTTGAGTTAACGGGTCAAACACGGGCGTCGCGGATACGCGAAACATACGGGCCGCTCACCCAATAATTCCAAAGTGTCTGAGAACAGGCGTCGCTAATCCAGCGAGCGATGTTCCAACCTCGAATCCACAGAGAAATCACTTGAGTTAACGGGTTAAACACGGGCGTCGCGGATACGCGAAACGTACGGGCCGCGCACCCAATAATTCCAAAGTGTCTGAGAACAGGCGTCGCTAATCCAGCGAGCGATGTTCCGACCTCGAATCCACAGAGAAATTACTTGAGTTAACGGGTTAAACACGGGCGTCGCGGATACGCGAAACATACGGGCCGCTCACCCAATAATTCCAAAGTGTCTGAGAACAGGCGTCGCTAATTCAGCGAGCGATGTTCCAACCTCGAATCCACAGAGAAATTACTTGAGTTAACGGGTTAAACACGGGCGTCGCGGATACGCGAAACATACGGGCCGCTCACCCAATAATTCCAAAGTGTCTGAGAACAGGCGTCGCTAATCCAGCGAGCGATGTTCCAACCTCGAATCCACAGAGAAATTACTTGAGTTAACGGGTTAAACACGGGCGTCGCGGATACGCGAAACGTACGGGCCGCTCACCCAATAATTCCAAAGTGTCTGAGAACAGGCGTCGCTAATCCAGCGAGCGATGTTCCAACCTCGAATCCACAGAGAAATTACTAGAGTTAACGGGTTAAACACGGGCGTCGCGGATACGCGGAACATACGGGCCGCTCACCCAATAATTCCAAAGTGTCTGAGAACAGGCGTCGCTAATTCAGCGAGCGATGTTCCAACCTCGAATCCACAGAGAAATTACTTGAGTTAACGGGTTAAACGCGGGCGTCGCGGATACGCGAAACATACGGGCCGCTCACCCAATAATTCCAAAGTGTCTGAGAACAGGCGTCGCTAATTCAGCGAGCGATGTTCCAACCTCGAATCCACAGAGAAATTACTTGAGTTAACGGGTTAAACACAGGCGTCGCGGATACGCGGAACATACGGGCCGCTCACCCAATAATTCCAAAGTGTCTGAGAACAGGCGTCGCTAATTCAGCGAGCGATGTTCCAACCTCGAATCCACAGAGAAATTACTAGAGTTAACGGGTTAAACACGGGCGTCGCGGATACGCGGAACATACGGGCCGCTCACCCAATAATTCCAAAGTGTCTGAGAACAGGCGTCGCTAATTCAGCGAGCGATGTTCCAACCTCGAATCCACAGAGAAATTACTTGAGTTAACGGGTTACGCGAAAGAAGTCATGATTTTACCTACCAGCAGTTAGTATCTAAAACCAACTGCCCCCTCTGTTCTCGAACTTCAAGATTATATACCCCAAATTCTAGACAAAGAACTTGTCTTCTCTCTCTCCAATTTTCATAAAAACCTGTACATAATCCAGATCCCAGACATGGTTAATAATTTCTCACGACACAGACCTATTAATGACTATTTGACACATTTGGGTTGTAACCCTTACAACAAAAATGGTTTCTTGGAATTTTATGTTAAACACTAGACATATTAAAAATAAATACTAATAAATATACCAATCAGTGAACAGATGTAAAATGTCACCCTTGCGGTTAATGTTTTATGTCGCCTACTTATATAGTTTTTGTGTGTATCCCTTTTGAGAAATCCGACACCCTGTGCTCGAACATCTGGTACCAGGTATAAGAATCTTAAGTTAATCTGTTTCAGTTAAAACTTTGGAATGCGTAATAAATGATAAAAATGAAAAATAAAAAATTAAATGGGGTACCAGTGACCGTACCATCACAGACTCCCCCTTGCGAATTGTGGCGATAGAATGAGGAACGGTTCGCAATATCCCTTTCCCCGTAAAAGTATTCGATCTAGTTAAAATAAGTAAATTAATAGAGAAATTTCAAAATACGAGCGCCGCAAACGAACAACTAAAATACTGTGATTTCAAATGTAGTTAATTTTACCTTGTAAATTAATAAATTAATTATTATCATTATTATTATTATAAATTTGCTTGTACGATTTTTGCAAAATAAAGTTATTAAATCTCTTTCCAGTAATTCCGCAAGTAGGTGAAACCGAAAAATTTTGTAACAAATCCAAAAAATGCTCACCAATTAATATACTTGTACATAACCAGAATTACATAGATAGAATATCAAAATATTTTATCCGAAGTAATCTCCTTGTTGCCTGTGGGCGTGAAGATGCGGAGTTGGTGGCATCCCCATAGGCAGCGGTGGGCTCCCCCAGGCCGATGGGCCTGGTATAAAGCAGAGTAGTTACGTGTAAATAGCTTCCGTTCATCTGTTGTCCCAGATTGTGGTTGATGCGAGATGCGGTTGCCTTGCTTTTTTCCAGGATTGTGTGGTTGTTCAAGATTCTTGAACTATACACGAGCTTATTGTACTCATTACTGGCTACCTCAGAGTCATGTTTGTCTGGAATAGTATCTCTAACGGCATGAGCTGGGGACACGGCTGTCTGAAGAAGGTGTCGGTGGTGTTCAATCAGCGATATCTGCTGTTTTAAGTGTGATTGTTTGACAATTCTTTGTTCTCTAGCAGAGTTAACTGGTTGAACGGCAGCTTCTCCAGTAAGATGTCATGACTTTATATGCACATGTAATTCGAAGTCTCTCCTTTTCAATATTTCAGCTTAGCTTTGCTCCTGAACATGTATGGCTAGTAGCGTCCAGGTAGCTTGTAGTGATGTCTTTTTCGGGTTTTTACTTTGTACATCATAGGTAATATTTAGTGCGTTGTCGTAGGTATAACAGCTTAAATTATTACGTCGGTAGCCCAGTTATTGTGAAGATCTTACTTAATTCAGACCTAAACCTGAGTAACCGCTGGTAATAAACTGTTACTAACCTTCTTCTTCTTCTTCTTATTTAATTATTTTTCACTCGTATATAACTGTTTGTAGATGACAATAGTTGGAGAGGATTTTTCCATGATTATTTTATTCTGACCAGTCTGGAAGATAGTACAGATGGGAGGATCTCTCCTTCGGTTACTAATTCTCTGATACGCCGCTGTATTCTGGCTGCAATAGCTCGGTATTCCGCATTTCTCATCTAGTAGTCCTTATCAACCTGAACAATGGTTTCACGTCTCCTTCGGAATAAAATAGAGTTGCTGACTCTCCCCCAGATCCATGGCTATTCTTAGGTTCCAATTTGTCTCTTTGGTGTTAGTTTTCATCTTATTAAGATTTAACTAAAATAAAACAAGTGTATTACTAAATATTCTCACCTTTACTTCTCATTCTTGAGATGTTATTTTAAATAATACTGTCCTTGTTCAATGGTGTATTTCGTCTCGCTTTTCTATCAATTTTGACATGTTCCTTAGACATAGCTATCCTGCTTAGAACTCCAAGACTCCTGGTCACGGCACCACTGTGACGGTTGGGGAATTTGTGTACTGGCCATTTTACTCGTTTTGCCCTACGTTGTGTTTTTTTAGGATTATTAAGTCGATTCGTTCTTGGAGCGGGAAGCTATGTCTACAAAGAAACGCCGGGACACATTCAAATCAAATAGTTTATTAATGGTCTAGTCATTCAGAAAATAGTACAAACTTGTTTATAATGCGTCTGATTGTGATGGCTGTAAGGTAAATTTAGATTAACACATTTATAGTGATAACGTAAATTTCTACTCCAATATTACTATCAAATCTATATTTCCAAACTAAGCATGCGGTTCATATCATGCCATATCATTGTTAAGCTCACTAGTGCTGTCTAGGGTCTTATACCTAGTAATTTGCAATCACTAATGTGTGGTTGTATCAGCTAACCGCTGCTGAATGTGCAAAACGGTGTCTTGGGCGAGATTCGACGGACGGGTCTGCTACCCGCCAATACAGTTTTGTTGGGTCTGTCAACCCTTCGGTGTGTGTGTGTGGGTTTCTACGGTTGTGAATCGTAGAGAACCGGTCAAGCGTCGCGGGCCCCTACGGTTGTGAGGCGCAGGGCCCCGGATAAACCCAATAATTCCAAAGTGTCTGAGAACAGGCGTCGCTGATCCAGCGAGCGATGTTCAAACCTCGAATCCATAGAGAAATTACTTGAGTTAACGGGTTAAACACGGCGTCGCGGATACGCGAAACATACGGGCCGCTCACCCAATAATTCCAAAGTGTCTGAGAACAGGCGTCGCTAATCCAGCGAGCGATGTTCCAACCTCGAATCCACAGAGAAATTACTTGAGTTAACGGGTTAAACACGGGCGTCGCGGGTACGCGAAACATACGGGCCGCTCACCCAATAATTCCAAAGTGTCTGAGAACAGGCGTCGCTAATCCAGCGAGCGATGTTCCAACCTCGAATCCACAGAGAAATTACTTGAGTTAACGGGTTAAACACGGGCGTCGCGGATACGCGAAACGTACGGGCCGCTCACCCAATAATTCCAAAGTGTCTGAGAACAGGCGTCGCTAATCCAGCGAGCGATGTTCCAACCTCGAATCCACAGAGAAATTACTTGAGTTAACGGGTCAAACACGGGCGTCGCGGATACGCGAAACATACGGGCCGCTCACCCAATAATTCCAAAGTGTCTGAGAACAGGCGTCGCTAATCCAGCGAGCGATGTTCCAACCTCGAATCCACAGAGAAATTACTTGAGTTAACGGGTTAAACACGGGCGTCGCGGATACGCGAAACGTACGGGCCGCTCACCCAATAATTCCAAAGTGTCTGAGAACAGGCGTCGCTAATCCAGCGAGCGATGTTCCAACCTCGAATCCACAGAGAAATTACTTGAGTTAACGGGTTAAACACGGGCGTCGCGGGTACGCGAAACATACGGGCCGCTCACCCAATAATTCCAAAGTGTCTGAGAACAGGCGTCGCTAATCCAGCGAGCGATGTTCCAACCTCGAATCCACAGAGAAATTACTTGAGTTAACGGGTTAAACACGGGCGTCGCGGATACGCGAAACGTACGGGCCGCTCACCCAATAATTCCAAAGTGTCTGAGAACAGGCGTCGCTAATCCAGCGAGCGATGTTCCAACCTCGAATCCACAGAGAAATTACTTGAGTTAACGGGTCAAACACGGGCGTCGCGGATACGCGAAACATACGGGCCGCTCACCCAATAATTCCAAAGTGTCTGAGAACAGGCGTCGCTAATCCAGCGAGCGATGTTCCAACCTCGAATCCACAGAGAAATCACTTGAGTTAACGGGTTAAACACGGGCGTCGCGGATACGCGAAACGTACGGGCCGCGCACCCAATAATTCCAAAGTGTCTGAGAACAGGCGTCGCTAATCCAGCGAGCGATGTTCCGACCTCGAATCCACAGAGAAATTACTTGAGTTAACGGGTTAAACACGGGCGTCGCGGATACGCGAAACATACGGGCCGCTCACCCAATAATTCCAAAGTGTCTGAGAACAGGCGTCGCTAATTCAGCGAGCGATGTTCCAACCTCGAATCCACAGAGAAATTACTTGAGTTAACGGGTTAAACACGGGCGTCGCGGATACGCGAAACATACGGGCCGCTCACCCAATAATTCCAAAGTGTCTGAGAACAGGCGTCGCTAATTCAGCGAGCGATGTTCCAACCTCGAATCCACAGAGAAATTACTTGAGTTAACGGGTTAAACACGGGCGTCGCGGATACGCGAAACATACGGGCCGCTCACCCAATAATTCCAAAGTGTCTGAGAACAGGCGTCGCTAATCCAGCGAGCGATGTTCCAACCTCGAATCCACAGAGAAATTACTTGAGTTAACGGGTTAAACACGGGCGTCGCGGATACGCGAAACGTACGGGCCGCTCACCCAATAATTCCAAAGTGTCTGAGAACAGGCGTCGCTAATCCAGCGAGCGATGTTCCAACCTCGAATCCACAGAGAAATTACTAGAGTTAACGGGTTAAACACGGGCGTCGCGGATACGCGGAACATACGGGCCGCTCACCCAATAATTCCAAAGTGTCTGAGAACAGGCGTCGCTAATTCAGCGAGCGATGTTCCAACCTCGAATCCACAGAGAAATTACTTGAGTTAACGGGTTAAACGCGGGCGTCGCGGATACGCGAAACATACGGGCCGCTCACCCAATAATTCCAAAGTGTCTGAGAACAGGCGTCGCTAATTCAGCGAGCGATGTTCCAACCTCGAATCCACAGAGAAATTACTTGAGTTAACGGGTTAAACACAGGCGTCGCGGATACGCGGAACATACGGGCCGCTCACCCAATAATTCCAAAGTGTCTGAGAACAGGCGTCGCTAATTCAGCGAGCGATGTTCCAACCTCGAATCCACAGAGAAATTACTAGAGTTAACGGGTTAAACACGGGCGTCGCGGATACGCGGAACATACGGGCCGCTCACCCAATAATTCCAAAGTGTCTGAGAACAGGCGTCGCTAATTCAGCGAGCGATGTTCCAACCTCGAATCCACAGAGAAATTACTTGAGTTAACGGGTTACGCGAAAGAAGTCATGATTTTACCTACCAGCAGTTAGTATCTAAAACCAACTGCCCCCTCTGTTCTCGAACTTCAAGATTATATACCCCAAATTCTAGACAAAGAACTTGTCTTCTCTCTCTCCAATTTTCATAAAAACCTGTACATAATCCAGATCCCAGACATGGTTAATAATTTCTCACGACACAGACCTATTAATGACTATTTGACACATTTGGGTTGTAACCCTTACAACAAAAATGGTTTCTTGGAATTTTATGTTAAACACTAGACATATTAAAAATAAATACTAATAAATATACCAATCAGTGAACAGATGTAAAATGTCACCCTTGCGGTTAATGTTTTATGTCGCCTACTTATATAGTTTTTGTGTGTATCCCTTTTGAGAAATCCGACACCCTGTGCTCGAACATCTGGTACCAGGTATAAGAATCTTAAGTTAATCTGTTTCAGTTAAAACTTTGGAATGCGTAATAAATGATAAAAATGAAAAATAAAAAATTAAATGGGGTACCAGTGACCGTACCATCACAGTACATATGTATATACATATACATATAAGGAAATACGTATATGTGTATCTTTTCCTTTTAGCTATGCTTGCATTTTTATCCTTTGGACCCATAATTATAAATATAAATCACTTATTTTAGCAAAAAACAAACAGTTCATAGCTCCACTAAATCTGAATTGTTGTCGTCAAGATATCTAGGCGCGAACTGCTGGCCATGCGTTCATTTTGTTTTGTTTACCAAAATATGCATCACGTGATCGGTACTCGATCACGCGTCGGATAGCGATGTTTCCGTCGACTCTCACTCTCGACATTTACGTCGAGTGGCGAAAACGTCAAGCTAAGAGGCAGTCGAGTAACGGGGTATTACTGTATTTAATAATATGTAATTAAATTATATAAATATTATTTATACTCTTTGTAATACTTATTGTTGTGTAACTACATGTCTGAAAGTTGGAAATAATGAGCTCTAATATCTTAATAAATCTAAAACTCTTCCTTTACAGTTTGGTGTTCCGCAAGGTTCCTTACTTGGTCCGTTACTATTTTTAATATATGTTAATGACCTACCTCTTTTTATGACTTCTAAAACAGTTCTCTACGTAGACGACACAATATTATTAACGAGAAACTCCAATCTAAGTGCTCTCCTTTCCGAGAATAGATCCTTGACAGTCGAAGCAAATTCTTGGTTAACACTAATAAATAATGCTTAAACACAGACAAATCCCAGACCCTGCTGTTTACTAGTAGGAAACATAATTTTGAATACCCTCGTTACGTAAAGTTTTTTGGAATCCACATAGATCCTCATTTACGTTGGGACCGACACACTGAATTTCTTAGTCGATAGACTAGGTCCACTATCTACCTGATAAGGAGATTGAAATACGAAGTATGTAAGGAGGTCGTATTGAAAGCCTATTTTTCATTATTCCAAACCCACCTAAATTATGAGATACTTACATGGGGATAGTATCCATCCGCTGACAGAATTTTTAGCTTTCAGCGTAAAACTGTCAGAATTATCGCCGGTGCTGCCTACAGAGCCGAATGTCGAGATTATTTTACAAGGCTCAAAATAATGACCTTACCAGCATTATTCATTTATAATTGCTTCTTACTAATACATAAGATTTTGAGCAAATTCACTACTTTTGGAGACTCGCATGAGTACAATACTCGCTCAAAAAACGATATCCGTTATCAGTACCTTAGCTTGAACAAATCCAGAAATTGCTCAAACTATTATTGTATAAAATGTTTCAATGTGTTGCCCGAGGAGATAAAACAACAATCATGCAGAGGATTTTCAAATAAGGTTAAGGACATTTTGTTGAAAAACCCCATTTATGATTTTAATAATTTTGAAAACATAATAATGACTGACTAAAAACAACAGATGTGTATGTAATTTGGTCAATAAATTATTATTATTTTAATTCATATTATTTCCAATCATATTCCTTAACTCCTTTAGAAGTCTACATGTATGTACCACTTACGTCTATGGATTTAGTCTAGTTCACCATTATTGGCAAGCGACCGAAAAAATATCGCAATGTAGCGGCCAAGGCAGTCAGTATTGATTATCCGGTATAACCAAGGAATCCTTAATATAGTCACTCATATGTCTATTTGTCTGTCGGTCAGTCCTGCTGTATGGTAGAAATTGTGGACAAATGACTAAAGCTAGAAATTAAAAATTTGGCGTGCATACAAATCTTTGAATAGCACAAAGGAAAAATACTGAAGAATAAACAGCTTATTCGACAAATATTTACATTATACAACTTTATTATACAACTTTACATTATTCGATTTTATTTTTAAATTTTGAGTGAGACATCATATTTACATCATTTTTAATTTGAATTCTAGAATTCGAAGTCTAATTTCTCAGACCTATTTTTAAATTAATATATGTAGTTGTCATCTGTATTCACTGTGCTAATTACTAAAGGTGAACGTTGTTTTCTATTTGACATTTTCTGGAACATTTAAATTATAAGGATCGATATTAAGACATTATTTTTATAGTGACACTGTGACATAATATCACAAAGAATGATAAGTTTTGCAAGCCATCGGAAAAGCGCCATTTAAAGACATTCGTCAGTACGAAGGCATATAAAAAAGTAAGATGAAACCATAAAAAAAATCTATTATTTTTGGTGGTATATGCCACAAAAAGTATTAGGTTGGTTACACAGAATGCTTATACGCAGTCAAATTTTAGGGATACATTTTTAAAAGATTTTTATTTTTATATTACATCGTCTGAAAAGAACCAGAGTTTCAGACATCTGTGTTTTAAATATATTTTATCACTTTAATATAGGGTTGTCAGATATGTTGGTAGTCAACCGGGACATTGATAGATCGAATAACCTAATTCTTAGTCTACTAAATAGTAGGACTTAATGATTTGGCCAAAACAAAACTGATATTTGTGCAGTAGGATAAAACTTTAGAATAAGATCTAGACGGTATATAATGTTTTATTAGTAAGAAAACGGTGATAAATACTTTCACACATGTATTAGAATTTTAAATAATTGTACCACAGTGTAGAAAAAAAAAAAACTAAATCTTTGACACGCACTTAATAACATTATTTCATTAACAAAATAGAACCATAGTCATAAACCTCCTCATTTTACTGAGTCATGTTTCATGTCGGCTAGACCCAGTCTCCTTTAATTAAGTAAAGAAAATTATTTAATAGTTTACCAGAGATGTTTCATTTAGCTATCACACATCAATGTCTTGGAGTAATCAATTTTGACACATTCTGGCACGATCATATTTAATTAACTTGTCATGAGAAATTAATATAGATTTTAGGGGCCTCGTCTAGAAACGCACTACACATTTGATTTCAAATAAATAACTGAATAAACAGAAAAACTATAAAAAGAAAACATGTTCATGCAATCAAAGCGAATTTCTAATTAAGTGTACATGAGCTACTGGCTAATACAAGTTTATTTACAAACAAATAAAATAAGAGAGAAATAGGGTAGAAGAATAAGAAAAAGTGTAATAGGTAGTAAAAGAAAAATATATAAAAAAATGTAGTGAAATATTGACACAAAAAAATTTCATGACCTGCAAAATATATTTACAAGTACACAAAAAATATTTATAAAGTGTAGTTCAAAAAAAACAATGACGATTTTAACATTAAAAGAATGGTCACAGATGACCAAGCAGTAATGGGCATAAGGACGACCTCAGATCAGAAGCGCACTCAGAATTTTTTCTTAGGGGGCTCAGAAGCTAAACAATATTTTTAGGGGAGACAGAAGCCAAAATATTTGCTTGGGGCGGGCTAACGTTCAATTACAAGTTTTTTGAGACCTTAAAAAAAACCACCTTTGGGACTCAAACCCGTGAGCCCCGCCAAGCACTAAAAATAAAAAGATGTATTATTGGGAGCATGTGGCTGAATAGTAAAGTACGAAAATATTCACATTCACAGGTTTAAAAGAAACCAATGGTATGCGCACACTAAGTTCTACATGCAGAAGGTAGTATTTAAGATGTTAAGGGGAGGTATAACGGTATGGTTCTTAAAAAGTTCTTATACAAAACTAACAGTCTGAAATAAAATTAGTAATAATCTGTACTACTGTATCAAAATAGCGAATTTTTATTTGTCTAATAGGATATTTTAACTTTAAACAAAATTCTTATATAACTTTTCCTTCAAATTTACATCAATTAATAGAAAAACCTACTCGATATCGCAAAAATGAACGACCATCCACACTCGATCTTATTTTGACAAACGGTGAAGATTTTATTATAAATATTATCCAATACCCTCCGGTAGGTCGCAGTGATTACATAGTCTTGATGGCCATGGCACAAATAATTCCCGCGAAACTGATAACTACCAGGCCAAAATTAAATTTCTGGAAAGGAAACTATGAAATAATGAATCAGGAATTATCCGTATATAAATTTGAAAGCTCTATTGATATTCAAAAATCATGGAATACATGAAAAGACACTATCTAGAAGAAGATCTTAACAAATGTCCCCTACCGTGAAAACAAATCATCACGACATAAAAAATGGATCAATAAACATCATCACTAACTAATAAAAAATTGATGTGACGTGTGAATTTTCACATATTTCAGGGTTTTGCAGGTATTTAGTAAGTGAATGATGATTATTTTGGACGCCAAAACAAATTTTATATTAAAATATTTGTTTTGTTAATTTTAATTCGAACGCCTAATGCCATTATTTAGGTTTCTAAATATGTGCAGTATTTTTTTTTAAACAATTTCCACTGGTTATTAAATTTACGCATTTAAAAATTAAATGCAACATTTGCCAAAATATAACTAGAGTTTTGAAAAAATTATTTAAACAATAAAAAAAAAAAAAAAAACAAAAGATAATATTGTCTCTTCTCGCAGGGTTCGATCCCTTTCGAATCGAGTTACTTGGGTGAAAAAGCTTGCGTCAAAACCACTACACCAGCATACACGTTCTATTGTAGCGTGTTACAAAGCTATGACTTGTGTACATTATTTGCCAAAAATCACAAAAAATGCGTTTTTTTCCAAAAACGTAATCTGATCAAAAATTCCTGTTGTACTATTCCGGTTCACACCAATGTACATTACTTTGAATTTTTTCAGATTTTTAGTTTAAACTATCTGGGCTACAGGGTGTTGCACAATTTTGGCAAAAATCGCTTCAGAATCATTTATTTTGCAAAAATAAAAATTTGATCATTAATCCACGCACCAAGGGCTTTCATTTGATACCCTACTCAGAATTATAAAAAAAAAATATATTTTTTTTTCGATGAGCATATATTTGTTTATATTTTTAGGGGGATATGTTTTTTAGATGTTTTAGTATTTTTCCTATGTGCGGGTCAAAGAGTTGTATAAGCATGCCAAATTTCAACTCTCTAAGTTTAGCCGTTTGGTTACAATTTTTACTGAACAGACAGACAGACGACAAAATGACGGTATAAGGGTTTTTTGGTCATACCTACAAAACCCTAAAAATAAAACACAATCGTGAAACCGATATAAAAAGAGTCCAAATGCAGAACGCTATGCTGAATACCGAAAAACTGCGAACTAATTAACTACTATACTTAGAAAAACCCGTTCAACGTTTGAGAATCTGGCTAGCACTGGTGAAAAAAACTTCTACAGCTACATAAGATCCAAAACTTCTACAAATATTAAACAATCGTTACTCAGAAGGCCTTATTATAACAGAAAATTCTACTGTGTCCACAATGTTTCCCGAAAACTTTGAACGATATTTTATCAGTGAAAAGTCAAGTACCATCTTACCTCAAATGAATATTTTAAGACGCACCAATAACTCATTGACCATCGTAGAATTTCCAGAAGATGAAATCAAAAAACATCTTCTCAAACTGGAAAATGATTCCGCACCGGGTTCAGATGGTTTGCATCCATACCTATTAAAAAACTGCTCTACGGCAATAGGCTCTCATTCATCTAAGCTACCTTCAGATTGGAAATTCTCTACAAAAACCCCGATATACAAGAAAGGTGACAAATTTTACCCCTTCCAACTACAGACCTATAAGCTTAACATCAGTGATTTGTAAAATAATGGAAAGAATTATCGTAGACAAGATGTTTATTAGAAAATCAAGTAATCTCTAAGAACCAACATAGATTTGTCCCGGGAAGATCTGTAACAACTAACCTACTTCTGAAGCTTTTGATAGGGTACCGATTGGTAGACTGCTCTAGAAACTAGAGCATTACGGAATCAGGGAAAATCTTCTAAGATGGATAGAAGAATTTTTAACAGGTCGATCATTCGTTGCACGAATTGAATATTGTCACTCGCCCAGTAAAGAAGTCCTAAGCGGAGTACCACAAGGAATTTCCCCGAGCCCTAACCTCTTCATCATCTACATACATGACCTTTTAGAGATCATAACATCACCAGTAAGTTCCTACGCCGACGACATGAAATTCTTTAACAACCCACTTACTCACAACGCCATCATTCAACAAGATATTGACAAAGTGTTAAAGTTGAATGACGACTGGCTGATAACTGTAAATCCACATAAGTGCTCAGTGTTACATATTGGCTATAACAACCCTCGTCTTCCTTATAACATCCGTAATAAAACATTAAAATCTGTTGAACAACAAGTCGACCTCGGATTAACTTTTAGTTTTAACTTAAAGTGGGATAATCACATAATTAATATCACGAAAAAAGCAAACTCGTTATCATACGTGTTTAAAAAATCATTTAAAAACTTAACAGCAAACACTTTAAAAAAACTTTGTAACACATATATAAGACCAATTCTCGAGTTACAGTGTGGTGCCCTTACTACTATGATAAACGACTACAGTCATGAAATTTATTAACATTAAAAAAACGAAGAGACAATTAGATCACCAAGTTGATCTAATTGAAACATATAAAACATTTACTAACTATTACTCTTGCGATCCTAAAACCATTTTCAATATTAGCAACAATAGTCAATAGTAACTTACCTGGCCACAGATTTAAATTAGAGATACAATTTTTTTAAAAATTAGTAAGGGAACATTTCTTAGACAACCGAGTGCATCACTTATGGAACATTTTACCAGACAATACTGTGACCGCAACATCAGTAAATAGTTTTAAAAATTAAATAGATGAAGTTCTTTTTCAGTAGATATGTTTACTTATCTTTTTCAAATTGTTAAACATTTAAATCATAAATTGCCTGTGCAAAATTATTACTAATTTGATATATTGTATGTATATATTGTTTAGATTATTATAATAAGTAATTATATAAATGTATTGGCTGTAATATATAAATTACTGTACTTGTAAAAGTAAGACATTATCGGCGTTGCCGCCTGCTTTACTAAATAAAAATAATAATAATAGTAACTGTAAATTAACAAATTACATTATAGGCACCATTTTGCAAACCAATCGACGTATATCTGTGTACGATACGGCAAAGTGTAGCTAAAGCTTCTTTACTTGGTGTTCTATTTTTGCTGTTATCTTAAATATGCCACGGTTCTCAATGTAAGTGCCTCGGTTAAAAATGATTTTTCCTAAAGAACGCGTGTAACAAGTGGCATTCCATTATCATCAAGTAGGTATAGTATTTTTCAACGAAGGTTCTGTACTATAAACTATCAGCCGGAAAAATGTTAACATATAATTTGAACATTTCCCCACAAAACTATATAAATATAAAAGTTATTTGTAACCCACAAATATATTTATAATAAATTACTGAAAAGTCTGATATCTACCATTACGTCATTGAGCGATGACATATTTATATAATTTTTTGTTTTTGTCATTTATAAATATTCTATTAGATAGATAAAAATTCGGTGCAAATTTCGATGCATAGATTGTTTCTAATTTATTAGATTTGTATAAGAAACTTATATTCTATAGGGGTTATACGTATCGTTAAATAACATTATACGTTTCTTAAAATGTAACCACCGAATATATACAACAGTTTTTATTTTTACATTTCCTGTAGGATACTAACTGAAACGATTTTTTCAACAGTACAAAACGTGTAATTTTTTTTACGGTACAAAAAAAGATCTCTTTCGAAAAACTGATCAAAAATTTCCGTTGAACTGTTTCGGTTTCCATCAACGTAATGTTTTATTTATTTTTTTTTCAGATTTTTAGATAAACTTTTCTGGGAAATAGGGTGGGGGACAAAGGTTGTTTTTTCACATTTCTGACGAAAATCCCATAAAATAATTTGATTTTTCAGAAACAAAAATGTGTTTGTTTATCCAATCATTAAGAAGTTTTATTTGATACCATACTCAAATGTTTTAAAAAACATTTATTTTTTCATAACATTATTTCATACATATTATATCATGCAAATGTTTATGTCTTTTCCCCGATATGTTTTTTTGAACTCTCTTGAGTTTTTCTATATGTGGGTCAAAGATTTGTACAAGCGTGCCAAATTTCAACTTTCTATGTTCAGCCGATAGGCTATAATTTCTACCGAACAGACAGACAGACAGACATAAGGGATTTTTGTTCATACCTACAAAACCTTAAAAATTATAAAATTGCGAATCTAGACCAGGCCGGATATCTGAACCAGTATATTCTCTTCCTAAAAAGGAGTCCTCAAAGAAGTACTGATTTGGTACTCTTGTCGTATCCTATTCTATACTACCATAAAACTACAGAACAAAAAACTAAACAGAAATGCGATCGTTAATTTTCGGTTTAGAAACAAATACAGACAGATCTGAAATCGATAAAAATGTATTGTTTTGCTCTCAAAAACGGAAATACGGGCCCATAAAACAATTTGGTTGCAAATCTCGGTTAGTATCAGACACATTCAAATGATTGGGATGAAACAGACAGGATTAAAAATGCATATTAACTGTTCAGGATATTGCCAATTCAATGTTGTTTCTTATTCGTCACTTTAATTAAATTTTGTTAATCAAGTGGGATTTCTGGAACGTTAATTATACTACCTGTAAAAAATTGACAATGTGGATTTTGCAACTTTGGTACTAAAGAAACAATATAAAAAAAAAAAAAATTGAGCCGAAAAGTATGTCTACATTATTGCGAGAGTACACGTATGCTGAAGTTTGCATTTCGAAAAACTGGGGGAGCACTAAGGTATGCATTTTTTAGATATTGACAAATAATTTTTATTATTCTAATTAGGGTTGCCAACATAGCGCTGATGCTGACCCGAAGAAAAACAATTATGATTTAGGGGGCGGGGGATTACAAAATAAAATATTTATTGTTTAAGGTAAATAATAATATTATTAATATTTCTGTACAGTTTAACAACCATAAAATAAAATTATAAATAAAAAAATTAAAACATTTACGTAATGCCAGTTTTTTTGGTTTAGGCGGAACTAGATTTTCAAATCTAGTTAGTAACTTTTACCGATCAACTTCAATTTATAAAAAATTAGCTAATGACAACTTGAAAAAAATTAAATTCCATTTAAAGTCTATTTCTTTGGTTTAGGCGGAACTAGATTTTCAATTCTAGTTACTTTTACAGATAAAGTGATGTTTTTAATAATTTTGTTTAACAAAAGCCTACTTCAAACCATAAAAGAAGAGCTCATGACAACTTACAGAAATTGATGTGAAGTGTGAATTTTCACACATTTCAGGGTTTCGCAGGTATTTAGTAAGTGAATGATGATTATTTGGGATGCCAAAACAGATTTTATGTTAAAATATTTTTTTGTTAATTTTAATTCGAATGCCTAATACCATTATTTAGGTTTCTAAATATGTGCAGTATTTTTTTTTTTATATAGCAAGGTTCATTAAGATTTTGAAAATTGCGGCTATGGCTTCCATTGGTTGTTTAAGTCATAAGCTCCGTCCCCAAACACTATTAGATTCCGTATACATTGAAACATAGAATTAAATTATAATTTAAACACTTCCCACTGGTTATGAAATTTACGCTTTTAAAAATTAAATGCAACATTTGCCAAAATATAACTAGAATTTTGACAAAATAATTTAAACAAAATAAAAATGCAAAAATAAAAACACAAAAAATAAAATTGACCGGAATCGAACCGTAGTTTGCAACTTAGGAACTGTAGGAACTATAGGAACTGCAGGACGTTTACTCGTTTATTTTGTTACATAGCGTATTAAATATTTTACATATTTTAGTTAAAAACACAAAAAATGCGTTATTTTCCGAAAACATAATCTGATAAAAAATTCCTGTTGTACTATTCCGGTTAACAGATTTTTAGTTTAAACCATCTGGGGTACAGGGTGTGGGACAATTTTATGTTGCACAATTTAGGCAAAAATCGTGTCAAAATAATTTATTTTGCAAAAATAAAATTTTGACCGTTAGTCCACAGAATTTAAAAAAAAAATTTTTTTTTTTTTCGATGAGCACATATTTGTTTATATTTTTAGGAGGATATGTTATTTAGATGTTTTAGTATTTTTCCTAGGTGCGGGTCAAAGAGTTGTATATGCATGCCAAATTTCAACTCTCTAGGTTTAGCCATTTGACTACAATATTTACCGAACAGACAGACAGACAGACAAACGGACGACAAATTGACGGTATAAGGGTTTTTTGGTCATACCTACTAAACCTTAGAAATGAAAATTACAGTTATTTCCGTCTAAACGTTTGGACTAGCCTACACATACATTCACAACATAACATAAAAAACAAATAAATTACCGGAGGTGCAGGCTGTTACAAACGTTTAGGTGGAACTAAATGGTAATTTCGTTCTTTTAGGTTGTCACGAGGAGGGTAACCTTACTTGGGTTATTTCATATTTCACGTTGGTAAAAGGACATTTTATAATGACAATCAATTAAATCTAAAATTTGCAATGTGAGTATGATTTACAAAGCTTAAACAAAATGGCCAAAAGTCCGAATTAATAGATAAAAATTACTAGATTTAAAAATCTTTTGAAATTTGGAATAGCCTATACCAGCGATTCCCAAACTGTGCGCCGCAGCGCCCTGGTGCGCCGTGGCTGGGATACAGGGGCACCGCGAATACTTTCCAATATTTCTTCAACTGTGTTAGTTAGACCAATGTTTTGACTTGGGGCGTCGCGGAAAAATTCTGATACATTAAGGGCGCTGGGAACTGAAAAAGTTTGGGAACCACTGGCCTATACATAGACTAGAAAGATAAGGAATTAAATTTTTATTTAAAAAATAAGAATGTTATTTTCTAAAATTATATTTCTTGTCACTTTGTGATGTCAATGACAAATCGACATACCACTGCGCAGCTAAAAGCTGGCCTTACTGAGCGGCAGGTTGCAAACTTTGTACTGTACATGAGTTAACCCGAAGAATTTTATTGAGAACCCTGAGCCCGAAGATTGGTCGCCAAACCTGGAGTCTCCGGGTCAAAATGACTATGTTGGCAACCCTAATTCTAATATTCCAATGTAATCAACTGAATCTATTAGAATATTGCAAATTGTTTCATTTTGTAGTTTAGTATTTGAGTTTAGAAAGACATCGATTATAACAACTTGATACTCCTGTTACTATCCATTTATTAGCTTAATGCGGAACTAGATTGTAACTTCTTGTTTTAATGTTGCATGCCTGCATCTCAAATATTAAATGATTTTCTTAATGTTGGCTAATTTACCCAAAATATGTCAGTTTATGTTTCAAATGTACCTATATATTTTTCAGTATGTCAATAATAAAGGAGATATTTTAAGTTTTTTAATAAACAGTTTTAACCCCAAAACATAAACCCCCCTAGAATAAAAATTTTGGAATGCCTGGTAGCCTATGTTCGAATCCTGGTTTTCCTCTATCATCATACCAAATTATGTGAAAATATGTCCAGCCTCTTTTGCGTGAATCTCAAACAGAAAGACAAAAATTATTTTTTTGTAAATTTTCTTATAATCATCTGAAACGTGTATTCACCAAATATGAGGCAGAAAAAATAAAAACAAATTGATACAGCCTTCAATTTTATTAATATATCTTGGTAGATAGATTTACATCTAGAACTGAAGCATCGCAGCGCAAACAGTTAAATAAAAATTACATTACTAAATTACTTCTGGTTATTAGAACATTTCAGTGAGAAAAATGTTAAAATTTATTTCATATTTTTATAACAATATATATCAGAATTATTAAGCTATAAATTAATAATTATTTTTATAATAACTGACATATAAATCAATCATCGTGAGTTATGTTTCAAATGAGGAGATTCAATATAATGATTCATCACAATTTTGGAACAATATACAACATCTATATTTTAAAAGCTTCATACAAAATTTAATACATACTATTTGTTAAATATACTGCATGTAAAATGCGCACAAGATTTAGAAACATGGGAATTTGAATCATTTCTCAAAAATAAAACAAGCAAAATAAATAAACAAAAGAAATAATACATCCTGTTTACAGAAATTACAGTGTGTAACTGTTTAATGATACGGTATTGATATATGTAGGGGGATATTGTTATAATTGTAGAAGTCTCTAAATATATAAAAGTAAACAATTCTGTAACTCAGTTACTACGGTCACAATAACTAAATCAGTTACTATTAGCAAGGACAATTGCTATCATAGCAACTTTGTAGTATTTCGTATTGCGTAAGGCAAAAGTTACTACAATATTTAGCAACTTGTCAATATAAAAGTTCCTATCATAGCAACTGCCAAATGCTGGTGTTTATAAGTAACTACTTGGAACCACACTGAAATTGCTCTGCGAGCGAGCAAATGTCATCATGCTCGATCCGAGTTTACTAGCGAGCGCGCCAGAACAACTCCCAATCGAATACGTTTTTATTGTTATTATTAATTATTTAAAAATACAATGATTTCCTTGCGTAAACAGCGCAGGATAATACTTTGTATGTATAATTTTTTATTATTATTTGGGGTTTGTCAGGTCTTGACAAGCGTCCACTAATCGCAAACTTAAGCAACTTTATGAGCCACGTCATACTAGAGAATAGTGGAGCTAAATACACATGGCTTCAACCCATATTATTATTATTATTTATTTATTTTTTTATTGCAATAATTTATTTGTTTTCTGTTTATTTATATTAGCAAAATGTTAGTTTTATTAAATTATTTTATGTCTTTTAATTTTCTAATTTGATTTATTATACAAAAAGATACATCACTACTTGATAAAGATTCAATTATTTCTAATAAACATACTAGTTTTCAGCTTTGAAATACCGCTACGCGCCATATTGCTCGACGTTGCTCTGACTCTTTAGCTAGAGCAAGAAAAAGTGCTCCGAGAGTACTCTCAGAGCAGTGCCCTTCCCAATTGAATACAATTTTTAACAACGCCAAGTGACCTGAGTGCATAGTAGACCACCCAACGAATACGCTATTAGTTCTTATGAAGATAAAAATAGCGGATATTTGTTTCCAAGTGGAACTTTTAGATCTAACAGAAAATGAAGAAGATTAGCGAAGAAAATTATATAAATTAAATATGTATAAAATATGTCCGCATGAGTGTAGGTATATATTTATCTTGCAGGAGTTGAAATATATTGGAGATCAAAACCATATTTTCCAGCTCTTCATTTTGAGCCTTTTTTAATACTATTTAAAAAAATATTTGTTTAAAAAAAATTTCAGTGACGTAGCCAGAATAGTTTTATGGGAGGGGCGGGGGCAGGGGTTTATAAAAGGACACGGATGGAAGTGATGACAGAACAAGGAAGATGCATAGAAGTAATAAAAAAAAATTACGTAATAGGAGGTTCTAAACCTCAAACTCTACCCGCCTACGCCACTGGCTCTATTTGTTAAGAATTTGTATTTGGACTCCTATAGATATAGATAGATTAGCAGCTTGAATTATGCTTTTGAATTTATGTTGCAACAGATTTTACTTGATGGATCATGGGTACACAGGTATATATGTACGATAATACACTCTTCAAAATGGTCTAGGGCAGCGTTTCCCAAAGTGTGGGTCGCGACCCGACACCGGGTCGCAGAAATATTTTGCCGGGTCGCGAAAAAAATTGTAAAATCACAAAAAAGATTTTTTTTGCACATATTATTTTTTTTTACGTCAGTTAATCACAAGAATAGTGTGTATTTGTGCTCTTTATTACTATACTATATTCTTTATTACTATACTATACTCTTTATTACTATTTATTACTCTTTATTACTATAAAGCTACTGCTTTAAAATAAAATTCGTTTTGTAAATAAATGTTTTTTCATAAGGTGGGTCGCGAAAATTTTTAAAACCTCGTACCGGGTCGCGCTCAAAAAAGTTTGGGAACCGCTGGTCTAGGGATATTTGATGAAGTAGTTGAGGAGGTTGGGAAAGGAATATTTGTTTGTTATTTTAGTATTTTGTTCAAGGCATGTAAGCAGGGCGTGTGTATGTGCTCTTTGCTACAGTCGAACCCGAATGCCGTAGGAGTTGAAGAAAGCTTATATAACTTTGCGATTTGGGTTAGATTCTAGTGGGGGCGTTCTTGTGAATGTTTGCAAACGGGCAGATGAGGGATGCGCGGTGGCCCTGTTTACATGCTATTGAAGGGGTTTTATGGGGTAAAAAATGAACTTTCTTTTTTGATTTAATTGGGCATTTCATTCAATATCCTTGGACCATTTTGATGAGTCAGACTCTCTCAAAGACATTACTAATTAACTTGCAAGCTGGAACTATTACGGAATGCTTTTGAGTAATTGTAATTTGGCAATAGTGTCTAAATTTTAGAAACAATCGCCATATTTTTTTTAAGTAAGGAAGGATAAGGAAGAGAATAATTATTTTCTCGTTAGTATATTTTTAGCAAACATGAGAATTTTTTTTACAATTTTCTTATCAAATTAGGTCATATGTTGCCACTAATCGTAGTGACTTTAGAAGCAAGCAGTTGTATATTATTACGATTTAAACAAACTTTAAACAGTCTTTGATTGTTTCAATGAATATTTAAATAGTTTGAAATGACTTTTCTGTCTCTGTCAGTATCTGTATAAAAATAAAATGCAACCTAGATGGCATTTGTTACTTTCTATTTTATTTATGCCGTCATCCAATATACTATCTAATGATACAAAGAAGTAGAGACTTATATTATGAAATATATGAATATGCAAAATATTTGTTGTGGTCGTCACAGCCGTATTTTGAAAAACATTAATAAGATTGAGAATGAAATTTTAAAAATCTTTCCAAAAAATTAACTGACCGTTTATACTATTTGGGTTCCCAACAATGTGCATTATTCCAAATTTATCCCGATTTTCAAACCAACCCCTCTGGGTGATTGGGTATTAGCAATAAATTTGGGAAATATTTTTGACTAAACTCATATCAAAATGGAAAGTTTTTTAAAAACGACTTTTCGTTCCTTAATCTGCTTTTAAAGAACTTTCATTTGATGCCCCAGAATTAAGTTCGTTAATAATTTCTTATTTTTGTAATTGTTATATCCATCTTCTGTTCTTGAAATTCTTTAAAAATTAATTTAATTTTAAAGGACTTTGAATTACACAATATTTTGCAGGCCCACAACACCATAAAAATTTATAATATGAAAAATATAAAAATGTCTGTAGTCAAACGTCCGATTCGTAAGCTTTTAACTACAAACATCTGCAACTCCGAGGGTAAGTATTCTGTCACTACCCCCACTTGCCAATCGCCTCAATATAGTAAGTAATAAGCGCTGCCAATGCTTGCAGCACATTGCGTCATTGTACAATGTTTGTAAATTAAGTAACCGGACTGATTTTTTATTTATTTATTTTTTATTCGAATAGAATTACAATTCAGTATTGTCTCCCTCAAAATAACTTCCTTGGGAAGCTACACAGGTTCTTCCAATCCTCATAGCAGTGCTGGAACTCGGATACTGGAATAGCTTTCAGCTGGTCGGTTACGGACGCATGAATGTTTTCGAGTGTCCCGAAATGACGTCCCTTGAGGTGATTTTTCAATCTTGGGAAGAGGAAAAAGTCACAAGGACTCAAGTTTGGCGCATAAGGGGGCTGAGAAGCCACAGGATAGTTTTTACTGGCCAAAAACTCGTTTATTAAAATTGCTGTGTAACAAGTATTTTTCTCATCCCCAATTCATTGGTCAAAATCTGATGAACGGTAGTGTGAGTCAAATTCAACTATTCCCCGATCATTCTGACTGTCAACCGACGATATGAACGCACAAGATCCCGGACTCTGTCGACATTTTCATCGGTTCTTAAAGATGAAGTCCTTCCGTTGCTTGATTCATCTTCAATTAACTCTCTTCCTTCTGAAATTGCCTTAAACCACCTAAAAACCTGGGTCCTTGACAAAACACTGTCTCAGTAGGCCTGCTGAAGTTTTGCAAAAGTTTCCGTTGCACTGTGCCCAAGTCTGAAGCAAAATCTGATTGCACACCGTTGCTCGAAATGAATGTTACTCATTTTTAGAGCGCACTAGAAAAAACTGTTTCACGAAAAAAATCGCTACGAACAATAAAATTACTCTAACGAGTTCAAACTCGTACTGAAGGCGTATCACATGTTCACCTACCGCCCCTCCAAGTCCGGCGTCCCAAATGTTGCCAGATCAAACGCTATGTTGCCAGTCCGGTTACTTAATTTATACACCTCGTACATAACTTGTAGACGAAATATTTATTTTACGCAAGACACACATCAGTAGTGACGATTTTTAATTAAAAATTAAATTTTTACTAAGTAATTTAGAGAACGAGAAAGACAGAGAGAGAGAGAGAAATCATAAACGTCTGTAATGTTTAAATTCATTTAATTTTGGGGAGTGCTGCAGCTATGCAGCTCTTATATACCAGCCGCCACTGGAATTAACCTTCCATGTCCTATGCGACTTTTAGGCCTTTAACTGGAAATTACAAAAACTGTCGATCGAGCTACGCAATTCAATAATATTTTTGCCACCTGGACTACATCATATGGCTTAATGATTATCTTAATCATTATCTCTTTACTAAAAACACAATATCGAACATTTTCCCTTTAATTAATATAATAGCATTTTTAACCGTGTACGAAAAAATGTTGGCGTGGGTTTGGTATAATTCAAGAAGTTACCTCAAAATCCGGAGCGGGTGCAAGTTTTGCTACAAGTTAAACTATTTTGTTTATCATCATCCACTGAGCGAAGTCTTACATCGTTTTTTTTTGCGTGTCATCTCTTGAAGTTTAATATCGAATTCTTATTTAAGTTGAAAAGAACGTGATATGAGTTCTACTACAAAGACTTGTTTTGTATTAGGATTTTAAAATTTACATGATTTTTTAACGTTTACATTATTAAATTTGCCCTCAAAGATACACCTAAGTTCGAGTTTCGTAACATATTTCAAAGACATTTTGTGATTAAAAAATAAACGAAATACCAAGAGACTAGCTATATAAAGAACTATGTTTCAACAAAAATATTTCAGTATGTTCCACTCAAAATGTATTATTCGCAGCATGCATTATCTTTCAAAATATTAAATTAAATGAAAAATAATTGGAAATAGACAAATTCATGCAAATATAACATACTTATAACTGGTAGGTTATTCAATATCTTTATGAAGCAAATTTCGAAGCACATTTATCTTAGTGTGCAATTACATTGGATGCGGAAACGTGCGATTTTTTGAGCGCACGAGAACTGACAATAAAACAAACACACGAAGTTAAATGAGCATGGGTACAGTCAATGAGGTAGTAATATAGACTGAACGAGGACGGCATGTTGTGAAGCCAACACCCTCTTAATTTTTGTTTTTGTTTACAACTTAACTTTTAGTAGTTTATTTAGTTGATAAAAAGTTTATTTAGAACATATAATTAAATATAAACTTAGCACAATTAAACAATATTTATAAATTGGTTTACTATAACCAAATTGTTGTCTCCACAGGGTCTTGGCTTCATAACAAACAATGCTAAGGTATAGAGCGTGCTGCGTCTATATTATATGACGTCAATGGGTACAGTACATGCATACTTGCGTGCGGTAACTTGCGTCGACGCACAAATATGTTTGTTTTTTGATGTGTCCAGCAGGCCAAAAATATGAGTTTTGATCCAAAGACTTTTTTTTACAAAATTAGAAGAAGAATGGAATTGTTAATATGTTGCTGCATAACATTGGGGATTTTTTATTTCGTTTTTTATCTGTTAAATTATTTATTTTGTTTTCTTCATTTCTTTGAAGTTCTACAGAAACAAATAGGTTTGTTTCTGTCCGAAAAAGTCAACAAAAAATTAATTTCTGTCCGTCTGTTTTTTCCGAGATTCACGTAAAAATTATTATTCATCCAGATGAAAAAGTACTCCGGACAATAATTTTTGTTTTTTTATTCTGAACAATTTGTGTCATACACGTTTTTGCTGTTAATATTAATGGAGATATTTCAAGATAACCCCGTAACTCCCCAAATATTCATCTAAAAATGCATAGAACAAAAATAATTTGTTTTATTACTATAAATAATGTTGGTTTTGCTGTTCAGTAACAGATATTTAAAATAAAATAGTTTAATTTGAATGAAACCGCACACAAGTCGCACGTATGTACTGAAACCACCCATCCGCGGATCAGGACAAGAACGTTCAGTGTAAACACTCGTTACCGCACGCACGGATACAGTGTAACCCTAGCCTTAGGAGGTCGAGGGGCCTTTATGAATTACTTTCACAAAATCAGCGTTTGCGCTAAAATTTGCACAATTTTGATTTTGTAAAAATTAATCTTTAACAATAAAGATGTAAATATTTAAGCATGACTCTTATGGTGGATTTAGTTAATATTTAGTCGTAGTTTTAGTTTTAGTCCTATGTTTTAGTTTTAACCTTAAAAGATTATATTGTCACATATTATATTGTCACAAGTAAGTTTATGCAATACTTTGTCTTATCTTTCAGCCTCGTTTGTAATAGGTTTGACGTAAAATGTGCAGGTTATACATTACGAATTGTTAACAATTTTTATTGTTTTTATTCTGGTACATCTTTACTCACAATGTTTATTTTTATAATCAATGTCTATAGCCAAGTATTTTCACTTTTGACGTTCAAAATTTCAGTTGTCATTGTCAATACTAACTGAGAACAATACGCACGTGCGTAATACACGACGATTTATTGGATACTAGCAGAATACCCATTCTTCGCACGGAATAACTTAAATCAAGTTCATTTAAGTTGATTATAAAATAAATAAGTATTTCTAAACTTCTTTGTACATACTTCCTTATAAAGTGAGAGTTAAAGCGAGAATTCGTTAACCGAGATACGGGGGTAAAAAGTATCCTATCATGGAAGTGGCAATATTATAACCATAAATTTCATCAAAATTCGACCAGTAGTTTGATATCACTTACTGAATACCTACAAAATCCTGAAATGTGTAAAAATTAACACTTTACATTAATTTTTTAAAATAGTTTTTGACATTTTTTATTGTAAAGTGTATTTTAAGTGTATAAAGCGTTACAACAAAATTTCGATACTGGAAGAATAGAGTTACAAATATTGTCATGGCAGAAGGGTTCGTTAAGCGGGGTTTACCCGTAAAACGTATTCTTGATTGTGTCTCACATAAAAGAGAAACATACTAACGGTCATACAGATGGATATTTGTAGCTGATTTCCAAAATATTTCGTTAACCGAGGTACGCACATAAAACGTAACTTCGATTGGGTCTTGCATAAAAGAGAAACAGACTGACGAACATACAGGTGGATACTGGTTGTTAAAAAGCAGATTTACAAAATATTTCGTTAAAACAGAAATTCGTTAAGCGAGGTACGCACATGAAAAGTATCCTATCATGGTAGTGGCAATATTATAACAATATATACAAAATTTCATCAAAATCCTACTAGTAGTTTTTGAGTTTTGCTTACATTATTTGGTTACATTTTTTGCTGTAAATGCATCAAAATCATTAACTTGAAAATAATATTTCGCTTGTTAAATAATTACATGAAATTAAAATTATGTACTTTTATTAACAATTTTTCTGTTTTCTATTTACCACCATTAAATTTCAAAATCCAATTCGAACTTAAACTTTAATGTAATAATCTGACTATATCAAACGCACAGTGCTCTAGTTTATCTTTTGATTTACTAAGCCAGATATAGACTTTCAGTCTCAGTGGCGGTTGTTGTACTAAACGCATTATTAAATAAATAAATAAACATATTTAAAAAACGTAACATATCGCACCATAAATATTAGATGTAAAATATTTTTGTTTCATATGTTACTTAGTTGAAGAATAGTTTTGTGTGATTTGTTATCTGCTGAAGTGTATTTTCAGTAAGTGGAGAAAATCAAAGTAAATTCAACATGTAAGAAGTGTTAGGATGCAGATATTTTTGATTTAGTGTCACAATTAGAATAATGTGTTGGCATGCATTCAAATGATTCGGCAATTGGTATGAATTGGGGAGGCGACAATGAGTCGGTTGATGGGAACATCAAGTTTTATGTAAAGTGGACAGAGAAAGTGGAGTAGCCAGTTGCCGAGTAGCGAACACGACCGTAGAGAGATATGACGTGGGAAATTGGAATTGGCAACGGCCAATAACTTGACAGAAAGGGATAGAAACACTTTAACCCTCTAGAGGATGAACACTTGCCGAGTTTTTGTAATAACTTGGGTTGTTATCAGACGGACCACTTTGATGGGTTAAAAGTCGTAATATTTCCGATAGAGCTTGATCCTTAACTTAACAAATAATATTTTTCGATACAGTCAACTTGCAAGCCTGTAGCTGCAAACGTAAAATCGTCTGTACCTGATATTTGACGGCTAGGCAAGGGCACGGACGTGAGTTCAGTTCCTGCT
Source organism: Liopterus haemorrhoidalis (assembly GCA_963971575.1). NCBI lineage: Eukaryota > Metazoa > Arthropoda > Insecta > Coleoptera > Dytiscidae > Liopterus > Liopterus haemorrhoidalis. The sequence goes on along the minus strand of OZ020614.1, from coordinate 39,839,328 downwards.
TATGTCAAATTATTTGTGTAAAAATATTTATACAAATTACAGGTTCTGCTAAACTGTAGGTGCCTCTCTGTGTACGCTAAAAAATAGACGTTATACTGACCATATTACTCCTGAATGTACATAGATTGAAAACATGGTCATGAAACCTGGAAATAGGAGGCCTAGACTCACCTCGGGCTGTCGCGCCAATGATGATGATGATGACAGTCTTGACATTGTTTGCTCTTTGCCATTTAACCAGTACAAACGTGTTTTACATTGTCGTAACATCATTAAGTCGCTTTTTTTTTTTTACATGTACGGGTTTCTATTTTTTTGAGGTTCACCATTAACAATAATAAACTATAAACTCTCATAAACTATACGAGATACAAGATCGGCTAAATTAGATGAAAGTTGCCTTATTGAAAGGAATAATTTATTGATGCAATCATTAAATCTTTTAAATATTAGCTTACTAGCAGTGCCGGATTTAGACTTGATAAGGCCCTAAGTTATATTTTCGGATACCTAGAGGGTTAAACTGAAGTACAATTAAGAAGTATATTGATAGTGAAATAATAAATCTTTAACTTAAAATAATTTTTATTCATAACAACTTATGTTTGACAATTGCTCACTCAGACAATTTTTTTTTTTTTTTTGGGCCCCAAGAAATTGGGGGCCCGGAGCTATAGCTTGTGTAGCTTATACGTAAATTCTGCACTGCTTACTAGATGTTAATAAAAAAGCATTTTAGACCAATAATTTTAAACACGAATAACTTTTAAATTACTCAGACTTGATAAAAATGTTTCAAATAAAATTTATAAATAATTTTAATGTGTATTAAAAATTAGAACCTACAAAAAAGTTATAATTATGGAAATAAAACACAAAGTTAAAGAATTACATACATTTTTGAAGCCTTAAATATATTCTTAAATGCCTTTTATACATGTTTTCTGTTGTACTAATTTGTAAAAAAATGCATTTATAACTTTATTAGTTAAAAACAAAAAGATGTGTGTGAATTTTCACACATTTCAGAGTTTTGTAGGTATTTAATAAGTGTATGAAGTCAACAGAATGCTAGACTAAAACGAAAGCAAAATAACCATATTACCAAAATTTTTTAAAGCATGGAAACAGGAACCAAATTTTTCCTCTGTTCAAGAACGAAAATAAAATTAAAAATATTCAATACCGGTTTTACCCGGTTTCTTTCATGATTCTCAGTTTAAAATTTGATAACACTACTCGTATTAACAGATTGATACGAGGAGGCAGTAAAAAATTTCGTTTTTACTCATGTCCATTTTATCTTTTTCTGTATACTCTCTTTATTATGTTTAAGTGGAACTAAACTGGATTTTTATTTTCTAAAGTTGTAACGAGCTACCTGATTATTTCATGTTTCGTGTTGGCAGTTAATCGATTAATTAATTTCTATTGCCATCTCTCTAATAACAACTATATACCCTAAAATCGTTGGTACTTGAGGCAAAAATTAAATTAATCCTAAAACTAAAATAAAAAATTGACATGTATTTAGCTTGTCATCATGGAACGTGGGGTTCCTGGTTGTGATTGGCATCTTTCAATAGACCATATTAGTAACTACGTCACAAAATGGGATTAAGCGCTACCGCCTCGCGGTTGTTTTCCTTTTATTTGAATTTAGGATGTTGTTTTTTTTTTTTTTATTGTATTTTGGAAGTATAAATTAAGTTTTCAAAGTAAGAAAATGCTTCACATCAAAACTACAAGTCAATATGTATTAATTAAAACTCTTATTTTATACATTATAATTTAATATGTCATTATTTTAACAGAACAATATTATTTTGCAGGTTAATTTAAAAAAAATTACGTTAATAATCGTTATTATGGCAAGTAACATAGCAATAAGTCTGCTTGCCATTTCTAATTATTTTGAAGGAACAATATATTGTTCTTATTTTAGCCATTATTGATTTTCATTTTCATCTGTCAAAAAACGAAAAAAATTGCAATTAAAAATGTGGCTGCAATAGTTCCAATTTTGAGCAAAACAATACACGATTATGCATTCTGAAACAAAATATGAATGTTTACTTAGTTTTAATTTAATAAATACTAAAGATATTTCGATTTTCATATTATTTAAAAACGTAACCTATAAATATATTTTATTATTCTATAATATAAGGTATCTGAACTATATATATTAGTATATACTTTATTAAAGACATATATTTTTTGCTCCAAAATTGAAAATAGTCATAAAATTAAGGTAACAAAAGTAATGACACATGTATTTGAAATATTCCAAAAAATTCCAAAGGAAACCGTTGCCAGATGGCAGCACATGTATGTGACGTCACACTGATATAGTCTATTCAACTCCATAAATATTATTTTTGCGAATAAAATTTATGTTTTTGCTTTTGTAATGTTGTTTTACATTTTGCAACGGAAACCTACAGTTTTCATTAGACAACCTAAACCACAAGCATGTACTGGTTCTTCATGAGCCACTTCAAAAAACTATAAAGCTACGGTTACATTGGTTGCGGAAACGTGCGATTTTCTGAACGCACGAGATCTGACAACAAAACAAACGCACGAAGTTAAATGAGCATGGTTACACTACATGCGTACTTGCGTTGCCGCACAAACATGTTTGTTTTTTTTATGCGTCCAGCAGACTATAAATATAAGTTTTGATCCAAATACTGACTTTTTTTTATAAAATTAGCACAAGATAAGAATTGTTAATATAATGCTGCATAACAATTAGGATTTTTTTATATATTTATTTCGTTATTTATTTGTTTATTTATTTATTTTGTTTTCTTCATTTCTTTGAAGCTCTACATAGGTTTTAAATAAAACAAAAATCCTATACGTCTATCAGTTCTACTATAAAAGTTATGAAGATTAAAAAAAAAGTAATTATCAAATCATATTCACATAAATTCGACCCGCGAGAACTAACGATAAAACAAATACACAAAGTTACACGAGCGTGGTTACAGTACATACTTGCTTTTGGGTGCAGTAACAGGCGTCCGGCGATACGTTGTCGTCTACGTTTTGGCTATTGGGTAGGGTGACCAGATTTCAGTAAAGGGAAACCGGGACACAGAAAAAAAAAAACAAAGGTCCTCACCTCCCCTAAATTCAAAGTGAAGAGCAAAAAGAGTCCTCACCTCAAAAACCGGGACAATCGGGCGTCCCGAGAACATTTTTCGGGACACCGGGACAATTGACCTAAAACCGGGACAATTCCGGAAAACCGGGACGGATGGTCACCCTACTATTGGGGAGTATGAAGTATGTCAGTGTGGATTACAAAAACTAATAACCTATTGTACGGGTTTTTCTTGGATTTCCACCGAATAAATATAATATTAATTATGTATAATCTTTATTAAAGTTTTTGCGACTAGTTTCGCTCATTCGAGCATTATCAAGCTACAAAAAAAATATGAAAAAAGAAAAATATAATTTTGAAAATATAAATTGATCAAATGATGATAAAAATAAATACAAATATAAAAAATATAAAAAATTATATAAAAAAAAACATAAACACATACCTGATTGTCGTAAAGAATAAATAAAAATAAATAATAAATAAATAAGAGTTATCATAAGAGTCAAAATACGCGGTAAAACCTTGTCAGAAAATAAAATGGAGTATGCTAACGGTTGCTTAGGCAAGTCATAACTTTTGAATACGTCCGATGTGTATTGTTAAAATTAGTCTGAACGTTTTAGGTAATAATGATAAAATAATTTTCAATAAATTTTCGTTTGTAAGTGTTGCATTCTTCCGCTAGAATGCGTGCGGTTGTATAAAAATTAGCGTCATGTCCAGTTTCCAAAATATGTAAACATAATCCTGAATGTTCCTGGTTGTTGTTTTTAATATTGGTAATATGTTGAGATATTCTTTTTTTCAAATATTGTTTTGATTCCCCGATATATCTTTTGACATTTTTTATGATTATATCTTTAACATTTTTTGTAATAAAAAAACAAACCTATTCCGTTGTGTTTTTTTTTTTATCTATAGTTGGAGTATTACGATAATATAACAATAACTTAACTAGAATAACATCGGTATAACAAAAAGTACAAAAAGTAAGGTCAAGAATATTTATTTTTTCATTCTAAACTATTTTTATCATATACGTTTTTGCTGTCAACAGTAAAGGAGATATTTCAGGATCTTAGTTTTAGGGTGTTCCCCCGTAACTCTCAAATTATTCCAACTGAAAAAAAAAAAAAACAGAACAGAAAAGATTTGTTTTCTTATTATAAACAATTTTCACTACACGTTCACTTATAATAAGTTTTTGCTGTTTTGATGACTAATTATTATTAATTTATAAATTATTCTATTCAATAATTTACTAGTTAGTTTTAAACTTAACAAAAATAATAACAAGTTTGAATAAGTATCGAAATAAACAATTTCTTAAACTTAAACTTAACAGATTTTAATATACCTATATTAATCATTTAGTCTTTATAATTGTTCTTTATTTATTTCTATATAGGGAAAAACTTGTAGAAAACCTATTGTCTTACTTTTAATCTCAATATATATACGTAGAAGCACTTTCTCACTCACTCTAGATTAAACATGTCTCTTAAAGTAGTATATGCTTTGTCCGTTATGTTTATAAATATATTTGTATGTAGGGTTACCAACTCGGCCCAGCCCAAAAAGAGTACATTTCTTAAAAAAAAATCGTACCCATATTTTACATAGCAATTCCTACGTACCTATTAACTATCGTCTTATCATTTTCGTCAATAGTCATTTATATATTTAACAAATAAAATATTGCTAAGATACGAAATACTTGTATTTAAAAAATCTAAATAAACAATATAAATAAAAATAAACAATATACATTACAAAACATATTATACGTCGAACAAAACGTAATTTACTCACGAACGATCAGCAAAATCATATTTGGTTTTGCTTCTCACTTCTTTTTACAAATTTTTATTGTCTATACAATATTTAAAAAATTGTTCACAATTAAATTTTTTTAAATTAAATCGTACCGTCAGTAGGTTTTTTACTGATTCTGGCAAGAATCTATTTCTTTCATCAGTCCAAATACTCTTCATCATGCTGAAAATCCTTTCCTTATTTGCGTTGTGGAATCGCGGCAAAAAATGAACATATCTTTCGGAATTCTGAATATGTTGTTTGATTTTATTCTTCAAAATATTTAATCCATTTTGAATCAGCTGACAGTTTTGAAAATCTTCATTTCTTCAATTTTTTTAAAAAAGAGTACATTTATTGAATTTTTAGAAAAAGTAAGAGTACATAATTTTACTTGCTCAAAAAGAGTACATGTACTCTTTAAAGAGTACGGTTGGTAACCCTATTTATATGTCATGTCATTTAATTCGTAGTTCCCGATGTTTTGTATTAAGGCACTTTCACTGATCATACAGTTACTATAAAACTTCTCTGTCATTTCATAAACAATGTTTTTTACGTATTTGACGCTCATTTCTTCGTGGATTTCTGAAACTCTTTTAAATTTTGGGTAGTTTCCGGTAATCCTACAGCACTTATTCTGCACTACCCGTAGTTTATTATAATTTGCCCTTGATGTATAACTCCACACTGGACAGGCGTAAATTAGAGATGGTCTGATTACTGATTTGTAGAGGAGTAGTTTGTTTTCCCGGCTTAATTTGGATCTCTTGTTTAGCAAAGTAAATAAGGTGGCCATGCTTGCTGTTGCTTTTTGACTAATATTTCCGCAGTGTTCCGTGTAGTTTAGCCTTTGATCCATGATTACTCCTAGATATTTCACAGTTGGACTCCATTCAATATCACTGCCGCTAATATTTATGTTCTTTACTAGATGTGGTCTTCTTTTAGTAAATAATATGGCTTCGATTTTGGTTTGGTTTGGCTTTATTTTCCATTTTTTCATGTATGCCATGATCCGCTGTGCTGAGTTCTTGAGACGATTTATTATGGTGTCTATTCTCCAGAACTGCGTTAGAATAGCAGTGTCGTCAGCATAAAGTGAATATATACGAATGACCATAACGCAACGAGTCCTATATTTAACCATAAAATCTTACGCTTGTGCACAGTTGTCCGTGTCCGTATTATCTGAGGTAGCTCTGATCCACCTTACATTATTAGTTTCATTCATAACATCCCAAATATTCATCTAATTTAAAAAATGCATACAGTTGCTCACAAAAGTATCCGGCCACTTACCTATCTTAATAAATTTAGTTTAATATTTCGTATTCAGTTCTACAAAAAACTTTATATATGGATTTGTAAATAATTTATTGATTCATTTTCATAATACAGTATATTAAATAATATAAATTACTGTATCTCGCTGATATATTTATTATTTGAATCATATATGCAAAATAAACAACACAAAAGTATTCGGCCACTAAGTTAAATACTATAACAAAAACATTATAAAAAAATGATAAATTAATATTTTGTGGGATATCCTTTTGATTCCAAAATAGCTTTTAATCTATTGGGCATAGATTCAACCAATTTTTTGTAATTTCCGGTCTGGTCTGGTTCCATACTTCTAGAAGATGTTTTTTTAATTCTCTTTTGTTGGAAATGTGCCTTTTGGCCAAACTTCTTTTTAATTCTTCCCATAAATGTTCAATGGGGTTCATATCTGGTGACTGGGGAGGAGTTCCTAACTGTTTTGGAACATTATACAATAGACATTCTTTGGCAGTCCTAGCACAATGCTTAGGATCGTTATCTTGCTGAAATATGAAATTATTTCCAAGACCTATTTTTCCGCACTTTGTTTTAAATTGTTCTTCAAAATGTTTATATATACATATTGATCCATTTTATCTTCAATAAAATGAAGATTTCCAACCCCAGCCGCCGACATACAACCCCACACCATGAGGGAACCACCCCCGTATTTTCTTTGCGGTATTCTGCTCCGGGTTTCCTCCACACCATCTTCCTTCTAGATGTATCGAAAATTTCAAATTTACATTCATCACTAAATATTATTTTATTACAAAAGTTTAGTGGCTCATGGACGTAGTTTTTAGCAAACTGCAGTCTATTTTCTCTATTTTGTTTATTTATCCACGGTTTCTTTCTTGAAACTCTACCATTGTAACCACTTTTTCTAATGGATCGGCGTATTGTTTCAACACTTACAGATTTTCCAGTGCATGTCTGTATTTCTCCACATATTTCTCTAGCACTTGTACCCGGATTTGTCTTCACTATTCTTAAAATCTGTTTTTCGTCACGTCCAGTCAAAATTTTTGATCGTCCACTACGTGGTTTATTAGTCAACAAATTTTCAATTAACATCTTTTTAATAATATCTTGGACTGTACTACGTGGAATTCCTATCTCTAAAGCAATTTTCCGTTGTGAATGCCCTTTTTCATGTAAACACATGATAATTTTTCTCTCCTCTATTATCGTTTCACGTTTTTTAGGCATTATGTATAAAAAAATTAAAAATAGTGAAAAAATTCAAGTTCAAACACAGAATAACACTCGCACCAGTACAATAAGAGTGGCTGAATGTGAATCACTGACATTTGCTGGGATTCCCCTATTTCAACCACGAAAACGTTCGTTGGCCGAATACTTTTGTGTGCGTTTGTTTGTTTAATAAATTTAAATCTAGAAATTTTCATTGAAATAACTAAAAATTTTGAAATATTTTAGGCAGTATTTTGAAGAACAAATAATAAATTAACATTATAAAATTGTTTGATAATTTTTTATTGTTAATAAATATAAAATAGCAGACATAGTTTACTTGATCGAATAATGGCCGGATACTTCTGTGAGCAACTGTAGAACAAAAAAGATTTGTTTTATTATTATAATAATGCAGTGGCGTAACTACAATGGTGCAGATGGTGCCACTGCACCAGGGCCCGAAGCCAAAAGGGGCCCGAGAGGCCCGAAATAGTTCAGTACTTTTTTCAATTATCACTGTCATCTTTATTCACTTTGCTTTGAGTATACATCAGTTGTTCCAATGAGCAAGATGGTGGACTATGTGCAACTCTATGGTTAAACCATTGCCATATAGCAATATAGCCATATAGCGAGTCGTCATGTTACCGTAGAGTTGTATTGGAGTTGCACATAGTCTATCTAGTGGCGCTATGACTATACGGCTGTACTCTTTAGTTACTACAGTTTACAGGTTGGCAACCATATGCCTATGAATTTGGACTAACTCTCCGCTGCTCGCAATGTCAAAAGCGTACTACGTTTTATAGTAAAAAATTTAAAATTTAAAATTTCAAACTCTAATAATTAATTTTGAATACAAAATTTTGCCGAGTTAAATAAACCAAATAAATAAGTTAAATAAATAAAACAAATAAAACTAAAGAATTTCTTTAAGAGTTTTTCAGTATAAGTGTGATTCAATACTTTAAAGACGTTTAAAGTTCGAGTTTAGAGACACACAAAAAACATAAATTTATGTATTAAGTATAATAACAGTTGATAAAAATTTTGCAACTTTCAAATAAAAAAATTGCACTTTGATAAAAGTGACAACCATTTTTTATTACTCGACATCAATTTTACAAAAAAAATCTACTTTGCTCTGCTTTGTTGAAAGAAAAATTGTCAATTTATTTAATAACGTATTTCATTCGGACGCGCCTTGTATTCGTCGACTTTTTTACTTTTTTTTTTGCCCAGCAACTCAAAATTTGCTACGCCTTTTACCTTATTTTTTGTTTCATTAGCTAGAAAATTACGGAACTTACAGCCGGTTACTCTATTTCAAAAACAACATTTCTTAAGCGTTCCGTTATCTTTAAACATAAACTTTAATTGCCGGGCTGCATATTTAGTAATGAACAAGCAATTTAAGAAATTTTGCACTACCAACCGTTAATATAATTGTGAATCACAAGCCAGTACTTCCACTTCTATAACTACCGAAGACTGTGATACGACGAATCAAACAAAATTATTCACCTCTGAGAAAGTTACAGAGCAGCAACAATACACTGAGGTAAATTCGGAAGCTATAAGTCAATTTGTAGGAAAAGAATACCCTACTGATGAAGCAAACTTTTCGTCCAATTTAAATACAGAACAAAAAAACTTTATTTTAAAATTTGGGCCTTGTCAACCACATATTTCATTTCCAAAGGATCAATATGGAGCAAACAAAAATCGTGGATTCAATGCTATTTTTTAGAAAAAATTTAATAAATCAGGCATGACAATTAAACGGCACTGGTTATGTTATTCCCCTACATTAAATAAATGTTATTGTGAACCTTGTTGGTTATTCTGTAATAATACTTCTCAAAATAATTGGGTGGATGGCTATTCTGATTGGCGCCATTTAACTAAGTATTGAAATGCATGAAAATTCAACAACTCATTTACAGTCGTGCGTTATTTATTAACAATGGCGATTAAATGGATATTTAGGAGCTGATCTTGAAATTCAAATTAGAAATGAATCAGATTTTTGGAGACAAATTTTAGATAGAATTATACATGTAACATTAACTCTTGCTATGTGCAATTTACCATTCAGAGGACACCGAGAAAATACTGTTTCTATAGAAAAAGGTCGTTCCGGAAACTTGTTATCTTTTATTGATTTACTAGCTCATTATGACCCAGTTCTACAGGAGTTATTAAGAAAACCTAAAGGCTCTATTAAATACTTAAGTCCGAAAATTCAAAACGAATTGATTAAAATTCTGTCTGATTCAGTTCAAAATAATATCATTTCCGAGGTACAAAATGCTTCATTTTTCTCCATCATAGTGGATACAACTCAGGATATATCAAAAGTAGATCAATTAAGTTTAATCGTTAGATATACGAAAATAAAATCTTCAAAAGGAGAAATACATGAGGACATTGAAGTAAAAGAAGCATTTGTAGGTTTTATTGAAGTTATTGATCAAAGGTCAGAAGATTTAGTTGATTTAATAATTAATAATCTTACAAACAAGGACTCAATTTGTCAAAACTTCTTGGACAAGCGTATGATGGTGCGGCTAATATGTCCGGCATTTATAATGGTGTCAAAGCAAGAATTTTGAAAAAATATCCTCTTGCAAAATATGTTCATTGTACAAGTCATAGTTTGAATTTGGTATTAAATGATTCTGTAAAAAACGTTGCTACTTTGGAATCTTTTTTTAACTTCTTAGAACAGTTTTATGTATTTTTTGGACACAGTATCGGAAAATTTTATCTGAAATGGGAAACACAAAAATCTCTGAAACGATTATGTCCAAACGTTGGTCATCCAGAAATGATTGCTTACTAGAAATCAAATACAAATATGTCGATATTATGAAAGCCCTGTCCAAAATAATATTATTGAAAAATAACACTACTTAAGTAAATGAAGCAAAACTATTATTAAAACGTTTACAGATGTTTGAAACAATATTTCTAATTGTTTTGGAAAGCAGAATTTTAGAATCAATTGATAAAGTTTCAAAACAATTTCAAAACCCAAAATTGGATCTTTATTTGGCAAAAATTTTATTAGAACAGTGTTATGAATATGTGTCCGGACTTTGAAATAAGTATGATGATTTAAAAAACTTAGCTATCGAAATGGCTAACAGTTGGGGAACAGAAATAAAATTTACATCGAAACGAATGAGGATAGTTAAATGATACTTTGATGAACTGTGTGCAGACGAACGAATATGCTATCCGGAACTAAATTTTAAATATACTGTTTTTTACAATACAATAGACATCGTCACACATCAGTTGGAAACCAGATTTATTGGCATGACAAGTTTATTAGATTCCTTTGACTTTCTTATCCCTTCAAATTTAAGTACATTAATAGAAGAAACTTTATTCGAAAGAGGCATGAAATTTGTAATAGAATATCACGATGATGTATCATATTCATTTTCACAACAATTGATATCATTTAGAAATAGTATGGCATCCGAAATTAAAAAAATTACATCAATTAGTGAACTTGCTTCTTTATTAATTATACAGTAACAAGCACTGTCATCAACTTTCCCTGATATTTACACAGCGTGCATCTTATTTTTGACGATTCCTGCGACTGTTGCCAGTGCAGAACGTTAATTTTCAACTTTAAAATTAATAAAAAAATTATTTAAGAAGTACAATGTTGCAACAACGTTTATCCGGTCTCGCAACTCTATCAATTGAACAAGATCGCGCACGAAAAATAGACACAACAGATATCATCAATCGTTTCGCGGAGGCAAAAGCAAGAAAAAGATTATTGTAACTTGGTAAGTAATTAAAAAATATAATTATATATGGCTAGATTCAACTGAGCATGTATTATTCTTTTGTTTTTCAACTGAGCACGTTTTATTCTTTTCTTGTTCCAAAAAGTTTGGGGGGCCCACTTTGTATCTCGCACCAGGGCCCACACAACTGTAGTAGCCACTGTAATAATGTTTTTATATGTCCCTGCTGTGACGTTAAAAATAACTGAGATATTTAACAAAATAGTTTAATTTTCTTCAGCAAGTCACATGAATGTAATGAAACCACCCATCCCCAGATCAGGACCAGGACGTTCAGGGTAAACTCTCGTTGCCGCACGGATACAGTGTAACCGTAAACTAAGAATTTGTACTGGTGTCACTAATATATTACTGACTGTGCCTTTTAACAATATTTGCTCGCCATTCATATATGAATATCATTATATGTGTATGCTGTGTTACTTAATGTGTTAACTTATAAGTCATAGTTTGTAGTTAGCACCTCAAGTATGAAGTTGAAAAGCAGATATGAGATTCTATCTCCTTATCTGACTCTAGAGTGAATTTTAAAGGATGTAATTTTAGGAACGGTATTGATAATTTTGACATAATTTTTATCTCATGTTTTGGTGAAAAATCCTTCATTACATCTAGTTTTTCTGTTCGAATTCTAAACTATGGTATTCGAATCCTTAATAGTGAGTGTGAATTGTGCGATAGTGCAGTATGTACATGATTTATTGTAGACGTTCTTTTTTTGTCGGTTTTATTGAGTTTTGGAGGGTGGGGGGTTGCGTCCGCGACTGACAAACTTTTAATAACACAGCTTGGCATTTGTAGAGCGCCCAGTCACGTTGCTTATCGTTGTGTACGTTTATGTTTTTCAAATTTACGTGCAAAGTCAATATTTTCTACAAGCTATATCAATGTTAGGTTAGATAAATTGAACTCTTTGAGTACTTTTGTGTTATTTGATGAAAACAGTTATCAGTAGTTTTCACCACAGTACATATCCCTCGAAGAACAAAGAATATTTATCAAAATAAAATTTAACGTTTTTTTATTTTTTTGTTTTTCAAAACATTTTGCGAAAACTTGTATGGGTTGACTCAGTGGTTTTCAAGTTTGTTAACGTAGGGCAGACGTGGAAAACTTACAACACAAATGCCACCAGTGTCGGTCCATAATTTTATGAAGCTTGGATTACTTACATATCTGAGAGCCTCTTTATAGACAATGTTTTTAGTTTTACCATGAGGCGCTAGCAACTAAAGGTTGTTGCTAAAACTGCCACGTCAACACGCTATATTTAATTGCTCATACTTTTGTCTTATCTGTATAAATAAAATTGGAGGCTATTTCTGATTTTTAATTTTTTCGTCCTCATATTTTGCTTCCACATGATTTCTAAGTGACTGTATAACTATATCCAAAATCAATGTTTGTCTGTTTATTCAAGCTTCACGTCAAAAAAAAACTGGGGAAAGAATCTGGATTAGAACACAAGCTAAATGGTATCTAAAATTTTTTATTCTTAAGGCCGTTTTTGGGAAACGCTAATTAAAAAACTCGATATATTTAAATAACTCGCTTATTATTTACGTATCAGCAAATAAAATATATAATAAAAACCTAGGAAGTATAGGCACGCCGACTAGTACTTGTTAAAACCTGCATCTTAAAACGTCCTTACTTCACACAGAAAACACTCTTGTGTTTAAGCGCCATACTTTGACTTGGTTTTACAACAAATGAGTGAAGCGTGATAAATGACGCAATATGGTTTATGCCTCGAAAACAGCAACGCTAACGTCATTGCACTTGTTACAGTAATCTTGTTTTCTTAATATTCATCAATAACCTCCATGCTCATATCCATTTTATTACAAATTATATTTTATATTAAAACTATATTATCTTTTATGGGCAGATTATTGACTTTTAACTTGAGACAATTTGTAAGCATTATTGAATAAAATCCGTTACAAACGCAAGAAGAACTCGCAAAATACTTGAGAGTTGTTGAGCGTTCGTTTCGAGACGATTACATGGGATAGGAAAAATTCAAAAGCTCAAAAGAATAGGTCCACCATGAACTCTCCAATCTCAGTACTGTCAACCGGCCCAAACATTCATTTCGTTGCTTGCCGGGTAAGGTATAAACTTTTTTTTGTGGAAAATTGTTTTCGGCGACGAAAAAATTGTCACACGTTCATGGGTAGATACCGGTCAACCATAAACTTCAAAGGTAAAAACATCCCTCGGGACATGAAGAGTGTACATGAGAGTATTACGAGCTCCTCCAACTGGATGAAACGTTTACACCGACCTCTATAGTCGTCAACTGAATTATATGGCAGCTAATGGAACAGAAAATATCACTACTCGATAAGGATATCTGAAGTCATTTGCTGCTCGACAACGTTAAGACGCATATTACTCTTAGTCTGCTTGCACTTCCAATTAGAACAGGCCAGTAACGTCATATGGAATTCGTAGGGTCGTTTCTTTGCTTAGCAACCGACGTAGATCCATTTGTCATTAGTTTGACGTCATTACTTGGTGCATAAGCAATATCATCACTGGCTTGTTCTCGTGGTAAAAACACTCTACTACTCAGCAAATCATCTTTAATTTAGATTTGGAAATTCTGGTGTACACGGCGTATTCACCAGACTTCGGATTATCATTATCAATGCTTTCGAGATGTACCTCAGTACTGTCAACCGGCCCAAACATTCATTTCGTTGCTTGCCGGGTAAGGTATAAACTTTTTTTTGTGGAAAATTGTTTTCGGCGACGAAAAAATTGTCACACGTTCATGGGTAGATACCGGTCAACCATAAACTTCAAAGGTAAAAACATCCCTCGGGACATGAAGAGTGTACATGAGAGTATTACGAGCTCCTCCAACTGGATGAAACGTTTACACCGACCTCTATAGTCGTCAACTGAATTATATGGCAGCTAATGGAACAGAAAATATCACTACTCGATAAGGATATCTGAAGTCATTTGCTGCTCGACAACGTTAAGACGCATATTACTCTTAGTCTGCTTGCACTTCCAATTAGAACAGGCCAGTAACGTCATATGGAATTCGTAGGGTCGTTTCTTTGCTTAGCAACCGACGTAGATCCATTTGCCATTAGTTTGACGTCATTACTTGGTGCATAAGCAATATCATCACTGGCTTGTTCTCGTGGTAAAAACACTCTACTACTCAGCAAATCATCTTTAATTTAGATTTGGAAATTCTGGTGTACACGGCGTATTCACCAGACTTCGGATTATCATTATCAATGCTTTCGAGATGTACCTAAGATACGAAAATTGCGCAGTAATTCGAAACTAATCCAAGAGATGGTTGGTCATAGTAACTATTTTGATGGTTGAACTATGTTTTACATGTTATGAAAATAAAGCATATAAATTGATGTGACGTGTGAATTTTCACACATTTCAGGATTTTGTAGATAAATTAATTATAAGATGCGTGCGAATTATGCATTGAACTATTACGGTTCACATCAATGTGCAATTACTAAGAATTTTGTCCGTATTTTATATTAACAGGAGTGGTTACAGGGCGTGGGACAAAAGTCTTTTAACATGTTTTTGGAAAAAATCTTGTTAAAATATATAAATTTAAAAAAACTACTTGTCATTCCTTAATCTACGCCTTAGAACCTTTCTTTCTAAGTGGTGACACAAAAGATGGAAGACGACCAAAACGAAAAAGGCGAAGCGCCTTATGTATGTGCGGCACATACATAAGGCAATCGCATCGTCTACTTTCAGGGTAGAGCACGCCCTGACTATAGTCAATGAGCTGAATATTTGCAGAAATTATTTCGGAGCGTATGTTCTTTTATTTAATATTTTTAATCAACTAACGCTGCATTATCCTTGGTTTTTAGGGAGCGTAGCATAAATTACATACATTTTTGTACATTGTAATAAAATTATGAAGTTTATAGAGCTGATTCAGTAATTATATTGTATTATTTAATAAGTTGAATTAATAAGAGAGTTACCTTTTATGTTTGTGCAAACGACCACTAGGTGGCAATATTGAAATGTGTCATTACTATATTCGTAAAATTTGACATTTGTTATTGTGAAATCAGTGACAGCTCATAAATTGACCGAATAGTTTGTTGACAGTGAGCGTTTAAAAAAAAGAAGTTTGTGAAAAAATGGATATTACTCGTGAAGGTTATCGTTGGATGATTCTTTATGATTTTAGTAAAGGCTTCAACAACAATCCATAGATTCGCTTTGTTCAACTTTTGGTAATGAAGCACCATTAGAAAAGACTGTTTACAATTGGTTTGCAGAATTTCGTCATGGTCGTGCGTCCGTCAGTGATGAATATCGTGAAGGTGGACCAAAAACGGTTGTGATTCAAAAAAACATCGATGCTGTGCACAAAATGATTGAAGAAGATCGGCATGTGCCTTGCTGTGTAAGATAGAGGCATCCTTTGGCATATCGCAGACTGCAATACATTCGAATTTGCATGAACATTTAGCTGTAAAAAAGATTTGTTCTCAATGGATTCCGCATAACTTGACCGAAGCTCAAAAAAAGGCTCGCGTTGATTGGTGTAAGGGAATGCTAAAAAAAAAAATCAACCTAGGCACTGCAAAATCCGTATACAACATCGTTACAGGTGACGAAACTTGGATTTATTCATATGAACCGGAAACAAAGCAACAATCCACTGTTTGGGGTCTTCCAAGATGAACCGAAACTCACAAAAGTTGTTCGTTCATGAAGCACTTCCAAGAAAATTATCGCTTATTTCTTCGGTTGTACTGGACATGTCGCAACCATTCATTTAGAGGATCGGAGAACAGTTAATGCTGAATGATATACAATAATTTGTCTGCCAGAAGTTATCGACAAAATCAAGAAAAACAACCAAAAACGTCACATCATTCTTCATCATGTCAATGCAAGCTCCCACACAGCACGTCAAACAATTGATTATTTGAAGGAGAAAACCATTATTAATGTCTCATTGCCCGTATTCAACTGATTTATCCCCTAACGACTTCCCCAATGTCAAACAAAAATGCGTGGATAGCGATTTTCATCACCTCAAGAAGCTGTTGAAGCATTCGAAAACCAT
>OZ020614.1:39779306-39822732 GCA_963971575.1 Liopterus haemorrhoidalis | reverse complement strand
TAGATGGGAGATGGAAGAGGTGTAACGAGTTTAGGGGTGAGGTAGAGGAAACGCGGGATTTTCGGCAAGAGGGGAAGAGGTAGAAAAGGGGATGCATAGCGGTAAGGAGAGGGGTGGGAAGGAGGACGAGAAAGAAGTTAAGGCAATCTTCTGGAATGTGGCAGGGATTAAAGGAAAGGATGAAGAATTTTGGAATTTTTGAAGGAATTTGAATGTAGAGAGATGGAGTCTAGGAGGAAGAGATAATGAAACTGATGAGTGAAGAAGGCAAGGGAGAAAGATGGGCAAGAGAACTGGAGGCAAGAAGGAAGGATATCGAAGAGGGAAGCCGGAAGGAACCAGGAAGAAAGAGAGGAACACTGGAAGAAGAACAAGGAAATGAAACAAAAATATTGTAATATATTAATTATGTTATTTTATTTTTATTTCTTTGTAATTGTTTGTTAATTGGTTGTAATTGTTAATACCTTAAACACCGCAAGGCCTAGGGGAAATAAAGAATATATATAACCTAACTTTTTGACAATTAACAAACTGGCATCTCACCAAGTTTTTCAACTATGACGTCATCTCATAGTTATGTTGAATGGATACCAGATTTTTTTTTTAAAACGAAATACGTAACGACTTTTGGTTTTAGAGACAGATAGATACATGAGAGACAATATAATTGTTGTTTGGTCGTATATATGTATGTCGATACATATATAACTCTAAAAAGAACTAGAACTTTTTCAACCATCTAGTATAAGAGTTGATGAATAATCTAGCCTGACACAGTAACGAAACATGCATTTGTGCAGGCGAATGCTAACACATAACATTCAATCGCCCTCATTAATCAGAATCAGTCGTTATAAAATCTGTTCTATATTTGTAAACATAAAAATATTTAGATCAATTAGATTCAAAATATTACTATTCATTGTAAGTTATCGCAATCAAATATGTGTTATGCAGAATTATTGTAATACCATTAAAATACATTTCTAGAACTTGTACAAAATTTATTTCGATAATTTTAAGATATAAAATTCACGATCCATGGAAATTAAAACGCAACTGAGAACTATAAAGTTTAAGAAATCGATTTTTTTTCGATTTCGTTCATTATTATCATTCATTTGCGAAATTTGATCTATTATTAGACATACGCTTCCCGCAAATTTTTCCAGTGCCTGCTGTCGTTATCCACTCTAGTTCATTGTTTACCTACAGCTCGTTCGAGATCACGTTTACTAGGTGCGTTTGATAAGTCAGTGACTTCGAAATGAAAGATTTTTTTTTTACCAAAATGCGACTTAATTTTCAAAATAGTCACCTTTAGCTCGATACATTTTGACCAACAATATTCAAACTTCTTCAAGCCTTCCAAAAGGAACGATTGCTCGAACTCTGCAAGATAGGCGGGTGTTTCAGTCATGATCTCCTTTTTCGATGCAAATCTTTTTCCAGCGAGCCATTTCTTCATGTTTGGAAAGGGAAAGAAGTCTCATGAGTGCAAATTTAGAGAATAGGGTAGATGATGGTGTTGTCGGTAGCGCAATTCGACCAATTTGGCCGTTAAAATTGGGGACGAGTGATCTGATGCGTTGTTATAGTGGAACAGAAATTTTTACTTCGCCAAATGGGCTTGCTTTTTCATCAATTCACCGTGTAATCGATCCAATAAAGTGGCATAAAATTGTCCTATGATGGTTTTTGCCTTTTCCAAATATTCGATGAAAATTATGCTTTGCGAAACTTAGAAATTCGTAGCATCTTTCTAGCCAAGGGAACCCGTTTTGACTTCTTCGAGGCAAGTTCTCCAGGAGAAATCTACTGTTTTGACCGTTCTTTCATTGATAGTGTGTAGTGATGGATCTATGTTTCATCAACAGTCATGAAACGCCTCAAAAACTCTTTGGCTTGCGCTTATATATCTCCAATTATTGCTTCGAAATGGTCACGTGATTCCGTTTTTGATCCACTGTGAGCAGACGCAACACCCATTTTGTTGTTAGCTTTTTCATGTCCAAATGTTCGTGCAGGATATTAAACATACTCTCGGCTGAGATTTTAACCATTTTCTCTATCTCGCATATCATCACTCGGTGGTCGTCCAATACGATATCATGAATTTTAATGACCATCTCTTCAGATATGATCTCTTTCGGACGTCCTGGGTGCTTAGCATTATTCGTGCTCGTACAACCACAATGAAATTCAGTGAACCACTTGTGAACCATTCCATGCAACGGGGCAGAGTTCTCATAATTTTCTTTTTGGCGTTGCTTCGGTTTCCTTAACGATTTTTCCAGGCAAAAATAGTACTTTATAAACACACGGAATTACCTTTTTCATTGTAGCAAATAAATATAAATTTATTCGCATCCGAACGCTGTTAAAAATACATTAATTCATAAATCTACTTAAATCTTAGTATGCATGTCTACAAAGAATAGAAAATGTCAGAAATAATATCAAACTTTCCATCTGAGCGCCATCTCTTATCAAAATCACTAACTTATCAAACACCATAACCAGTAAAGAGCTGGGGTAATTCATAGAGCAAACAGAAATCAGACATTAAATTAAAAATCACAAACGGAAATGGTATGATGCTATCTTTAGACGCGACAATATCCAGACAATATTGCAAGGAGAACATTGGATTGGAATAAAAGGCAAAAGAATAATTGGGAGACTAAAACAGATATGGTGATGCACCAGAGAAATAGAAAGGTATGAAATACGTTAATGGAAAAGCTAGAGACAAATAAATGTCTAAGCGATGAACCGTACCAGATGATGACGTATCGTTGAAGTCCTTTCTCCACCTGAGGAGCTACAAGACCTAATAAATTACATGCATAACTAGCAGTATGCCTACTGCTTCGCTTCAAAAAAAAAGTAGTAGTCGGTTTAAATCGGGCCCCTGTCAGAATGAGTCTGACTTGTTGCGAATCGTTTTAGGAGCATTCAAGCGGACGATTCTCCTCTTCTGACCTCGTTTCGGCTTATTCTTTTGTTCTCACTCTCTTTGCTTTGTTTCTAAGTGTTCCAGTTCATGTTCTTTTGGGCATTTCGATGGGCACAAAATAAAGCAAACAAAAAAGAAAGTAAAATGGAAGTACCTAACAAAGAATAAACACATTTTCATCCTAAATCAATTAACAAAATGGAAAGTTAGGTTATATCGAACTACTTCTAAAAAGAGATTGAAACCCTATATTTCCTATGGAGGGAAGGAGCTAATGTGAATTATGATGCAGAGCACTTCTTTCCAACCGATTTGTCGCCGAATTTTGGTTAAATTATGTGTGTAATGTAATGCTAAATATCATATATACAAATCTAAATAAACTTAAATGAAAATTTCAGTATATTAGAATCATTAAAAATAATTGTTAGAAATGTTTCGTGTTCTTTTCATACTTCTTGTACAATTTATTTTAATTTTTCGCCCGGTGAGTCACATAGACAAATAGATCGGAAAGCAGTGGCAAAGAGTCAAATTAGTCAAATATTTATTATTCTAAACAATTTTACTTCGAATAAGGAATATTCAAACATTATTACCAATAGTAACTGCAGTTCTTGGTATATTTGTTTTGACTGGACCGCTCGAACTTCATTCATTATTTATTCCTCTCAAGTTTCGGCTTCTTCTGTCCTAAAATTTTACTAACCTAACCTAACTAAGACTTTTGCTTTCTTCACCATTTCTATTATGTGTTGTTGTAAACTCCCATTGCCTTTGAAATAGTAGCCTAGGTACTTAAAGCTCATAACTTTTTCTACGACTTCTCCTTTCCAGCTCCATTGTCATTCTTTTTCTCTTCCTCCCTATTTTTTGCATTTCTTTATCTTTGTTTTGCCGTGTTCAGAAATAGCTTCTTCTTATCCAGGTATTTCTCTAATTCTGCCAGGACAACTTTCATTTCACCCTCTGTTTTTTCATTTCATCACCCATTTGCGATCATCGGCATATGCCAGCGTATGAAACTCTTGATTTCCCGCTACAATCCCCCCTGCCTGCCTACCTTTCAGGTAATCTTCTATGTCTGATTTATAAATAGTGAATAACAGCCTTGTCTTAATCCTCTATTTGTAAAAAAAAAATCTTTCTCGGTTTCCTACTTTTACAATATTTTTTGTTTCTTTGTATAAGTTTTTATACTCTTTATTATATGGTGGATTACCTCTTCTTTCTGAAGCATTTTTAGTAAGTCGTGCTTGTCTATTGAATCAAATGCTGCTTTCAGATCTGCAAATAACACAAACCCTTTTCCTTCTGGACTTCCCTTCCTATGAGGTAGTTTATAATGTATATGTTATCAATTGTACTTCTTTCTGGTATAAAGCCTGCCTGCGTATCCGGTAAGATGTCTCCGAAGTCCACCTTTTCTCTCGGCCCCTTTTCTAGAATCATTGCGAATATTTTGTACAGAGTGTTTAGTAGGGTGGTTCCCCACGTAATGCTGGTTTTATCTTTGTTTTCTGCCTTATGTATCGGTACTATCATGCCACTTTTTCTTTTTCTTGGGACTTCTTTACCTCTATATATTTTTTTATTATTGACAAAATTCTCATTTTAAGATTTTCTGTACTCTATATCCAAGCTTCATTAGGTATCCCATCTGTGCAAGGCGATGTTTTTGTTTTTTTAATTGCTCTTTCCACCTCTGTTAACGTTATTTCCTCTACCTCTTGTTATTCTTACCCTTGTTTAAACTTTAATTGTACCATTTTTTCAGACACTTGTAAAAATTCTTGAAAGTGTTCTTGCCATTCTTCTATTCTTATGTTTTCATCAGGTGTAGTTCGTTCTGGTTTCCGTTCTTTATTTATGTATGCCTATGCTTCATTTGTTGTGTTTCTTATTTCAACCTCTTTTTTCTCTTTCCGCATTTTCTTTTGACAAAGTTCGTGATATTCTTTCTTTTCTTTCAAGTACTTTAGTACTTTTTAGTTGGTACTTTATATTCCTATACTTAATCGTTTTCCTCACCATTGCATCATTTTTATATATTTAGAGATTGAAATCATGTGTTTGAGTTTTGAAATCACAGTGACTTTTTTTTTAATAACATATGACAAATTAACATTGGTCGTAAAATCACTAAACCACCCTCACAGAAATAATAACTCCATCTCATTCAAAATCATCAAGTTAAATTTGAATACGCCTCGTTTGGATGACACATATAAATGTGTGAAATACGTAGGTGTGAGTACAAATGTAAACGTTTCGTTTGAAACAAAATATCAATAGGTTAACACAAAATTGTTGATGCGTGGCAATGATAAAGTACAAAGGGTAAAAAATCGTATGGTGTTTGGATTAGATTGGTATTATTCCTTTACTGATTGGTACGCGTAAATCTAACAAGAGTATACAAGTTAATTAATAATATCCAAGTGGCGCGTCCACAGTTTACTGACTTCCAGCCATGTGGTTAACGTGCCATCTACACCGGTGCTATTAGAAATAGACAGGGTCTACTCATGGATCTATGCGATTCACATTTTTGTATATAATACTCTCTATTACTATTTCTCAATTTTTTGATTTCATCTATAACAAATTCTACAAAAAAATCCTTTGTGGAAAACCATGAAATGCATGTTTTATCGACCATTAAAGCGGGCAATATTACTGTGAGCAAACGCGGCACCCATTTTGCCAATAGTTTTTCCATACCCAAATATTCGTGCAGGATATGAAATACACGTTCATCTGAGACGTTTTCCACCTTGGCTACCTCACGTATCTTAACTCGGCGCTCGTCCAACACGATATCATGAATTTTATTGAGCAAAACTTCATTCGGACGTTTCTGGAGCTTAGCATAGTTCGTGCTCTTACAACGAAATTCAGTACGAGTACAACGAAATTCAGTGAACCACTTTTGAACAATTCTATGCAACGGAACGGAGTTCCCATAATATTTTTTTATCAATTGCTTCAATTTTCTTAATGGGTTTTCCATGTAAAAAATAATGCTTTATCAACACACGGAACTCACTTTTTTTCATTGTAACAAATAAACACAGACTTATCCACTTACTACTATTTCACAGATCCACTTGAAACTTAGTGCGTATGTCTACAAAGAATGGCAAATATCAGAAATAATATCAACCTTGCAATCTGTGCACCATCTCTTATCAAAGTCGCTGACTTATATTATGAATATATATATATATATATATATATATATATATATATTTTATCTTGTTATATATGTATATATGTATAGTCGTTATAATTTAATGTAACAATTTGTAAATTATGTCGTTGTAGTGTTGGGTTTGTCCCGTTTACAACGCCGCCATCTTAAATAAATAAATAAATAAATAAATAAATAAATAAATAAACACACACTGTTAACATTTTTAAGCTACAAATGTGTTTCGAATGTTGAAACATTGAAACACACAATTCAAATTGAAAATCAGAAGCGGTTTTTAAAATCATTGTTTGACTGTATAAACTGATTTTCCAATTTTTAATTTACTCTTTTATTCCAACCTTGATATGTTGAAACTGATAAAAACTACAAATTAACTGTCAAAAACAATTTAATTTATGAATATTTGATTGTGAAATACATTGTAGAATAATTTAATAAAAATTAATAAATACAAATAAATATAAAACAAAATGTTTACAATATGATTTTATAGTAATTGTACCAGGATAAATAAATCAACTGGCCGACAATAACTGCAACATATTAGCTTGATATATGATAATAATAATAATAGGTTGCCAGTACCCAGGTGGAGCCTTAAGGCAGAGAAATTAATTTCTCTACTTCTAGACATCTGCTACTGAAGTCCTGGCTCCTTATCTTGGCTCCTCGAGGTCCAAGCAACACGTTGCCTCCATCACTTGTCACGTGGGTGATTAGATGGAAATATAACTCCTGGTTTTAACAATACAATTTATTAAATATACAAAAAAATATTAAAAATAAAAATAAACAAAAATATAAAAAAATAACCCATACGTGCGTAAAAATGCTTCTTAGCGACTGTAAACCACTGCGCTGGGTAAAATGCAGAAGACACTGAGACGTACCCGGGCAGCCGTAAACACCGCCGGTGAACTCAAATAAGCTGACTTTCAGTGTGCTTCCAAACTGGCTTAAATATCACACGCCCTGGCGTTACTGCGTACTCGACGTAACCCTTTCTAGCGCGGAAACTCTCTCTTTGTCTTATTACACAAAATAAGACTGCATCCAGCAGGTTTATATCAGCGTCTTTTTAATATTCGACATTTTTTGTATTATTATTTATACTTTATACATTCGACTAATTTAATGTAATTATTATAGCCATATTCTACTATAACAAATACGAAATAAATTAATATATTATTTTTTAGGTTAAGTTTTTTCACAAAAAGAATATTACCATCTCACTGAGCAAGGGATGCAGTGCATCATTTGCTTCCATGGACGCCACGCCACTGATTAATTTATTCCTAATAATTCCAAACTGTTGGGCGCCAATGTAAAGACTACATATACTGACGATGTGATATACTAATTTATTTAATGTTCAGTATCCCCCAGAATACTTAATTCTATTCACAGCTAATTATAACTAAGTCAGTATCAAAGAAAACTTGCGTTTATTTTTAATTTGATTTTTCCTTTTCCTGATAACATTTCTCCTCCATATTTTAGGTGTATAATATGAGTAAAAACAAATAGAAATTTATCAGATTATGTATAAATTTTCCCAACAATTAATTAAAGGTAGAAATGTGACGTGAAACGGTCGTTACGTCCTTAAAATTACCACGCAATCTGATTCAACCATCCGGTAACATTTTTAAAGCTATGCATTCTTTGCAAATGAAACGCTCCTAAATATTAGCACTGTCAAGTAATATTATCTTCTACGCCGTAAAAATAGCTCTGATGTAACCACAAAAATTATAACCTAATAATTTATGAAATGATGAAATTAAAATAATATCAAAAGCATAAATTATATGAAAAATTTTAATAGTAAAATTTTTCAATTTAAGAACAATTATGCCTCATTTTCTTTTGTAATTTTTTGTACCTAGCCAGATATAGTTGCATAGTTGGAAGGTTATTTGAACAATTTTGAAAAATATATATACGCTTTGAGTTATCTATATTAATAAAATGAGGCTGTTTTTTCATTTTTTTTGGCCTCATATTTGGTTTCTATGCGGTTCAGATCAGATCCGATAAAGAAATGATTTTTTGTCTGTCTGCCTGTTAAGCCTGTGTAGCCGAAAAAACGGCTAGACATATTTTCACGTAATTTGGTATGATGATAAATAATAATAATAATAATAATAATTTTTATTGTCCAATAGATCGTACAATTGCCGATATAAGACTCCTAAAAAAATACAAATAATAAAGTAATACATAAATATATAAAAAAATTACATCAATATAATATACATATTATTTTAGCTGTGTGTCAGAAATTCAGAAACCGAATAGAATGATCTTTCTATTAAATATTTTTTTGAATTATTTTTGAAAATTTTGAAGTTACTTAATTGCTGAATTTCTGACGGTAGCTAATTAAATAAAATTATTGCCATATATTTTGTACTGCGTTCGTAAGTAGTGGTTCTGTGCTTCGCAATCATCAACTTGTTATGACCATGTCGCGTATCGTATGCGTGTGATTCTTCTAACAGTTGAAATTGATTTTTATTTTGAAATGCGTAAAATAAAGTTTCTAATATATATAAAGAGAGTACTGTTAAAATATTAAATTGTTTAAACATAAATGTACATGAAGATCTAAATGGTTTCCCTGTTAAGGTTCGTATTGCCGATTTCTGTAATTTAAAAATTCGGTCTGCGTCAGTTTATCTTCCCCAGCAGATTATACCATAAGACATAACAGACTGAATATTAGCGAAATAAAAAATTCTACATACATTAGTGCTAGTAAAGTTTTTAACTTTTCTTAGGCAATAAAGAACTTAAGCGATTTTTGACGAAATATCATTTATATGGTTTTTTCAATTTAAATTATTATCAACAAACAACCCCAAAAATTTAGTATGATGGACTGTATTAATATTTGCTATAATTCTAGAATCTATTATTTTTTAACTGTCATTATTAATATTAAAATGAATCATATTCGTTTTATTTAAATTTAAAATGAAGTTGTTGATTGAGAACCAATTAAACATTGTTTAAAAATTTTCATTGGTGTTTTGAATGACATTGTCAACTGTGTCGTCATGTTGTAAACATGAGGTGTCATCGGCGAACTGAGTGACAATGCCATTTTTTATGCAACTTGGAAAATGATTAACGCAAATATAATAAGGGCCCAAGCATGCTTCCCTGAGGGACTGAATATTTAAATTTTTTGTTTTCTGAATATATATTATTTATTTTAACTGTCTGCGATCTATCGATTAGATAAGTTTTGATCCAGCAGTAGGCTTTACCTCTAATTCCTATTTGATTTAATTTCTCTAGTAAAATATAATAATCTACGCAATTAAAAGCCTTTGTAAGATCAGCAAAAACGGCTAAAACTTTTTTATTTTTATCCATATTTTCGTAGATATTATTTACGTAATTAGTTTATTGCATCAACTGTGGAAATACCTTTTCTAAATCCATATTAGCATTGGTTTAAAATTTTGAACTTGTTTAAAAAAGAAAATACTCTTTGTGCATAGCACTTTTCTAATATTTTAGATAAAACTGATGTTAAAGCAATCGGTCTGTAATTATCGGGGTTCAATTTATCACCTTTTTTATACAGTGGTTTAATAACAGTTGTTTTTAAACATTCAGGAAATATAGGGTGACCATCCGTCCCGGTTTTAGGTCAATTGTCCCGGTGTCCCGAAAAATGTTTTCGGGACGGCCGATTGTCCCGGTTTTTACATAATTCTGCATTTGTAAGAAGAGAAATATAACAACTAGTCATTCTGAGAGGTGAGGTCCTTTTTTTTTGCTCTTCACTTGGATCTGGGAGGTGAGGACCTTTTTTTTGCTCTTCACTTGGATTTGGGAGGTGAGGACCATTTTTTTTGCTCTTCACTAGGATCTGGGAGGTGAGGACCTTCTTTTTTTTCCTGTGTCCCGGTTTCCCTTTACTGAAATCTGGCCACCCTAAGGAAATATGCCAGATTCGAATGTTAGATTAACTAAATAAGTTAGAATTTCTGCAATATTTAATAGGCAAACTTTTATTATTTTTGAATTAATATCATCTATGCCAGTAAAATTTGTATTTTTTAAGTTGGATACTATATCGCAAATTTCATTGAGAGTAACAGGCTCCAAAAATAAAGATTCAGTTACAAAATTAATATTGTCAAGAGTATTATTAATATTTTTATTTAAAGATTGAGTTAGTTGATGGGGAATATTTCAAAAATAATTATTGAAATGATTTGCAATTTCAGTTTTATCTTGAGTAATATAATTATTAATTTTTATTTCATTTATTTGGTTATTTTTTCTATTTTTTGTTTCACTGTTAATTATTTTCCAAATTGTTTTACCTTTTTGTTTGACGTGCATATTTGGTGTGAGTAGTTTAATTTCTTGGCTAATCTTATTGTTTTTCTATAAATACATTTATAGAGATTGTAATATTTTTTAAAACTGAGACTAGATGTTTTTTGTAGATAATATAAATTTTTGAGTGTATGTGATGAATTGATAATTCCTTTTGTAATCCATTTTGGTTTTATTTGATTTTTTATTATTTTATTCTTTATGGGACAGGAAATATTTATGAAATGCTGAATAGTTTTTACAAATTTTTCCCAACTATAATTTATATCATTTATACCTTTATATATTTCAGACCATTTTTCTTGTGACAAATAATAATTTAACTGCAACAAATTACTATTTGCAGATGCCCTATAGGCATAGGCGCAGAAATTATTCTAGGGGGGGCAAGACCAAAACATAGATATAGATCAGCGTTTCTCAACCGGTGGTCCGCGGACCACTAGGTTGATACTACGGTGGGCATTAGTTATATCATGTTTAATACAACCTTACGGAAACCTTCATAACTTGTATTGAATATGTCTATAGATCTATCCTTTGCTAAGAGATCGTTGAAAAGCGTTATCATTTTATGTAGTGGACTCATTCCACGATGCTCCGTGTTGGCCCTTTTACATTCAAAGAATGCGTCCCTAATTCTGAGGTCACGAGATGATACTTTTATGGATATCCTGGATAGGTTATAAAAACAGTTGATCAGATTATTAAATATTTTATATAAAAATAGCAGGGATGCCAATTCCCTTCTCGCGGCCAAAATCCTGACACAAAATGTTGCTAATATTTCGTTACTAGGTGTGTATTTTGAATACACCCCTGTTATTCTAAATTTTACAACACGGTAATATCGCGTTTGAACATTTTCAATATTCTTTATATATTTTGCTTGATATGGTGCCCATATAATGGAACCATATTCAAGTATAGGTCTTACGTACGAATTGAATAAGGCAATATATGAACTTTCTTGACGATAATCTTTTTTCAGACGTAGGATATTATTGGTGTTACTATTATTGGTGTACTATTACGCACTATTAAGGGTGTGTTCAATATGTTGTTGAAATCTTAACTCCGCATCGAACCATACTCCCAGATCTTTTATTATTTCCGTACGTGGAACGCTGCAACCTCCCATTATATAATTATATTTTAAAATATTACGTTTTCTGGAGTAAGTCATTACCTTACATTTTGTAATATTAAAGTATAATCCAGTACGCCACTGCATAGAGCTTTTGAAGGTCATTCTGTAACTCAAAGCAGTGAGATAAGTCCGTGATTTTTCGATATAAATTTACATCATCAGCAAAAATTTCACATTCGGAATTACTCACAATATTTGAGATGCTGTTGACTACCAATAGGAATAACAATTTACTTAAGTTGTCACGAGCAGATTCTTTAATGTTAGAAGTTGGCTTTTACTAAACAAAATAATCAAAAGCTTCAATCAAACGTTAACAATTACTACAATTCAAAATGTAGTTCCACTTAAACCAAAGAAACAAGCTATACGTAGTAATAATTTTTAATTTCTCTTAATTGAACATAACATATTATTAAAAAGTTATATATATATAACATTTATCACCAGCGTGAAATTTCTTTCAAAAATTCTTTATTTTCAATTAGTTGCTTAATCGCTATTTTCCATGGCTACACTTTTTGTACTGCGTGTATATTTGGCACTTTTTAATTTTTACCAAATATCCGGGAAAAAATGACAAACTGGCCGGGACGCTGGGACCCTACCTTCAAAACGGTACAGTCCCGGTAAAACCGGGACGTATGGTAAGCCTACCTATAGGTAATTTTTTCGGTGTATGAATGATTATAACTGTTAAAAACGATTGTTATAATCTGTGCGTTATGATCAGAAGTACAGATATTCAAAGTATCTGTATAGAAATATAAAGGATTAATATTTGTGAAAATATTATCTATACAGCTGCTTGAGTTCTGTGTAATCCTTGTTGGTTTGTTTATTGTAACAGCTAAACCAGTGTTTCTCAACAGGTAGTCCGCGGACCACTGGTGGTCCGCGACACAAAATTTCATTAGTATTAATAATGGGCCTTTATCCAAAAATAATGTTTTTCTTAAAGTTGGTGGTCCGCGGTTAGTGTGGTATTCTGAAAGTGGTTCGCAACTGTCGAAGGTTTGAGAAACACTGAGCTAAACCATACATACTTAAAATATCACTCAACTGTTTAAGTTTATTACATGTTGCATCTCTAAATTCTATGTTAAAATCACCAAGTACAACCAATCTACTATTTTTGTATTTATTATGTATGATACCTAAAATAATGTTAAATTTGTTAATGAAGTTTAAGTAATTACCTTTAGAGTTTCTGTAAATAGTTATGATTATATAGCTAATCTTTTTAACTTTTCGCACCTACGCACCTACGCACTCAAAATCTAGTTCAATATTAAAAATTTTTAGTTCTGTTAAATCTTCGCATTTTAGATGTGATTTAGATAAAATTGCTGTACCTCCATTTTTTAAATTTTCTCTACAAAAATAACTTATTACATTATAACGAGTAATATTTATTTCTTCATAATATTTTCGCCAGGGCTCAGTAAGACATCACATCATATTTTGCTTTCGATAGAAATACTTCCTACTCTTCAGTTTTATTACCTAACGATTGTAGATTTTGGAGCATTAAGTGTTTTTTCTTTATTAATTATTATTTTTCTTCCATTTTTTTCAATATCTGTTAATATTTGTCTATATTCAGAATCTTTTGGTTTAGTAGAAAATTTGTATTGACACTATAATTTATCTTTATAGATCTAATTACCAAATTATCAATAAAATTTATTAGTTCCTTAACTATAATATATTTATCTTTAAAGTTAATATGAATTTAGTCATAAGAATAAAATTTGTTATCTAATATCCAGTAAGTCAAAATAATAAAAATTAAATGTATTTGCACACATTTTATATATAAAATTATTAATGAGATATGTGTCATTATTTAAATAATTCATTTTCATATTGTAAGGAACAGAACATATTATGATGTTTGTGTGGGAAATTACATTTTTTAAAAGTGTGAATAACTTGAACAAATATTTAGTGTTACTATTACATATAAAATCATTTGTACCTGCCATTATATTGTATTAATTATCATTAAAATTAAACAATTTAGTTAAAGCTGTAATATCGTTAATAACTTAATTTAGCTTAGCATTTGGTCTGAATATACAGTTAATATTATATTGGGCATTGGATTTATAAAAGAGGGAACCAATATTTCTTGTATGGCTGTCACCTAGTAGAAGAACACTGGGTTTAATACTGCAATTTGTGACATGTACAGCTGGTCAGACCTCTCGTGGCCGGGCGTGGCTTATGGTGCGCATAGAGAGGGCACTATGAAAGACAGTGTCAGATATAGATAAAAGTCAAAGAAACAAGTTCACATTCTTACACGTGTACATTATATTTATCAGTTAGGTACGTCTACAAACACAAGTTCCTCCCATTACAGTCGAACAACAAAACTATAGAAACGTAGCTGCTTGATTACTGTATTTGACGTTCACTTTGTCGACTAGTTTATTGGCCAGAGCACCCCCGTCCCGCGTCTTTTTCCAAACTCCAGCAATTTCAAGTAGATTGTAAATAATAAAGGCTTACAAAAATCAAGAACATTGTTAATTATTTCTCGACTTCGACTATTAGTAACACGTCCACCTAGTTTGCTTTTTCTTTCCATGATTTTAATATTTAATATATTTTGAATGTTGCGCTTATTTTGAATGTAGCGTGTGTAGGAAATAATGCAATTCGCCAAAGTTATAATCCCCACTACAAATTTCACGCGCATGTTTCACGCCCGGTCACGAGAGATCTGTCCGGCTGTAGATCAGCTGGCTTGCAGGTAGCGATCGAAGAGTCATTGCGCAGGGCTGACTTACATTCCGACACTTGATTGGCAGGGGCTGATTTCGGCTCCGGTGTGGGTGGGAGATCAAGAGCGCGTGACGTCGGTAATTCTAACGAGAGGTCAATGAACGGGGATTCCAGTTCAATTTGGTTTTCTATTAATTTCTTAAGATAGTCATTTTCACTTCCAAATTCATTAACAGTTTTATTTAAAGTTTCTATTTCGTTTTGAAAATTTAGAATGATTTAATTTAATTTATTAATTTTATCATGAACACTCACTAAGTTATTTTCCTCACTAGGAACATCAGTGGAGATTTCACTAACATTTTTAATTCTTTGTATTAGAGTGGCTTTATTTTCCCTCGTTTCGAAAAGTAAAATAATCGATAAAGTAAAACCAGGATTCGAACATAGTCATTTCATAATTTTTATTCTAGGAGGGTGTTTCTTGGTTAAAATTGTTTACTAAAATATCTCCCTTATAATCGACAGCAGAAAAATATATACAAAATTGTTTACAGTAAGAAAACAAATCTTTTTGTTTAATGTATTTTTTCAATTAGATGAATATTTGGGGAGTTACGGGGGTACATCCTAAAATCTACAAAATATCCCTTATAATAATAAGGGAGATATGTGTCTAAAAGTCAATAGACTTAATAGCAAAATTGTGTATGACAAAAATAGTTTATAATAAAAAAATAAATCTTTTATTTCTATGCATGTTTATATGTCGATGAATATTTGGGGAGTCACGGGGGGACACCCTAAAACTAAGCTTTTGAAATATATCACTTATTATTGACTTACCAGTAAAAACGTTCATAAAAAAAATATTTTATAATAAGAAAACAAGTCTTATTTGTTGGATATACTTTTTCGACGGAATGTATATTTGGGGAGTTACGGGGGTACACCCCAAAATCTAAAATCTTGAAGTATCTCATTTATTATTACTTTACATCAAAAATGAATATGAGAAAAGAAATTATTTGTCTCTGTCCAATGCAGTTTTTAATAAGATATATATTTGGGGAGCTATGGGGAAAGCTACCAATAAACCAATTATCTCATTAATTATTTCCTTAATATCAAAATTATATAGGAAAGAGTGGTTTAGAATAAAGAAACGAATATTTTGTTCTACTTGAAACTAAAATATCTCACTAATCATTTAAGTTAGAGCAAAAATATACCTTACAAAAACCGTACATTGTACGGGTACTCCAGCTAGTTACACATAAAATACTTTTCAATCTTATCTAGCTCACTCCGCATCCGTTTAACTGAGTCGGTTAAGTTGCTACCGGTAATGGCTAAAAGTGTATAGTGTATCATCTGCATATAGATTTACAAAATCATAATCTGTTACCATATTGATATCATTTAAATAAATAATGAAGAAGATGATGATGATGGTAGAAATAATAAGACCCGGAAATCATAACCATTCAGAGTTTAGCTCGCAATATCTTACTTACATACTTGAGAAACAAATGAATATAAATCAAATGTTAGTCCATATCTATTTCTGTTAATGAGTTCCAGTTCCTTTTGTCAATTCCAATCATCTCTATCATTCAATATCTTAAAATTAATGTTAAGTTTTCTTGATTGATATAGTTCTAAAGAGAAATACTAAACTTCAAACAAAATGAAATAGTTTGCAATATTCTAATAGATTCAGCTGATCACATTAGAGTAACAAATACTCTGTTTCTATCTCTGAAAAATACATATCTCAATATACATATGTTTAAGTTTTCATCTAGTTTTCCATCTTTTCTTCTTTTATAAAGTTGTGTTCACTTCAGTAAATGTGAAGTGTGAATCCTTCTCCTTAAAGTATGGGTGTGCCTTTCAACAATACAGCAAGAGTCGAAAAGTGTACTGGACTTGTGAACATTTACACCGATTGTAATTTTAACAAAACTTGAGCCATGGACCATAGCTCATCCCTTTTTTGCTTTTTTTTTTTTAATTTACATTTACAAAATTATCTTTCTGTATAGGTTCTGTAATTATAAATTTTTATTTTGTATTTACAAAGTTGTATTTTCTAGGATAAACCAGATTTAGTTGTTAAAAATTAAATATATACTCTAATTATTTTGAAATTTCTGTTCTGTTCTGAAGGTATCTGGAAATTTAAAACTAAGCCGCGATACATTTGTATACAGTATGCTGCTCTAGTTTGCGTCCAGTAAGTCCAAAGACTCGCAAGCGAACCGTAACCTTTCAACTCGATAATTTGCGAGCAAAGCTGTGCAAGTTACAAGTTTTTACTGGATACAAGCTCTTATTACCTTAGCCTTCTTTGGACAGTAAGTGGTTAAATTGCCAAATTTCATCTTCTTCGAAACGTGTTGTCAATCACAATCATGCAGAACACTTTGGATAAGGAATTGGTCGTCTCGAGCGCTTGTGATGACTCCAATCAGGTTTCATTTGTAGGGACGAGTTTTCAGATCAGGGCCGACCCTAGTAGGCACGAAGCCCGAATCTAGGACAAATTGCTGGGCACCCTAAAAAAAAAACAAAAATCTGTAAAATCTTTTTTCATATATTACTAGCTAAAGAACGCGTACTTACGGTTTTAAGAAAATGAATCGTTTCTTCATTCTAAACTTTTTCATATTATATGTTGTTTTTGTTACAAATAACTAAGTGAGATATTTCAAGTTTTATGTATGTTTGTTGTATGTGGTGTTTTATGTAAAAACACCACAGTCTCTTAAATATACAAATATACAACTTATTAAAAACTTCATTCAACAAAACGGAATCATTTATTTATTCCAAACAAATTGTCTTAGATGTATTTTTGATATACGAGGTGTGTAAATTAAGTAACCGGACTGATTTAATTTTTTTTTTTATTCGAATATAATTACAATTCAATTTTGTCTCGCTCAAAATAACTTCCTTGGGAAGACACACAGCGCTGGAGACGGTTCTTCCAATCCTCATAGCAGTGCTGGAACTCGGATACTGGAATAGCTTTCAGCTGGTCAGTTACGGACGTTTGAATGTTTTCGAGTGTACCAAAATGAAGTCCCTTGAGGTGATTTTTCAATCTTGTGAAGAGGAAGAAGTCACAGAACTCAAGTCAGGCGAATAAGGAGGCTGAGGAACCACAGGAATGTTTTTACTGGCCAAAGACTCGTTTATTGAAATAACTGTATGACAAGGCGCATTTTTTTCATCCCCAATTCATTGGTCAAAATCTGATCAGTGGTAGTGTGAATCAAATTCAAATCTTCCCCGATCATTCTATCAACCGACGATCTGAACGCACAAGAATGCGGATTCTGTCGACATTTTCATCGGTTTTTGAAGATGAAAGCCTTCCGCTGCGTGATTCATCTTCAATCAACTCTCTTCCTTCTGAAAATGCTTTAAACCACCAAAAAAACCTGGGTCCTTGACAAAACACTGTCTCCGTAGGCCTGCTGAAGTTTTGCAAAAGTTTCCGTTGCACTGTGCCCAAATCTGAAGCAAAAACTGATAGCACACCGTTGCTCGAAATGAATGTCACTCATTTTTAGAACGCACAAGAAAAATTGTTTCAAAAAAAAAAAAATCGCTACGGACAACAAAATTACTCTAGCGAGTTCAAACTCGTACTAAAGGCGTATCATATCTTCACCTGCCGCCCCTCCAAGTTCCGCGTCCCAAATGTTGCCAGATCAAATGCTATGTTGCCAGTCTGGTTACTTAATTTACACACCTCGTAAAATAAGTAATAAGTGAAATAGGTATTTCAAAATTTTAGTTTTAGTGTGTCCTCCCAATATGTGTGTCATATACTGTTATAATTCAATGATAAGGGAAATATTTCAAGATTTAATTTTAAGGTAACCCTCGTATAATATTTAAAAAATCAAAAATACACAGAAAAGAAAAGAATTATTTTCTTATTATCAACAAGTGTTGTTATACACGTTTTGCTGTTAAGTTAATAGTAAGGGAGGAATTTAAAGACTTTAGTAAATGGTTTTAATCCACCCCCTTAGAATGAAAATTTTGAGATGGCATGTAGTTTTTGTTCGAATACTAATTTTACTTTTTCATTTTACTAAATTACGTGAAAATATGTCCAGCCGTTTTTGTGTGAATCTCAGATAAACGGACAGAAAGAGAGAAATTAATTTTTTTTTTATTAATATCGTCTTATAATAATCTGAAATGTGTAGAATCCAAATGGTTCACCATTAAATAATTACTTTTTAAGTGAAATGATACAGAATTGCTTTGTGTTTTTATGCTATTAATTGGTATTTATATTTTCATTTTATAAATATTATTTCGCTTTATTCTTTTAAGCGCGGGGCCCTACGCGAGTGAATCGGTGGAATTGCTCAAGGCAGGCCCTGTTGCTAAATACGCTTTATAGCGTAATTAATTATGTTTTTAGATACATCCACAACGCCAACGATATTCGCATACTGCATCCATCTTCATGTAACAACGCAGCTCGTTCAACGTCTTCTGGTCGCATTGTTATAATATTGCACAAAAACACTTTTTTCTAAACGCAAGAGTTTAGAAATCCTTAAGATGGGTAACTAATGCCCCAAATTTTATTTTAACAATGAGTTATTTGTGTTAAAATTCGTTTACTTAATATGCGATATAATATAGTCGTAGTCAGGTGGGCATTAATTCTTATTATATCCTAGTTAGTTGAACAACAAAAAATGATGTTTATCCAGATTTATTATATAAACATGGTGTTACCTCCCGATACTTATAGTATCCTATTAAAACGGTTAAATGGTTAAATATTTAAGTTATAATCGTAAGACTGACCCATTTTTATTTCGGCGAGTGCATGTTTCAAGCAGGGACCTGAAGCTGAACCCGAACCTGAACCGAAAACCCGAAAAGACCTATATTTTTCGTGAACCTGAACCTGAACCGAACCATTATATTTCAAGGTCAGTGAACCAAAACCTGAACCCGAACCTTTTATGACTAACCGGTAACCATGTATTTTTAACAGGTTTAGGTAATTATTGTTTACTTATTATTTATTATGGTTATTATTGTATACTTTAATTACTTTTTGAAACTGTATGTCACGTTGGTCTTACAGAAAAATAATTTAAAAGTTAAATTATAAATATGTCATTTAAAAAAATATCATTTGACATATTTCATTTTGAATTTTGACATCTTAAATATTTTGTAAATATAATACTAATCTAAAATAATACAAACATAACCCAAAACTGTAAAGCCTTTTTTACAATATAAACAAATTTTTAAAAGTCAGTAATACATTAATATAATCACCAAAATAACCAGATCTAGTTTGTTTTCAATAGTTTGCACCTTTGAAACTGTATGTCATGTTGGTATTAAGAAATTATAAAAAATGTCACTTTCTTAATAATTATCAGAACCAATAAATCTAAAGTCGGTTTTACAGCGTAAGGAATATTTTTAATTGACATTTAAAGTCCGTATTACACTATAAATGTAACCAAAATAACTAGATCTGGTTTGTCCTTACAAAAGTGAACAGCTTATATTATCTGTCTCATTTTATAATACGTAACTAACAGGGAAAGTTATTTTTTTATGTTGTATATTGACAATACATATATAATATTATCATAGTATTGGTTCTATCCGTGTGAACCAATACTATGATAATATTATAACACCGCCAAAGTCTGTTTACACCACAACAGTCACCAAAGTAACCAGATCTAGTTTCGTGTTGCAAATTGAGACGGATTATACTATATTTTATTTTGAAATACGTTTCAAAATCTGGTGACTTTGGTGATTGTTGTGTTGTAATTGGACTTTAGGAAGAATGTCAACTTGTAAATATGGCTTTGATTTTCTTAGGTTATATTCATTCAAAAATTACAAATGAAAGATCGTCATTAATGTCAATTAATTGTCAAATATTTTGAAAGGTGTCATCTCAGAATTACCACCCTAAGATGATATAAATATACAACATAAAAAATGAAGTTTCCCTCTTAGTTATGTAGTACAAAATGAAATAGAGTATACAATTTATTCCAAACGATTAGGCGAAACTAACCGGAATTTTCATTTTTTGTAAGTTGTCATTAGCTATTATTTTATATATTGAAGTTTGCTTTTCCTGAACAAAATCATCAAAAGCTTCAATCAATCGGTAAAAGTAACTAGAATTGAAAATCTAGTTCCGCCTAAACCAAAGGAACAGATTTTACTTATAATTTTATTTAAAATTTTCATTGAACCCGAACTCGAACCTGAAAAAATATAGGTTCTTGAACCTAAAAAAAAAATGTTATTGAACCTGAACCTGAAATCGAACCGAAATTACCACATTGAACCTGAATTCGAACTTGAACCTAAATAAATTCAGCTTCAGGTCCCTGGTTTCAAGTCTTTTCGTTTAATATCCCACATGAAGTTTTAAATAAATAATTAATTTATTGATCAATAGTACCTATTGTCAGACGAGAATTTCGAAAAGATTTCCGAGATTGTAGGCAACCGTTTTGCCACTAATAATTAAAATAATTATTGGAGTCAGCTCTTGACAAGCGTCCACTAATCGCAAACTTCAGCAAAATTTTGAGCAGTGTCATACTAGAGATAAGTGGAGCTAAATACACACGACTGCATCCTAAACTCTGGCGATATGCAGACGCGAAAATTACGCCAGATACAGTGCCTGCACAATGTGACCCGAGCAGCACTGCTTTCTGTATCCTGCAGATCAAAGAGGTGGCAGAAGACTGCATGCGGGAATGGACTCGATTTCGCTTCGATAGGAGGCTTTCATACCACCCAAAACACCAACTATCCAGGGTATAAAGTTAAGCGTGTATCTTAGAAAGCTGTATGCTTTCTAAGCTCGGGTAAGAGATCCATGTACTTGGACCTCTTTTCCTCCACCTTGAGAGAGATATTCTTCTCAGCTGGACTTAAGAATTCGATCATAAACAGATGTTTGATCTCGATATCCAGGAGGTTATGTCCGGCTTAGTGACTGTCAGTAACCTCGAGGTGGGGAAGGAGTAATTCCAATAAATACGGCACTTGGAATTTTCCGCCACCGATTTTATGTCAGAAGAGACGTACGGTATAACCGGTATTTGGTCAATACCATAGGCATGTCTAAGATGGTAGTAGAGCACGCGGAGAGCAGCATTATGTCGAGACACGTAGCTCGACGCTGCAAGAGATGGACAAGCCGACAGAATGTGCATAATCGTTTCAGGATGGTGATGGCACAACCGACAGAGTGTGGACTCTGCCATTTGGAATATGCGGGCCCTGCACGCCAAAGTATTTATAACACCATCCTGACACGCAAACACAAAACCTTCTGTTTCCGATCTCAAACCCGCAGATTTAAGAAACGAGAACTTGATATCGATGGGCCACTCTAAACTTTTAATATGTTTGAAGAACATATGTAGAGTGCGTCTATCTCCCCTCGTTTCTGGTAACTCTGTTTTACTCCTCCCGAAAGAGTTGTACTCCAAAGTTTTCTCTGACGGGACTCAAGTCTGCCAGGTTAAATCTCGTTGCTGCTCTTCGCGCTGCCTGGTAATGAAAAAAGTATTATTATTATTATTACTATTATTATTGCTTCAACAGTCGGACAGAAGTAACCTAACTGAAAGTAAATTTGAATAAAAGGATACCAGAGTATTTTCTATTTGATTTAAATTTAACTTGTCATAAGTAAAGCATGTGGATTAAATTATAGTTATGCTCTGGAAATGCCTAAGGGTTTCTGCCAGAGATGGACGCAAAAATTCATGAAAAAAGAGTTGATTGCGAAAAACTACACCTAGAGCCAGAGGCATGAACATAATAGAGTTCAACGTCTTATCCAATTCAATTTCAGTTTAAAAAAAAAATGCTTTAAAAAATTACCTTTAGAACATCTTGTAAATACTATGCAAATTTTTAGATAACAATACGTTAGATAGAAAAATAGCTTAGTGTAAGTTTTGAACGGGTCAATTTTGAATGAAACACTGAATATTTGCTCCAATGTACGTTTACTAAAAACTAGATATAAGGGAATATGGGCAATACTGTGAATAGTGCCCTAAACATTTTAGGATTTATACTAAGAAACAGTGGTAGTTTTAACATATCTATAACATGGTTACTGTACTGTGCACTAGTTCGACCTAAATTAGAGTACGCGAATACAATATGGAGCCCAAAAACAATGTCCCAAAAAATCAAATAGAAAAAGTACAAAAGAGATTTGTGAGTAACCTGACCCTGAAATTAACTGGAACATATCCTTTTAGAATCTCTTATGCAAACCAGTTTTAAAAAAAACTAGCTCTTAATAATAGCAAGAAATTTCAAACATTAGAATGAAGACATCCACACTTTGAATTTCGCGTTTATATTATTTAATAATAAAATGCCCCAGAACTTCTTCAAAATTTAAATATTCGAATCCCTGACATAAGATTTAGAATTAAATAAGATCACTTTTTCAAAATTTCTAAATCTATGTCACCACTGAACAAAATGCTCAGTCTAGTAAACAAGCAAGTCTCTGATAGAGACGGAGATATCTTTTATGACAATTATAGAAAGTTTGCTAACCCTTTGAACCCTATAGGCCGGTTTACCGGCCTGATTAGGCAAGGCATATATCCTAATGGCTGATTTATCGGCCTTGACATCTATCTTCATTTCCCAACGGCCCAGAATACCGGTCTGCGAAAAACAAAAAAACCCGATTCGATAGTTTTGACTCTGAGCTCAAGGGATATGGTGTTAATACAATGAACGCCTTAGGGTTCAAAGAATTAATATAAAAATAAATAGTTATATTGTATTTTATTGTATATTTGCTTATAATGTATTTACTAGCAACCTTTCATTCGAAAAACATATTGATTCTGTGTGTAAAAAGGCAGCGAGGATGTTAGGCTTCGTTAGGAGGACCACTACGGAATTCACGAACTACACTGCTATCAAAACTCTTTATTTTGCTCTAATCAGAAGCCACCTCGAATATGCTAGTGTGGTATGGAGCCCATACCAGTCCACACACTGCTATCGCTTAGAGAATGTACAGGACAAATTTATTAAAATATTTCTCTACAAAGTGGGAATCAACTACACTTTGTTATCTCGCGACCAGAGAAGACAATTAGTAGGAATCGACACATTAAGAAAGAGGCGTGATATCAGTGGGTTAAGTCTACTCCACAAAATTATAAATGGTGCGATACCATCACCTGAAATCTTAGAAAATATTCTAATACGAGTTCCTGCACGCTCTACTAGAAACCAAGATGCATTCTTCGTGACCCAACACAAGACCAACTATGGGAAGGATGTAACTATTGACAGAATCTGCCGCCTGTACAATTCCATTTGTTACAGAGACCTCAATACTGTTGATATCTTTGACTCAGTTTTTAGCCGTTTTAAAACTTCACTGACGGCCGCTTATGAAAATTTTTAATTCTCTGTTATATTTATGTATTATTTTGAAATGTTCTTCTTGTATTTTTGTTTCTTTTGTAATGTATTATGTATTATTTGGGGCTTACCCGTAAATACGTTGTTTGTTAAATAAATAAATAAATAATGTGTTTTATTCTTCTATATTATTGTTATTATAATTGTATTGTATTTTTTCTCAGTACTATGTAACTGGGCTTGCGCACTACTGTACAAATATTTATAATTACTGGTTAAATAAATAAATAAATAAATAAATAAATAAATAAATAAATAAATAAATAAATAAATAAATAAATAAATAAATAAATAAATAAATAAATAAATAAATAAATAAATAAATAAATAAATAAATAAATAAATAAATAAATAAATACTGATATACATTTTTTAGAGTTTCGTAGATATAACCAAGAAATTTTTATACCGTCACTTATGTGTCTGTCTGTCTATACGGTAGCCATTGTCACCAAACGGCTCGACCTAGAAAGTTGAAATGTGGCATGTTTATATAACTCTTTGACCCAAACAAGCACGCACCCAGGGGGGGCTCAAGAGCTGGAGTTCCTTCCATTCACTCAGGGCCGGCGCTAGGCATGTGCGTTGGCACATGGCCGCGCGCATGGTGCGAAGTTTCTGAACCGCGCGTACTCGCGTACACCAAACTTCCATCAAAAATTGTATAAGTAGTTTTCGAGCGCGCTGAAATTAGAAAGAAGAAGCCGGGGGAGGGGGTGCTTTGCACCTGCTGTGAAGCGCTGTAATTCCCCGAATACGAAAAAAAAAAGTTGTTATTGATTGATGCCACAGAAAAAAAAATAGTGAAACATTCACTAAATGTATCCCTCATTAAAATACAGTCGATTCCGCTTAATTGGGAAACATCGGGACTTAGGCATTTTGGCCCAATTAAGCGGCTGCCCCAATTAAGCGAATTTCACATAAAATTAAACAATGCATATTTTTCTTTCAATAATTTTATTTTATAAACTCTTGGACAAAACTATAAATTACATATAACCAAAAAATATAAACTTTTCAGAAAAAATAATAATAAATTCCAGAATAAAATAATAAATAGGTACATACAATTTAATTCAATGCAAAAATGCGTCAAGTGTAGTCTGTCTTTTGTTTTTGTAACATTTCACTTCTACAAAATCAGCACAGGTAATCAGTACGGATGTAGGGGTAGCTTCATTTTCTTTCTGCATAAAATAACGCTGTAATATTAAATTCTTTGTACATTTTCTTGAGAATATGTGTAACATAATATGTACTGTGATCTTAACTGTCCCAATTAAGCGGAAGATTTGTCCCAAATAAGCGGCTGCCCCAATTAAGCGGTGGCCCAATTAAGCGGAATCGTCTGTATATACATTTGAAACATTATAGGAGTATCTAATATGTAAACATAGCGTGGTAGCGGAGAGCACCAGGTAAGGAAAATTACATTTTTGCTGATGTATCTCGTTCATTCCGTCATTTTGCGTGGTTCATCATTATTGAACCAGCCCTTTTTGACCACCTCGTCAATATAAATTTTTCTTGTCAATCTCGCACATGGCCTCGCGTCTGCCCCCAAGCAGACTCCCCCCCCCCCCGATATGCTTGAGAAAACTCCATTGTGTCAATTCTGTGCAACCTATTCTATATCAATCTATAGGTGTTACGGATACCTATATGCAATTGGATGATTCTACGCACGCCCGTAATATTCACATGTAACGATACGGGTGCGCACAGTATCAACCAATTGCCTATATTTACCCGTAATGTTAATGTGAAGTCTTTTATCAATATATTTTTTACTAAGTAAATGACGACTTAGATACGAACCAAATGCAAAAAAATATCGCTGTGATTTTTGAATATAAATTTTATTGTGACGTGAAATTTTCGAAAAATTATTTAAATTCAGAAGACTGTTAATTTGATGTGATTATAGAAAAAATATTGTCCTAGAAATGCAGCATTCTGTTCGCTTCTTACACTTATTAAAAACCCTGAAATTTGTGAAAATTCACACTTCACATCAATTTTGTTTTAGGTAGCATGCCAGTAGACGTTAGTGGGTTTTTGTTAATTTAAAACTATGCATTTAGGTAGTAGACCTAAACGTCCAGAAGGGAGCGGTTTTCTTTTTATCATCATTTTCATTTGTTATTCTTTTATTTTCTCGTCACTTAGATTCGCTTTCCTATTGTTTTGTCGTCCTTTTTTCTTTTAAGTTACTTTGATTTAGTCTCCTAATAATAATTTTGTCTTGAAATTTACTCAAAAACTCTTACAAAAATGTAGTCATTTGTTTCGTATGTAAGTTCATATTCAAAAATTATAATAATACTCCTCTGTCTCTTTTATATTTTGA
This sequence comes from Liopterus haemorrhoidalis, assembly GCA_963971575.1. NCBI lineage: Eukaryota > Metazoa > Arthropoda > Insecta > Coleoptera > Dytiscidae > Liopterus > Liopterus haemorrhoidalis. The sequence goes on along the minus strand of OZ020614.1, from coordinate 39,796,430 downwards.
GTTATTACAAGATTGAATTTTGTGACAACTCCATGATTTTTCACAGCAAATAATTCAGGCAGAGTCATCGTATTTTCCTGATATTTTCCCACAAATTTTGCATGTGGCACGTGGCTTCGATCCCAAATAAATGGTGAGCAGTAAAGCATGTTCCGCTTGATTACTTTTTGTATATTAGTTTGTTGAGTGTGCTCCGGGTTTTTGTGGTGTCCTCCGACAACTCAGTAAAAAACTAGCCAGAGGGGGAAGGTAACATCTTTGTAATATTTAGTGAAACTTTACGGGTCAGCGTGATTTATATATAAGGAAAAAATACCATAGTCTATTTGTAAATACAAAGAATACTTAGCCTGTTCTATTAGTTTGTGTTTTCTAAATATTTTTATCCCTGGGCTACACCTGCATCTATCGTCGCTAAACTTCGGTTTAACGTGACATAAACGCTAATGTGGCCAGCTACTATCGGTTTGCGTTCACAATATTAGCAGTGCGCGCCATTAGACACATGACGATAACTGAAGTGGCGGTTTTAGAGCGCACATCAAAGGAACTTGGCGCAGAGCGTAGTATGTTCTGTTAGCGCGTATTGTTGTTTATCCGGCATCATTTGAGGTTATGTTATACATATTTCTTTACAACTTATTTGTGTCAAAATCAGGTAAGATTATGTTTGAATTTGTAAAATTAAATGTAAAAAATAATTTTAGGATGCAGTTATCATGGATATTATTATATTCCAGGCACTTAAGGCGGCGCACAACCTATAGTTCTCAATACATTTTTATACAAAACTAATAATCGGAAATACAATTAATAACAATCTATATATTAAAATTTGCAGCGAATTTTTATCTATCTAATAGGATGTTTTTAATTGTAGAAAAAACTGTTATGTAATTGTAATTAAGCAAATTGCGTTATAGACGCCATCTTGTTATCCAATCGACGCATATTTGCGTACGATGCGGCAAATTGTAGCTAAAGCTTCCTTATACATATATGTTTTAAGCTATTTCGCTCTATTGTCAAAACTACTTATAGTTATTGTACTTGGTAATCTATTTTTGCCGCCGTCTTGAATCTGCCGCGGTTCTCGAAATAGGTGTTACGAGTAAAAATGATTTAATATTTGTGAAGAATACGTGTACCAAGTGGCATTCCATTATAATCAAGTATAATATTTTTCGACGAAGGTTCTAAACTATAAGTAATCAAGTCGAAAAAAATGTTGACGTAATATTTGAACATTTCTACACAAAACTATGTAAATATTAAAATTATTCGATACCCGCAAATAGATTTAAAAAATTACAGAACAATAACGCTGATATCTATTTTTAAGTTATTGAGCGAATATATTTTTGCAATAAATGTTTCTACAATTAAAAATATCTTATTAGATAGATAAAAAGCTGGTGCAAAATTTGATGTATAGATTGATACTAATTTTATTTCAGATTGTTAGTTTTGTTTAAGAAACTGGTAACCTCTGGGGGTTATACGCAGCCTTAAATAATACAGTGCCACAGCTGTCATTTCGTCCAACATTTTTTCAACGTAAATAAAGTGTAGCAGCGAAAACGCAGGTATGGCCACAAGTTGCGCTTTAGCACGATATCGATACATGCAGTTTATCACGAATTTATTCAGCGCGCAATTATCGGCGAACCTTATAACGCAAGTGTGGCCCAGGCATTAGACAGATGTTAACCCATTTAAGCCCACAATTTTTAAAGGTTTGGTACTCTTTACTGCCCGTAATTATTTTTTCTTATAATTTAGATTTTTTCACAATATGTGACAAACAGATTTTACTGTATTTAAAATATAAAAATTTATTTATTTTATTAGATTTTAAACATGGTGTGAAAACGACCATTTGGGCTGATTCGCTGTTATGGTCGTTTGCGACCGTTTAGGTTTAAATGGGTTAATGTTTTAAGTCGGATTCAAAACTACACATACGCTCACGCAATCATAAATATCACGGTCACACATGCGTGATTCACGGCCACGAGCACGTGAATTTTTACACGTGTGTTTCTCAATTTTAGTTCCATAACCATAGCAGGACCAATTCTCTCTGGTCCTAAGAACTATCATTTATTTAAGTAACAAGTAATATATAAGTATATAAAATAATGATGTTTTTCATTTTATTTTTAAATGATCTTTGTAATTAAGACCTGAATCCATACTGGTGCAAGACAAAGCCTACGACACCAAATTGATTGCAACTGCGATACAAAGTGAATGGACTCACGACGTCTCACTACAAATTTTGAATCACGCACGAGAAAAAATATTAGTCACGTGCACTCACCTTTTCATCGTGAACGGCCGTGTCCAGACATGACACGTTACTCTATACAACTTGACACAGTGACACTATACTTAACCTACGTTTAATGATAGTTAAAGGTGAATTTTAATGATTCATGATTACACTAAACTTACAGTTAAGAACGGCTGCAAATAACATCATTGGAAACACAAAACAAAATCTCGTAATCACTTTTACATTTCACAAAGAGCCTCTTAAACACCTCACACTCATAGGGTTTAAGGCCGTTTTTGAGGTTTGGTTAACTAAATTTAAAACTGTTCACAAACAAATTCCAGACAACTTCTAGTCTATTTACTACCACGATATTGGGTTTCTGAACTAAAACGCTCTGGAGGTTTGTTCAACTACTATAGCGTCCAAAAACCAATTCCTCTTCAGTTAGTTATGCAAGTTTTACCAATGACTAACTGTTGTTTTTCACAAGATTTTCCCAGCCTTTTTCTTAAAACTATTCTGGACCCAATTTCTTGTCGTTGTAAAAACAATCAGCTCACCAACTACCAAACAAAAACTTTTTATCTTATCTTAGAGACTCATATTTCTACCCCGATAATTTATAAACAGAAATAATATACTTTGACTCTAATTACCTACTGAGTTCATATCACTGAAAATATATGGCCGTATTCAACATCTGTATAAACGTTCGATCATGTACTCGAGATAAACGGTGACAATGTTATTATTATTTTTTATTTTTACTTTTACTATTAAACAAATTATATAATATACAATCGTAAATTGTACCCCTTAAAACATTTACCTTTAAACTAAAAAAGAAAAAAAAAAAAAAACTGATAACTCAACTAATCTCTGTTTATATTAAAAAAAAAATAGTTTTTATATTTAAATAATTTGGATATTTTTAACTAATTGAATCATTTGAAATTTTAAATAATAATGAAATTTTATTTCCGAAATTACATGGATATAAGCTAATGTTTTAACCAGGTTCAATATGGTAGCTGTCTTTTTCCCCCGCCGCACTCTACTACACTTACTTCTTACCTAAACCCTGTTTATGTTCTTTTACTACGCTACAGTTATCGGCTAAAAGGATTTCAAAGGAAGTAAAAATATTTTGGAAATATTTTTAGCAAATATAAACCCCAGCTTAAAACTAATTTAAAAATAGCTTATTTTGCAGTTAGTGTGTAAAGACATCGTATTTGTCAAACGTATTTACCCAAATTAATTTTACAAAAAAGTGCACTAGTACATTCAACACATTTAATTTTTTACGAGTCCAAATATCACACACACAATATTAACACACAAAATACAATTGTTATGCGTAAAACAAAAGTAACAACTTTTAAATTCGTTTTAAGCTGGTGGGATATTTGCTAAAAATATTTCCAAAATATGTTTTTCCATATCGTATAAACCAGTAGGGTTTGTCTAAAAATGCTAAATTACCAAAGAATATTGTAATCTTTTGAAAACCGAACCCGATAAAATCTAAAATTTGTAAAAATTCACACTTCAAAACATTTTAATTTTATTTATTTGTTCTTTTTTGTCAATATTTTATTTACAATAATTTAATTAATTCTGTTTTATTCTATTGATTCTATTTGAAAAGTAATCTGCTAGCCACATCAGGTCTTTATTCCAAGTTTTTAGCTTTTTACCATTGTTATATTTTGTCAAGGAAATATACCTAGTATTTTTTTTTCTATTTGAAAACAAGGAATTAAAGTAACAAAGATTTTCTTTTCCACATTAATAGAGGTAGAAAATCCTATTGAATTGTATATAGGTCATGTAGTATTTCTTCTGTGAGTTTGCATCGGACAGTTTTACAACTAAAAGTTTCAAATTCAAATCGAGGCTTACGTGGAGTTCCAAATGGAATTCGTTTTTCCTTGTACTGGTTGCTTACTGCTTATCTTTTTAAATCAATTTAGGATTTTTTCTTCGAAAATCCTTTGTAACTTTCGATTTGTATCAAATGGAATTAAATAGCAGTTTTATTGGGTTACGTATTTATTTGATGATATCATAAATAATTCAGTATTGAACTTTATTTCTTCTGTCGTATAGTTGAGAATAGCATTATTTGGTCAGGGCGGTCTATTTTACTGTCATGTACAGCTATATCTTGCATGGCATGGTTAACAAATTCCGAAAAAGTTTCGTGATGCGCTTCAAACATTACAAACAATGCGTTTCAAACATTATAATTTGATTTGACTATGGTATAGTTCACGAGACTTTACAAGCCGATTGATCGACAGAGAACCGATAAACAAATATATCTGTATCTATTTCACACAGTTCTACAAACTATCAATAACGTATTCGAACTACTTGTCACCAACGCACATTTTTAACTTTTATCTTCGTTGGTTATATTTGGATATATTCAGATAAACTCATATTTGTTTTTTTTATGGCATCGCTTAGTTTTGATGACCTTCTAGATTGAACCATACATTTTTTCTAACGGTCGTCGGCCTAGTAAAGCTGATTAAAGATGTTTTGTCAGAATCATAATGCGAGTATTGCAGTATCGTATGGCATTTATCATCTCATCACAGTGGCGCAGCCAGGATTTTGTCTTGGGGAGGGCCGAATGAAAAATACAAATAAACTAATATGTAGATATTTATTATTTATTATATTATAATAAATAATTTTTAATGTATCATATTATTCAGTCACAATTACAGGTTATAATTAATCACAGATAAAAAAGAAAATAAGGAATTACTAAAGAAATATGTTTGACATTATTTACAATATTAATCTTCGAGGTTGTTTTTTCATTTCAACTATCACTTCTTCGTGTGTTATATTTACTTCCCAATGAATATTTAAAGATGTTAATCCATGTAATGGAGTTTCACCACTTATGCTCGTTTATATACCATGAGTTCAAAAAATAATTAAGGGTTGGCTATGGAAAAATAAAATAATGTCTACTGCAATCTTTATATAACAATATAAACTTATGACATAAAACAACAGTGATGACAGTTAATTAATTCTAAAGCTTGCAGTAGACATTATTTCATTTTTCCCTAGCCAATCCTTATGTAATGTCTTTTTGAACTCATGGTATATATCTACCATGGTCTACCATGAAGTCCCTTTAGCATTAGGTACTTTTTTTAGAGTCTATATTTCCTATATACGAAGGTTCCCTTTTATGTTTTTACAAACGACCACTAGATGGCAATATTGAAATGTGTCATGCACTATATTCGTAAAATTTGACATTTGATATTGTGAAATCAGTGGCAGCTTTTAAATTGACCTAGTAGTTTGTTGACAGCGAGCGTTTAAAAAAAAGTTTGTGAAAAAATAGATATTCCTCGTAAAGGTTTTCGTTGGATGTTTTTATACGATTTTAGTAAAGGCCTAATTCATTAACAATGCATAGATTCGCTTCGTTTAACTTTTGGTCATTACCACGGTGCTTTATTAAGCACCATCAGAAGAATGTTTACAATTGGTTTGCAGAATTTCATCGTGGTCGTGCGTCCTTCAGTGATGAATCTCGTGGAGGTCGACCAAAATCAGTTGTTATTAAAAAAAAATCGATGTTGTGCGCAAAATGATTGAAGAGGTTCGGCATGTGACTAACCGTGAGATAGAGGCATCTTCTGGCATTTCACAGATTGCAACACATTCGCATGAACATTTAGGTGTGAAAAAGATCTGTTCCCGATGGATTCCACATAATTTGACCGAAGCTCAAAAAATTGATGTGAAGTGTGAATATTCACACATTTCAGGGATTCGCAGGTATATAATAAGTGAAGGCGGCATGCTGAGTGTGTAGGACAAATTTTACTTTGTAGTAATCACGGCAAAATGAACGATATATTTAAAATAATTTATCGTCTGTTAATCATATAATAAGACTGGTTATTAAATTTACGCTCTTAAAAATCAAATGCAACATTTGTCAAAATATAACTAGAATTTTGACAAAATAATTTCAACATAATAAAAATACAAAAAAAAAAAAAAAAAAACAAAAAATAAAATTCACTCCGTACTCGAAACCGTTCGTTTCCAGCACATTTTAGTTTACGACACCAGTGATCTAACCACTACGCTATCGTACGCCTTGCATGTGAGTGTCTTACATTGGTATAACTTTTGTACTTTGTGAACCAAAAACCACAAAAAATGCGTTATTTTCCGAAAACATAATCTGATCAAAAATTCCTGTTGTACTATTTCGGTTCACACCAATATACATTACTTAGAATTTTTTTAGATTTTTAGTTTAAACCATCTGGGCTACAGGGTGTGGGACAAATTTTTTTTTGCACAATTTTGGCAAAAATCGCATCAAAATAATTTATTTTGCAAAAATAAAAATTTGATCGTTAATCCACGTACTAAAGGCTTTCATTTGATACCTTACTCAGAATTTTAAAAAAATATTTTTGTTTTCGATGAGCACATATTTGTTTATATTTTTAGGGGGATATGTTTTTTAGATGTTTAAGTATTTTTACTATGTGCGGGTCAAAGAGTTGTATAAGCATGCCAAATTTCAACTCTCTAGGTTTAGCCGTTTGGTTACAATTTTTAACGAACAGACAGATAGACAGACAGACAGACAGACAGACAGACAGACAGACAGACAGACAGACAGACAGACAGACAGACAGACAGACAGACAGACAGACGACAAAATGACGGTATAAGGGTTTTTTGGTCATACCTACAAAACCCTAAAAAAGGCTCGTGTTGATTGGCAGTGTTGATAAGGCAGTGTTCTTCAACCCGTGGACCGGTACCGGTCCGCAGAAAATTCCTGCTGGTCCGTGAAATATTTCGACCGAACCATGTAGATGCACACTTCTTTTCACGAGTATATAGCACATTATTTTGGTCGACGCAGAAGCTAACTTTTATCCGAACCATGATTTATTTAATATTTACTAGCACCAATACAACGCCTCTCGCGGCTGTTTTTCATATTTCTGAAGAAGCTATCTCTTTGGAATAGTCGCTTATGAGAGGAAGATATAGAAATGTTTCCACCTTTGGAAAAAAATTTAATTGCTGCTGATGTCAACCAGAAAGTCATATTCAACAATAAGTCATAATTTAAGAGCATTAGCTGAAAATTTTAATAATTATTTCCCTGAAAATGAGGATCCTCGTAAAGGTAACCTCTGGATTAATAATCCATTTTTGAAAGATATAAAGTAATGTGTACTTCATCCTCATGAAAATGAAAAGCTGATCGAGTTTTCTTGTGATATCACTCTAGTGTCCAGACATAAAATGCAATCATTGTCTCAAATTTGGAAATCGCTAGAGAAAGAGAATCGCAAAAGAATATCTATCTTTGAGTTATAAAGCTATCAAATTATTAGTCATTTTTTCCACTTCCTATTTGTGTGAAAAGATTTTTTTAGTCATGTTAATAATAAAAACCAAACAGGGAAATCGAATGGATGTTAACACAGCGCTTCGGCTCTCACAAACAATTCTGCAGCCACGTATATCAAATTTTCTAACAAAGAAGCAGCAGCAGATGTCGCACTAAAAATTCTAATTATATAACTGTATAACATATACCTATATAAATAATAAAATACTTTATTTATTGGTTTTTATTTGTGTATTAGCTTTCGGCCGGTCCGCGAAATATTTATCCTATTTTCACCGGCCCGCGGGGGCAAAAAAGTTGAAGAACACTGGTGTAAGGGAATGCTAAAAAAATTCAGCCTAGGCACTACAAAATCCGTATACAACATCGTTACAGGTGACGAAACTTGGATTTATTCATATGAACCGGAAACTAAGCAACAATTCCCTGTAACGCTTTTTTTTTGTTCCCCAATATGAAACAAAAAATGTGTGGACAGCGATTTTCATCACCTCAAGAAGCTGTTGAAGCCTTTGAAAACCATGTTCTTGAGATACCAACTTCAGAGTGGGAAAAATATTTCGAGAATTGATTTGAACGCATGAAAGGGTGTATAAATCTTAAAGGCGAATATTCTGAAAAGCAATAAAACAGTTTGTACCAAAAAATTTTTTTCTTAGTTTTTGTAAAAATTTAAGAGATAGTCCTCGTACATAGATGAACGGACAAAAAATATATTTTTTAAATCTTTTAATTTTGACAATTTTTGTCAATAATATTTCCAACCAATTTTCCAACCCAGAAAGTTAGAACTAAAAATTTGATAAAATCTCTTAGTATTCAGATTAAAAAAAAAAAAATAGTATTCAGAAAATAGTTGATTTTGATGCAATTATGGCAAACATAAACTGTCCCAAACGTTCAGGTTGGCTTCTTCCGCTTAGTTACCTATGAAATTTTAAAATATGTGAAAATACACACTTAAATTAATTTTTTCTTGTTAGTATTTCAGAAACGTGATTTTAAAATAAATGATATTAAGGAAATAAATGTTTCTAAATAAAATAAAAACGGATTCCATGGCTATTTGTAGCTATTTCGACTATTTTGTAAGTAACATAGAGTGACAGGATTGAACCTTTTCCGAGTGATCGTCTAACATTCACTAAAGAATTTATATCAGTTGCAGACAGTAGCATTTCACAGGACGATTTACTGAAGCATTACAAACAGCTTACAATTTTACACAACGGTATTCACACAACCTTGCCATCTTTTACCAGAAACTATAGTAAAATGCACATTCAGATATTAAAGAAAAATTATTTTAATAATTTCGTTGAGAGCAAGCAAATAGACTTGGAACAAATATATTATTTCGTTTTGGCTGTTTAAAAACAATATTTCCCCTGTTTATTAATTCGAGGGTCATATTAGAATTGTTTAAAATAAGAAACTCGGCTAGGCCGTGGGAAACAAATTTAGCTGTCATTTGAAGTTAATTTGTAAAATTTAGGTTAGTTAGAACTCTGTTAATTATTTTTTTAAATTATCGTTGTGAGTCTAAATTAACCAGACAGTATTTTCAAATCATGATTTATTATGATTATAGGAAGTTTTATAAAAGTTTTATAGGAAGTTTAAGCGTTTATGAGTGCAAAGAAAGTTTAGATTCAGTTTTTAGTAAAGAAGCGCCTTTTTTTTGGCGACAATTTACCGCTGGTATAAAGATTTCGAAGGTGGCAGCAATTACGTTCAACATCTAAAAGGAGCAGGGTGTCCTCTTTACAACAATGTAAAAAAAAAACAATGCGGCTGTTAAGAAAATAATAATTGAAGAAGACAATAAACTTAGGATTGAATCCTCAGCTATTAACAGAATCGTACATTATCATCTGCATTTAAAAAAAGTTGTCAGTCGTTTTGTGCCACAGCAGGTTTCTAATTTCCAAAAAGCGGAGCGTGTAAGAATTTGCCATGAAACTTGAAAACCCTTAAATAGTGACGGACATCATTTCTTTTTTAATTGTGACAGGTAACGAAACTTTTATTCCATTTTTCGATGTATTTACACCTCAAGAGAGTCGTGCATGGATTCATGAAGATGGGGAATCTCCAACAATAACCAAGAAACAGAGAGCCATGAAAAAGTAATGCATAAAATGTTCTTTAAAAGTATGGGTCTGGTAAATGCAATTAAGCTGTATGGACAAAATACAGTTACAGCTAAAGGGTACACTGAAAAATGTTTGACTGAAGTACTCCGTAAGTTCTAGAGAAAGGGCGGTTACATCTTGATGATACGTCTACCCATAGGGCAGCTTCAACTTTCTAGTTTTTTGCGGAAAAAAATATAAAAGTAACACTCTCCATACTTACCTGATTTGGCAATGTGCGACTTTTAACTATTTTTTGGGCTTAAAACAAAATTATGGGGTAAAAGGTTTTTGTTTAAGGAATAGATTATTACTGCAATTGGTGATTATTTTGAAGGTACTCCGATAAAAGATTGGTTGGGAGCTTTTAAGAAGTGGAAGGAAAGAATAGTCAAGTGTATTATTATTGAAAGGAACTACTTTTAACATATTTAAAATAAAATACTAAAAAATTTGAACCATGTCTTGTTCTCAGTAGTTCTAGCGTAACCCTCGTATTATCGAATAATGCACTTGGGAAAGCTGGAAAACATTTACCTATTCTATGTAAGTATCAAAAGGATTAGATTCTGTGGAACAAAAGCTAGCTTTTTTATCCTATTTGAATTGTTTTACGACTTTTCCTACCTTATCCATCATCTTCTGGGAGTTTTCTGATGAGTTTTTAGTGGCTAGTGTTATTGTAACGTATTATATTGTGCCTATAGCTGATCATGTTGCTATTCTCCATAGTTCTGCAACAGGCAAAAATTGCTAACAGATCTCTTAATTAAAAATCCCACTGCTGGCCACCAGATTGTAACAGACAAAAACTACTAAAAAATCACTATTTGAAAATCCCACCGTTGGCCAACAAATTGGTACAGCAAGGGAGGGGGACGAATTTACCAAGATGTAAGAACAAGGGGGGGGAATAAAAATGAAAAAAATGTAAAAACGGGAGGAAGGCTGCCACCACCTAGTTTAGATAAAACTAGGAAAATAAAAAGGACTGAATTTACCTGTTTCTCTGTTGATGAGAACTTTAAAGTCAAACAAGTGGGAAAATTTATAATAGTAAATTTATTATGTAAAAAGAAAAAAACCAATAAAAGAAAAATAAAATTTAAAGTTACAAAAAATATTAAATAAATGAAAAACAAAACATTTTAAACTGAATGATAGTAGGGTAACAGGGGGCATCCGAGTGCAGGGGCAAAAAACGCAACCCGCAATACACCTCGATATCACTATTATTTAACACTAATTAAAACAAATTGTTAAATAATAGTGATATTTATTCAAGTTTTCAGTTGGAATTCCCATAGTGATAATCAGGACCGTAACGAGGGCGTGGCGAAAGAGGCGCCCGCAACGGGTGCAAGTAAGTTTGGGGCGCCACGCTAAATTTCGATAAACATATTTTTTTTTCCTAGCTGTGATACTTGTTATTTGTTCTCTTGGATTTTTCTCTTAACATTTTTAGTTTCTTGCGACTTTAGTAAAGATTTATATTTTTTTATTTTTCGAGATACGTTTGTAAGCATTATCATATGTGAAGCGTAAAATAACCATCAAAAGTTATTCAAAACTAAGTACAACCACATAGAGTAGCGCGCCGGGAAATATATTCTTTGGATTATTGCGTGTATATCTATTATTTTGTATTAACTTCTCCATGTCTATGTGTCAACTCCGCTTCTAAGCACTTGGGTTTGTTATTGTCTGGCCTGTAGACTGGACTAAGTGAATATAATATAGTTGCAACAAAAATGTATATCTCGGTTTCAACATAACATTCTTTTCGACAAAATAACATACGTTTGGCGCTCGAGACGAAACGAAAAACGAAAGCAATTGCACCTTCGGCAATTGCTTTCGTTTTTGTTTCGTCTCAAGTATTTTTTACTGGAAAAGACAGTAGTTCATTTTGTGTATTGTACAACAGGCATACCGCGTGAGTATTATAAACTATTGTATTCATAAAAACAAAATTTAAATTAAAAAAAAAAAAAAAAAATGCAAATATGTGAAAAAAAAAATAAATAAACCATCCGATTTACACTTTAAAAAATAAGAGAAAAGAAAACTGAAAATATAAAAAAAAATGTAACTTCAATTGATAAGTTGGTAAGAAAATCATATACAGCTCCATCTTATTCAACTAAATTAAATCTGCCTTCTACAAGTAATCATGTTTCATGTGAAATTGAAACGAAAGAGATAAGTAGAATTGAAACTTGATAATTATATGGTGGATATTAAATTAGAAAATATCAATAGTTCCAAAAAAAAAAAAAAAAAGAAAACGATTTTAATGATCCCACAACATGGCACATAACCAATGGTAACATCAACATAGTTCAACATGGACCCGAGTTGGGCGATAATACAAGTGTTATCAAGTTATCTTGATACAGAAAATCGGCATTTTGATTAAAAATTACTTTTAAAAACCATGTCAAACGGCAAGCAGAAGATGAATGTTAATGTGTACCTAATGTTTTAATTCAGTTAGTCGACTTAAATCAATAAATTAGTTTTTAGCTATCGGGCATTAGTAAACGTATTACATATAACTATTATTCATCTTGGCGCAAGTTAGGCCCTGGTGACAATAATTAGATGTTACAACCAGGTTATACGAATATACATAGATACAAATCTATATTCGTTTCGTTATATGAAAACTTGAAATGGGTAGAAACGTCTGAAATTCAAACAAACAATAACTGGATAAGGTATCCAATTTAATTTATATAGATAATAGTTATTTCAAATCATTATTACAATTTTATTTTTTCCCGTGTTTTGCAAAATGTTAACATCCTATTTTTGTTTTAAATCAGTTGTGCAGCCTAATTCTCTAGTTTTTATGAGACACATCTTTGGGAAACTAATCTATTTCCGTGAATCTAGGGCTTAATGATTAAGAATGGTATGTAGCTGGTGTAGATCATAGACTTTAAGCCAGTCCACACAGCGTCACGCATTCCCAACACATACACTCTCAACACGTGCACTCGTTGATTGCGAACGTTATGAAGTTATCGTTTGTGTGGCGGTGTTTATTGTTGCAGTGGCAGTGCGGGGTTTCGAGCCAGACTTCCTAGTGCCCCTGGAAAACGTGACCATAGCCCAGGGTAGGGACGCCTCCTTCACCTGCGTCGTCAACAACCTCGGTGGATACAGGGTGAGTGGGGATCCAGCCACAGCCAGGGTGTGTATCAAATTTTATATTAGAATGATGAAATGCACCAGAATGTTATCACCGCGGCACCAATGCACAAGTGCACCTAATTAGAGCAACGGCACCTTCAAGCACTTCGCACCCAGCACCAAACTTTTATTGTCTTACTCCACATATGAAGTTGGTATCATGTATGTTATATTCACGTAGCGTTGTAGGAACTTCTGTTGCAAACTACGCAACACACAATGTATGTAGATACTTGTAAAACGTCACATGCACGTGCAAACTGCGAATGTGTGAGGTTACTGGATTTACTTACTCTTTCTGCACTATCATGCACTGCTCTGTAATGCAGTTCTAGTCTCTTTCATTTCTGTATATTTATTTTACTTAGTTTATACATTATATATCAACCGCAATATTCTGTTCAAATATTATTAAATTATTTGTAACGGAACATCGAGTAACCTCACTCATATATAGTGCTGTTTTATCTGAACCGATCTTGACCCGGGACATTCAAGAAGTATCCTGATCTGTGCTTACCTCTGTATTGTATTATTGATGTCCCTTGCCAATCCCAGGGGCATCCAGACGTACAAGACAAAATCAGTCCAATTCTTTGTCATGTATTCACATGCTTTTCTAAGCAAATCCTTAAGGGTTTGATTCTCACTTATCAACAGCGTTAACTGCAATCTTATTTCAACCTTCACTACAGACAAATAATAAATTAATGTGCTTTGATATCAGAACTATTACATAGTAATTTGTAACTACAAAATAAGATATCCTTTCACGATGGTGGTAATTTAAAAATCTACACTCTGAAATTTAATAATGATTCTCCACGCATCTAACAAATAGCTCAAACACTTCTACTTCATAACTCTATTAACCAGACGCCAGATACCATCAAAGTTCGCAAACTACACCTAAAAAACTCTTTTCGTTACTTAGTCAATATACTTGTCTAACTAATACTCTTTGTTGTTGTTTTTGTAGACGTTAGTTTCTTATTAAAGACGGATTTGAAAAATGTTTAAGAATGAAGCTGCATTCAGAGCTCCTTGAATTAACACGTTGTGTTTCTATGGATTGTTTTAACGAGGGCAATTGGTATGATCGGACAAGCTCGTACTATATCGCTCAACAGTAGTATAGCAACGACAAAGCACGAGCATGTCCGATCATACCAATTGCCCTCGTTAAAACAATCCATAGAAACACAACGTGTTAATTCAAAGACCTCTGAATGCGGCTTAACAGATGAGACTTGTTGCCTTGTCAATGGTCAAGCTAGTGTCCAGTGGCTAGTCGATTGCTATCGAACGATGAAGCTGTTGTAGCTTGATGTTACTCGTTAGTAACAACTATGTCTTAGATCAGTGATTCTCAAACTGGGTGCCGCGGCACCCTAGGGTACCGTAGGTACATGAAAGAGGTGCCGCGAATTTCATAGAATACATTGAATTTGAATTTGAATTTATTGATTTTAAGGACACTACAGACCGAAGTCCCATTTGTGACCATACATAAAACACATATAAAACAAGTACAAAATATAACCAAATATGTACATTACATATTTGAGAAAAGTAGATAAACAAAAGTAACAAAAACAGTTACAATAATAAATCAGATTAAAACCTTCTAATTACCCAAACTGCACAATAAGTTGTGAACCATTTTTTTAAATGAAGTGAAACTCATACCAATTTCAACTTTGTGTTTATGTAGACTTGTATTAAAAAGTGTTGTCATTCTTTTTAAGGGGCCCATTTTATAAGTTTCTGTGCCTGCATGTTTTTCTGAAAACAATACTTTCTGCCTTATTCCACAAAGTTTAAAGTAAGTTTGCTGTCAAAAAGCACACCGAGAACTTTTACTACTGTAGTTCTAGTTATACCAATATTATTCATGCTATAATTATACTATATCGCTATACGACTGTTCGTGTAGGACATGATTTTACTTTTTGCAGGATTAAAGTTTAGACCTGAATTCACACTCCACTGATATAAGGCATTTAGATCATCCTGTAACTTTAAGCTATCCGAGATGGTATTTATTTGCCTGAATAATTTGATATCGTCGGCGTACATTAAACATTTTCTGTTATTTATATTTTTTGGAATGTCATTGACTGCCAGAAGGAAGAGGAGCGGACCAAGGTACTTCCCTGCGGTACGCCAGAAGTAGACTTGTATATACTCGATTAACACCCTTCATACTCGACGTATTGCGCCCTTTCTTTTAAGTATGATATAAACCATCTCAGTATGTTTGAGGATAATCCCATCAATCCCAGACATCTTAATATTCTATGATGTGAAATTTTATCAAATGCCTTACTCATGTCAAGATAAATGACATCAGTCTGGACATTCGCGTCAAGATTAGAACCAATAAAATCTGTAATGGTTAAAAGATTAGAAGTAATAGATTTCCTTGGTAAAAACCCATGTTGGCAAGATATTATTTTGTCTGAAACATGTTGGAATACCTCCCTGTAGATAATCTGTTCAAAAACTTTGGCAGAAGAAGAAAGAATAGAGACAGCCCGATAGTTTGTGATCATTTTTTTATCGCCCGACTTATATATAGGACAGACTCTAGACAATTTCCATTTATCTGGAAAAGTATTATTAGAAATAGATAAATTAAATAATATTTGAAGCGGTTCCGATAATACGTCTGTGCACCTTTTAATGACATAAGGGGGTATTAAATCAGGTCCACATGAGCGTTTAGGCTTTAGTTTTTTATGGACCATTCGACATCTTCAATACTAATACTTTTAAATTTAATTTGTTTAGGATCATTATCTGATATAGAATTGTTAAAGCTGATATCTGGCATAGAACCTAACTTGTCAAAAACTGATTCAAAATAATCGCTAAATGCATTTGAAATGTCGGAATAATTGTGAAAAGTATTTTTTCGTTCGTCAGTGTAACAATTACTAGTATCCGACTTTTTTGTGAATTAACGAATGTCCAGAATTTTTTGGGATCGCTACAAATATCATTCTCAATATCCTTTGTATATTCACTATTTCTTACCTTTAATAGATGTTTCAGTTCTCTCCTCGCCTGCCTATACATACTCGAGTGGTAATTAGCGTCACCTGAGCCAGCCTTAATTTTTTTTAAATGGTACATTTTAACTTTCTGTACGCTAATCATTTGAGGTGTGAATAGATGATCAAAATTCTTTTTATATTTATTAATTTTTGGAATATGTTTGTCAAAAACCGAGTATATTAAGTCGTAAAATTTATTGACAGCCTCATTTATGTCAGAAAAGTTTTTTAAACAATACCAATTTATTTTGTTTAATTCAGTAAAAACCTGTTCAAAGTCAGCCTTTTTAAAACTGTATGAGTCACTATCATTTAACGGTTGTTTGTGTACAAAGATTTTGCACTCAGCAACTATGGGCAATGCTGGGTGATGTACATAATCCTCCGCAACTAGCGGATCAGATTCCTTGTCAACTGTAATATTCGCAAGGTTAGTAAGTACTAAGTCAAGAGTTCGTGAATTTTTATTTAATATTGAATTGGTAGACCTGAGATTAAAAAGATTCATACAACTATATAGTTCAGTAGATATTTTGTCATTTAAATTAACGTTAGAAAAGTAATCTGATCCGTTAATAGCAGGGATGTTGAAATCTCCTAGGATTAACACTTTTTTATTGTATAAATTGTAGTTGTTCTCGATTGTCTCAAAAAAGGATTTGTAATACTCTACACACGATTTTGGTGGGATATACACACAACATATAAGAAAAGAATCTTTATCATTAAACATTTTTACTAAAATAAATTCGTAAGAGGAATTGCCAATAGTGAGATCCACGGATGACCATTTGTTGTGGATTGCCAACAACACCCTGCCACCCTCTCGCCCGTCCTGTCAGTCTTTGCGATAACACGTATAATTATTATTAAACAGTTCGCTACTATTAACATTACTATTCAGCCAGGTTTCTGTTAGGGCAATTAAATCATCGTCGCGAGACAAGAGGTTCGAGTGAAACGAGCGGGTTTTTGTTCGCAATCCACGTACATTTTGATAGTAAATAAGAACATTTTCAC